>CM051394.1:10236454-10322841 GCA_028052125.1 Melia azedarach
TATTTATTTATTTTTTAATTATGAAAGTAATTACTGGGAAATTAAACATTGCAGGGAACTAGTCAACCTACGCTAACTCTTAATCTCTAAATCAAACCGTCCAATTACCAAACTCACAGAGTCCTCAATTTTCAATTTAATGTCATCAAAACACGTACCTACGAAAGTATAAGGTAATTAATTAGTAATTAATCTTCTTGACTATGAATATAATAGTTGCGTGAACCCCGATCCTACATACTAGGGTTGTACCTGCTCTTTAATTGATCTTGAAACAAGTTGACAAATGAAATTAATACATACATACATATATATATGTGTGTGTGTGTGTGTGTATAAAATGTTTTTTATCTAAATTCATGCTAGTACAATATGATCGTAATTTATGTAAACTAATATCATTTTTTATTAATAAATTATTTATTTTTAGTCTAAAATTTAAATATAATTCAATTTTAATTTTAAAAATATTTAGTTTGTAAATTAATACTAAAAAATTTGGTAATTACTCGTCTGAAAAGAACAAGTTAAAACTTTTATTTGAAATCTAAATAAGTTTCTTAATTACAATAAACTAAATTACTCTTATAAAATTTATTTATTTATTAATATATATACAAAATTTATTTTAATTATTTATAAAAATATAGTAAGTACAGTTACTAATTTTTATATAATATTATTTAAATATTGTGATGAACAAAAATAAATATAATATTAAAATTTATATATTTCAAAATAATTAATATATATATAAGCTAGCTACGATTTGCATATTGTATTATATCATGGATTAAACCATAATATTACCGAAAAGGGTACGTTTGACATTTCATAGACCCTTGGTTGTTTTTGACTTCTTTTTAATTATTAGGGTTTGCTCTAGGTCTTTTATATCTACAATACACATCACAGAAGTGATATCACAATGGAGACTCTCGTTGGTCAATGAAGAAATATGGAGACGGTAAGATCTGCAAATATTTCAATCATTCTTAGCTCATTGGATTCTTCCATTCCAAGAAAGACATTAATTATTAAAATGAAGAAATTATAAGATCAACCCATTGACCATGTGTGTGTATATATATATATATATATATATATAATTAATCTAATATAAAGTTTCTTCTTGCCTTTAATTTACTTATCAAACTTTGTTTCCTGACAGTAATTCTAAGCCTGCTATCATGAATTGAAGGAACAAGAGTCTGCTCTGCTGTATCTGCAGCTTTCGACAATAAGAAGCAGACAAACTTGCTTTGAAAAATTAAGGAAATGTTGCCATTGTTGTCAAAAAGTAGAGTGTGTTTGGTATGGCAGCCAATTTGAATAAGAGAGATATTATATACACGTCGCCATTGTTATTAGCGGTAGAAGATAAAAGATATACATATTAATTTAATTAATTGTATATCCATATCTTGTATTATAAGTATCCAACTGTTTCCTCTGAAGATTTTGCTATCCTTCCTTTTTTGTCTATTTTTAATTTACGAATTTAAATTTGACCAAAAATTTGTCAACCTTCAACAGTTTTACCTTTACGTATATATTAATTTACCTACTTGGTAGAAAGTATTCACCAAAACATGACCTAGCTTATGAATTTTATTAATTAATATTAGATAAATTAATTGGGTTTTGCTTGTGTACATTCAATTCAATTTAAAAAAGAATTAGGTGTATTTGTTCTTAATTTTTAAGAGTTTAATAATATAGCATATACTATTTAATTACAAAAATAAATTTTATTAATCTTTGAAATATACAACTGAATATTTTTTCGAAATATTAATATTACCATGTAATAGTTATAATATAGTTAGAGTTTTATTCGGAGTTTAGATAATTACTATAAAATTAAATAGCCCGACTCTAAATAATAAAGCACGTACTATTAAAATTACCAACTTGATTATACTTTTATTTTTATAAAATTATTTTTTATTAACATACCTTCTGACAACACAGTAATACATTAAGAATGCCAAGTTGATGATGCAAACAATTATAACATAAAATTAAAAAGTCTTATGTCCTATAAGATAAAATAATTTTCGTTAAAAATTATTATTAAAGCTCTTTAATTCATGCTATTAATGAAGACAATAATTTAAATTTTACATTAAAACAAAATAGATAAATTATTTAACTTTATCCTTATAGCATGAAGTTCTCCTAAAACAACAAAAACACAAAAAATATACTAAGAAACCTCCTAATATTTAGAATATAAATTCTTATTGAAAAAACAATCACACACCGAGCATATAAACTCATGTTAAAACAATATACTTTCGTCAAATTTATCAAATTTCAAATCAAACATATGCAAATGAACTGAATAGTCTACAAAGATTTTTAAATCAAGACTAAATTGGGCACTCATAATATTTAATTTATCAAATAAAAATTGCATTATGCAATATTCATATTTTAACTATCACAAATGAATCATATATTCCATTTTTTTAAGTATGGCAATGGGTGACAGAGGCCCATCTCTATTCCCGTTCATACCAAATCGGACAGGCCGGGGATATGCCTATCTTGCAAAAGACATCCCTATTCCCTAATTTGTTCCATTCCCACTTGAACCTGTTTAACCAAATTTCCTTATGTTTGAGAAAATGTAGTATAAATAGGTAAATTTGTCCAGACTTATAATTCGTTATTCGGTAAATTAGAATTTTTTTCAATCCAATCCAATCCAATCTATCATATTATACAATTCAATTTGACCCGATCCATTAAAAAAATTTCAAATCGGTTTGGATCCAAATAAACTAAAATTATTTAATTTTAATATTAATTATATTTTATTTAATGGCGATATTCGAAAAAATAGTATATGATTTATATATATATTCAAATAAATAATGTTAATTATACATAGTTTTTAAAATAAATTATTTTAATTTAATGATTTATTTCAAAAATTTATATATAATTAAATAAGTTAGACGAAACAAGCACATTTTATACTGTAATATAAATGTAGTGGTTGATAGTAGATGAAAGAGAAGAGTGGCAAGGGGGATAGCAGAAAGATTAGGGAATTAGGCTGTATGCTTTTCTCTTTCTTTCTTACTTTTTTTTATTTTATTTTATTTTTTAATACGAATAATTGGATTGGGCTTACAAACTTATTAAAAGTTATTGAATTAAGATCAATAGATTATTAAGTTTATGGCAAATATTTTATATTATTTTTAAAGAATCGGATTGAATTCTAATAGATTAACAATGTCGAACCACAATCTAATTCATTATAAACAAATTTTATATTTTTAAATCCAATCAAATGCACTGATTCACTGAATCCATTAAAATAATATATTGGAATTGATTGGATTCCTCATATTTAATTAGATTCTGAACACTTCTACGCATAATAATTAATAACATAGATATTCGAGAATTTTTCCAAATAACATGTTTTTAGCTCATAAATTCATTATTGACTAATATTCAAAGTTGTGTTAAAAATAGACCACCAAAATAAACTTTAGAAAAAAAATGTTCTCATGACCAACTTTCCACTAACAATTTTTTGTAAACTTGAAAGTGCACTTTTAAATAATAAAAAAATGAAAAAAATTTCTTTTTATTTGAAAGTGTATTTTTTAGTGAGAAGAAAATTTCTTTTTCTTTTAATTGGAAAGTTGATATTTATCATATTTGAACAATTTTTTTTATGAAACTGGTTATGAGAGTAATTTCATTCAAAAAATTAATATAATTTTAAATAGCAGTTATTTGTGAATTTTAGAATTAAAATTAGTTCATTTTGAATTTTTTTTTGAATACTCTAGACATTAACCTCCCAAAAAAAAGTAACAAAATAAAATAAAAGGATAAATATACAATATTCATCTATATAAATAGAAGTCTAGTGAAGCAAAATAAAAAATATCCGTTACACAAACAAGTCATACAAAGCTAACAAACCCATTCATAGTACCTATAATAATCAACTTGCAACCCCATATAAAAAAAAATAACAATTACAAATTACACAATTCCTTCAACTTTATCAACCTATAAAACCAAAAATAATAAAAAGAATCAATAAGAATCAAATTATCAACTATTTAACCAACTAAACAAATATGACTCATTACTAGCATTTGCACAGAATATTGATATATAAACAAATATTAAATCATTTGATAAGTTATGTATATTTGAATTTAAGAGAACATTAAAAAAAAAACTGATAACTCAAACATTGAACTGAAAGAATACAAATGAAAAACATTAATTATAAAATGAAGAAATTATCATAAGGTCACCCATTGACCACGTATATAGTTACTTAATATAAAATAAAGTTTCTTGATGGGTTTTACTTATCAGACTTGGTTTCCTGATAATTATTCTAAGACTACTGCTAGAACGAATGGAAGGAACAAGAGCCTGCTGTGCTGTATCAGCTTTCGACAACAAGAAGCAGCCAAACTTGCTTTGAGAAATTAAGAAAATAAACGATGAAAACACTATGAACTGTTCCATGTCAAAGAAACTGTTGCCATTGTTGTCAAAAAGGAGAGTGTGTTTGGTATGACAACCAATTTAAATAAGAGAGATATACGTTCCCGTTGTTTTTGTTTTTTAAGTATTATATTTCAAATTTATTGATATATTATATCAAGCAGATACGAAAATATACCTCGAGAGAATGTATTCGTTTACCATTTACCCAAAAGTCTAATGGTCATTGTCATTATTACTGACGGTAAAAGATAGAAGATATTGTTATTAATTGAATTTTAATTTATATCTAGATCTTGTAGTATAAGTATCAAACTGTTTCCTCTGAAGATTTTGCCATCCTTCCTACAATTTGACTAAAAATTTGTTTACTTCCAAAAGTTTTACCTTTATATATATTTTACCTATTTGGTAAACATTATTGACCAAAACATGACCTGGCCTTATATATGAAATTTTTGTTATTAGAGTAGTAAATTGGGTTTTGTTGTGTCAGCTTCAACTTAAAAAAAATTAAGTCTATTATATTTTCAAAATATAAATAACGATTTATAAATTTTTATTTTTGATAAATTAAGATTTTAAAGAGATTTGATCTGACAACCTGTCACCACAATAATTGCGCGTTACACAATTTCAGTGGTAGGACATGGGCAGGAAAAAGAAAAGACTACGATTGTAGGATGAAATATCAGCGCGGAGCATACCCAAGTCCCCAATAGATCACTTATTGGAGGTTGCTATTTTTTTAAGTTCAGTAAATATTTTTAAAATTATTAGATCTAATCAATTTAACATAAACATATGTTATTTTTCCTTCTATTATTTGTTTACGAGAGATAATAATATTTTAGTCTCTAAATTTTTTTAAAATAATAAATAAAGGCATAATTTGATAAATTTTAATATTTTTATTTTTATTGTTATAATAGAGTTAAAAAGGTGTTAAAATTAAGGACAAAAATAAAAATTGACCTTTAGGGTTATTATTTTTCTTCATCTTCCTTTCTTCTTCTTCTTCTTCTTCCTTCTAGCCACCATGACCGCTTTCTTGGGTTCCACTGATGGCAACTCTCTACCTCCCCTGAAACCTATTTCCTTCTCTTGTGCCACCTTTCTTTACAAACCCCATGCACCTAAACCATCCATCGTCACTTTCACCATTTGCACAACCAAACTCGAAACCTAGTCCACCCAAAACATTCCAACTAGACTTAAATGAATTTGAGAGTCAACTCTTCCAAAGTTTGAATCAGATACCCACGCAGGATTAGGAAGAAGACCAAAATCCGAAAATGCAAAAGGAATCAATGACTGCAAATCCAAAAAGTGTCGTTAATGTACCTGCCCATGTTCCCAATTAAAACATAGCCAATCGCATTCTTTTATTTATTTTGGTTTACTTGTTGGGTTGTGATTTAAACCAAAGAGATATGGGAGAATTTTTTTAAGAAGGAAAGAGGATAAAAAGATATTCTTGGTATGAATAAAAGTATCGAGCTATATCCAAACAAATAAGTGATTTTGTCATTTCAGATCTCACTTAGAATATACAAAACACTCATGAATGTCGGATCTCGCTTGGTAGAACATCACTATTGTAGTCTCTTCTTTGTCCTTAATGATGTAGGGATAAATATGTTATTGTGGTGGATATTTCTTATTGTCATAACAATAGGGATGAAAGTGTTAAAATTTATGAAACTATGTCCTTATTTGTTATTTCAGTAAAATTTAGGGATAAAATTATTATTAACTCATTTAAGTACATGGAGTTCTTATCATGGACCAAAGAATGTTTATGAGCCTATATCTTGGGTCGGGGCCTTCCTTAAAGGGCCCAATTTGATCAACTATCTTAGAAATTATTTTCACGTCTCTATCTTGAAATCTTGGATGGACAGTACCCCATAAATAATGGGTTGAACAGTATCCAAAATCTTTCTCCACAGTAACATCAACAATTATTGCATTTTTTATATTTTGAAGCTGCAGTAATTTAGTTAACGTAAGTCAGATTCCTCAACAGAGGCCATATAGACAAGAAACAATAAATATATATCTCGACGATTTACAGGACTCCGTCATGTATCATTATTATCATCAGACAGAAACACAGGTTGTTCCAATTGACATTCTCCATAATAATGGAGAAGAAAAAAAAATTAAGAGCACTATAGAACACAGAACCCTGCATAAATCATGTAATAATTATTTGCCACACCTGTTTGTTATTGACGATGCTGTCCCTGCTGCCGTTGCTGAAGGTTGATTAGCTTAAAATATGCTCCATCTTTGTTCTCAATGAGGCTAGAATGAGTCCCTTGCTCAATTATTTTCCCACTTTGAATAACTGATATCCGATCCGCATTTTTTATGGTAGAGAGCCTATGTGCTACAATGATTGTTGTCCGGTTCCTCATCAGTCTCTCTAGAGCTTGTTGTACCACACGTTCAGATTCCATATCGAGAGCACTAGTGGCTTCATCTAAGAGCAAGATTTCTGGGTTCTTCAAAACAGCTCGGGCAATGGCTACTCTTTGCTTTTGACCGCCAGATAGTTGCACTCCTCTTTCACCAACTTTGGTTGAATATCCTTCAGGAAGTGCACTAATGAAACTATGTGCATTAGCAAGTTTAGCTGCTTCAATTACTTCTCCTTCAGATGCTCCTTCTTTTCCGTAAAGGATGTTCTCGTAGATTGATGTAGCAAAAAGAGCAGGTTCTTGTTGGACAAGGGCAATGTGCTTCCTAAGAGATTTGAGATTGAGTATTTTGATGTCTATGCCTGTAATAATTTGACAAAAGCAATACGACTATGAACGGCACATATAACTAGAAAGGAATCTTTGAAGGAAAACTTTGTTGAAACATGATTTATAAATTAATTGTTTGCAATTTCCCCATATATTTAATTAGAATAGATAATAGTACCGAAAAACTTACCATCAATCATCACCTTCCCTGCAGTTGGGTCGTAAAATCGGAGTATAAGAGAAAGAACAGTGCTTTTACCAGACCCACTTTGCCCCACTAACGCCATGCTCTTGCCTGCTCGTACTCTCAGATCAAACTCCTTGAAAATCACTACTTCTGGCCTTGAAGGATAGCTAAAGTGGACACCTCTTAGCTCAATTGTACCCTCTACATTTGTTAGCTCTTCGCCAACATCCCCTATTACCTGTGTCTTGCGGTCAAGTACCTCAAAAACTGACGCTGCCATTTGGTTTCCTTTTAACAGGTCTGGGATCAAAGCCAAGGTTTCACCCATGGCTAATGCCGTCACAATCAGTACCATAAATGATTTCATGACAGATTTAAAGTTAGCAAGCTCCTTCCCCATTAAAACAGATCCATACCTGCCAAAAGTTAAAGAAGATTAAGGATGGATGTGTACTTTTAAGTTTCTACGCCAAGGAAATTAGAGTATTGTCTATAAAATAAATTATTTAGGGATCCTGAATTTAACCAATGAGCTGAAGCTATATACCATAAAGCAAGGCCGTAGGACGAGAAAATGAAGAACTGAGAAACACCATAGAATATGCCTGCAATCTGACCACGAGTAAATGACTGCTTGGAAGGCTCCACTAGTTCGCGAGAATAAAGCTCAAGAATCTTATCTTCAGAGCAAAAAGCAGCAACAGTGCGGATGTTACTAACAGCTTCACCAGCAAGCATGTTTGCTTTAAGGTATGCTTTGCTCAAGTTGCCTCCATAGCCTTGCATGAAGAGTTTCTGAAATGATGGGAGGTGATTATTAGAATACTCAATTTTTAGCTTGTTTACAATTAGGTAAGGGAAGGAGAAGGAACCTCGCTAATGTGACCACTAATGATCAGTGGATATGTAGCTATGACCACAAGTGTGATCCTCCAGTTTAAGATGAAGGCAATGATAAATGAGGCAACAACCAAACCAAAATTCTGTATTAAAATTGTTGACCTATCAACAACTATTGTTCGTAACAAAGTTGCATCACTTTCTAGTCGCGAAGCAAGAATAGAACTTGAGTTGTTTAAATCATCGAACCATCCAATTTCGTTCCTCAAAATTGCTGAAAAAAAGAAAATATGGTTTACACAAATGGACAATGTGTATTTTGAAATATAATATAGGAATCACAGAAACCACAAGCAATTGAGATTTCTCCATATCATTCTAAAAAATAAAAATTTAAGAACAAAGTCTTGTTAGATCTACTTCAACAAACGAACAATAGTAATGGATATATACCAGGAAAGGCAGCAGTTCAATTTCTCGAGATAATCCTAATCAAGCAACAGAGACAGTGCACTGAAAGTATTTGAAAACCATAGCATTTACATCTAATTAAGTGCGTTGAAGAAGTGAGAAAGTATTTTGTTAGAATAATGAAGTTCACTTCCATGTGCTGGAGTGAAACGCGAATGCCCAATATCAATGTTATGGAAAATGGTTGAGATTAAGTTACCTGAAAACATCATTTCACGGACGCGTAGAGTTAATCGCTCTCCCATGGTACCAAAAGAGAGATGCTCGATAGCATGAACGATGACAGTGAGTACCGCACCACAGCAAAACAGTATTGCAATCTTCTTAACCTCATGGCGTGTTGTGTCCCAATCCATGTAATACGCTACAAGAGCTTGAGAGACCCCAAGAGCAAAAAGAGGCATCTGAGCTCCAGCAATTAGGGCACAAACGGTGCCGAACACCCCATATATCCAGTCTGGTCTCACCATGGAATAAAGTTTCTTGGCTGAAACAGGTTCTGATTTTACAGGCTCCGTTGCATCAACACCAGCCCGACTGAGTACTGATTCTTTTTCAGAACGAAAACTAGCTCCAAAGCTTGTTGTTGTGCGAGATAACTCCCGTGAATACTTGATACTAACAAGTTAAAAACATAAAACTCTGCATGTAAGCATATTAGCTATAAAATCAACCTGGGGAAGAGGACCTAATAGCCTTAAAGTTGTAAATATTAGCAAGTTTCAGGTATAGCAAAATCCCTGAAAATGGTTACCTGAGTGGCCTACCCATGCTAGGACCTTGGGAGGGATAGCGCTGCAGAGAAGCTGCCTCTTGGAGTTGAGCAAGAGCAGCATAAGCGCTGTTTGGATTTGATATAAGCTCTTCATGGCTTCCAGTTTCTACTATCTTGCCGCCTTGGACAACGGCTATCACGTCTGCATTCCTTATGGTAGAAAGCCGATGAGCAACCACAACCGTTGTTCTTCCCACCATGACCCGATCGAGTGCCTCCTGCACACTCTTCTCGGACTCTGCATCAAGTGCACTTGTAGCTTCATCTAGTAAAAGAATCGATGGATTCTTCACTATGGCACGTGATATCGCAATTCTTTGCTTCTGTCCACCAGATAATTGTATACCTCTCTCTCCAACCTGCAATATGCATTACATATTATTCCTTCCCTAAACTTTCATTCATTAAGTTCTACAATTGTGGAGATATGCATAGTCACAGATGTAATAATAAGATGAGTCTTGGCGGTGCCATTTGCTTGGATATCAATGTTAAAATGTTTTCTCAGAGGCAGTTTAGTACTTATGCAGTAGAATTATTATCTATAATTGATATACTTTCACTACATATACAGCTTCTCCCTTGCTTAGCATCTACTTACAAGAATACCAAAGAAAGAAAAGAAGGTTCAGAATCATACAGGTTTAGACAATTACTCTAACCATGAGTAGTCCATGGTTTTGAGTTTTCTTTTCTATACTCCATCTCAGATTATATGTTAACAATCTCTATGCACATGCTTATATATGTGATTATATTTTCTTTTCCTTAGTATTCGAACAATTTATTACCTGCGTTTCAAATCTATCAGGGAGATTGCTGATGAAAGACATAGCCTCTGAAAGTTTGGCAGCACGAGTAATTTCTTCAATTGTGGCATCTTCTTTTCCATAGAGAATGTTCTCCCTAATGGTTGTAGCAAAAAGTGCAGGCTCCTGATTAACCAAGCCAATTTGCTGCCTCAGCCACTTGAGATCAAGATCCTTAATATTGTTTCCATCTAGTAGTATATTTCCTGAAAGTGGCTCATAGAAGCGTTCGATTAAAGATATAACCGTGCTTTTTCCGGACCCACTTCCCCCAACAAGAGCTACGATCTTCCCGGCAGGAATGTCTAGACAAATCTTATTAAAAATAACTACATCCGGACGAGATGGATAACTAAACGAAACATCCTTGAACTCAATTTGACCAGACAATTTATCTAGTTTCCGGCCATTTTTCGAGCTGGCCTTGCTCATTGTATTCCTTTCTATCATATTAAAAATGGGATATGCTGCTGCCTTTGCTCGAACAAAGGCAGAGATATCTGGTGCTGCCTGTCCAAGTGACCTATTAAATTTTGAAAATGGGGATGAAAAACAATCAAAAAAAAGGTTTCCTAATAACAAAAATGATTACGTATAAAAGTTGGCGGAATCATTAGCGAGAAAGAAGGATTAGATGGAGTACTTACAGGCCAGCAATAACAACATTGAGCATGGTCGTGAAAGACTCGCCACCATTGGCGATGCGTTTGTGAACAACAACGCTAGTGAACCAAACAAGTAATGACCATGAAAGAAACAGCACACAATGCATGGAGCCCAGTCCCAGTCCTTTGGCTAACCCTGCTTTTCTTCCATACTTGTACGTATTTGAGAGAGCTTCTTTGTATATTTTCACTGCTCTTTCTTCTCCAGCAAATGCTTGTACTGTTCTTACATTTCCAATTACCTGAAAATGAAATTTCCACCGAATCATTAGTACAACCCATCGTCAAGCGAATAAAATAGACGCTGATATTCTTTATCGAAGAGAAGAGAAGAGAGAAGTAAGAGGAGGGTGACCTCTTCAGCGATTTCACCAGCCTTCACATAAGATTTACGAACTCTTGCAATGAGACCTGTTGCAATGTAAGCGTAGATACCGCCGGCGAGAGCAATCAAAGGGACGATTGACAGTGTAACCAGACTTATTTGCCAAACTCTTACGAATCCAATTATAAATCCCGCTAGAAATCGACTTATATAGTGCATGAAGTTCCCTACCTGTGAATATCCATTCAAAAATAATTTAATTAATTCCTCATCATCACCACATACATGCATGTAGTATTAAAATTCCGAATTCAAAACCTTGCTGGGACTAAGATATTAAAACTGGGAAAAATATATCCTAATTTGTTGTTTTATAAAAGTCTAGGGTACAAATGTTATTACCCCATAAAATTTGTTAAATTTAGAAAACAAAAGTTTGTATTTGAGAAGTAAATACCGGTTGGGACAACCCTGTTATAAATGACCCACCAACTTCCCTCCTCCGAAGCATAAATAACTGATAAAATTAACTAATTTTTAAAAAAATAAATGAAAATGTTAATAATTAAAAAATATCTCTTCCTATTTCTGAAGGACAACTGTATCCCTTGTTATATTCATTCATTCATTGTAACAAACAACCAACCGACTTATAAATGCTTCTTCTACTTCAAACGCAATCTCTTTAATTAATTAATTAATTAATTAATTAATTTAGTTAATTCTTTCAGACATCCATCAACTGTCGGAACAATTCCTTCTCTTCCATGTCACCACCCAGAAGAAATCCATTTTAATTTCTCTTTTGCTTTTTGATTTTATTCTTCATTTTTTTAAATTGTAATATTTAATTTTTCAATATATTATTTTCATAACACAAGAATTGAATATTAGAATAGTTACATAAATATACAGTAGCTCTGAATCTTCCAGAAAAATTTGAAATTTAAGTAGAATTCATACTAATAGTTACAAAAAATTTAGTCAGTCTCCTAATACGTAAATTGTATACCTTTATCTGATAACGAACAATAATAGCAAGCCGAAAGAGCAGTTACAGATCCAACTGTGACATTCAATAAATAATTTTTATATTCGAATTGTCCGTATTTTTAAATTATTTGGATAAAATTATGACAAAAATTGTTGAAAGTAAGTGAAAATTTTGAAGGAAAGATGAAATAAAAAAACATAGAAAACAAAATGTTTTGAAAAACATCCCTAGAAATACGAACCTTCTCAGAAAGAGCATCTTGTACAACAATAATATCACTTGTAATTGCCGAAATCACTTCTCCAGTAGAAGCTTCAGTATCGAATAAACTTATATCTTGATTTAACATCGACCGTAGATACGCCATTCTCATCTTCGCCGCCTGCCGCTCTCCCGTGTGCATCCAGCAAGCCACCTCTACAAATTTTTTAAAATAAATAAATAAATTATTTTTTATGGTAATTAACATTAAAAAAATTAAATAATTAAGTAATTAACACGTGAAACGTGAGTAGAATTAATTTTTTCTGTTTTACCTATCCATGAAGAAAATAAAATAGCCACACTCAGATATACAAAATCCAACGAGTACTGCAAAAGAGAGAAATAATATTTAAAAAAATGAAAATTATTAATGCATGTTAATAATAATAATAATAATAATAATTAAATAAATAAACAATACCTTTGCGACTTCGTGAGAAGCGGTTTTGGGGAAGAGATAAGCGAGGCCGATGATGTTAATGAGCTTTCCGAAGTATATGAAGAAAACCGGAACAGAGGCGCCGTGAATACACGCGCCGATTGATCCAAAAAACATTAAAACGCAGTCGTATATGTCTGCAAATGCGAATAGTTTTAGCAGCGAAACTCGGCGTTGATTCTTTCCGCCGTCTCCTTTGTTTTTCTTGACTGCGTCGCCGTCTTGCTTCTCCGGCGTCGCCATGGCCGGAAGAATTTGTGTTAGTTTGTGGTGAGAGAAGAAGAAGAAGAGAATGGGATTATTTGAAGAAGTGAAAGGGAAAGGGACGAATGATGATATATGATGGGGGGAAGTTAGGAGTTAGATGAGTCATTTATTAGTGTAAATTTAAACTAAAGTTGAAGCTGCTGGTTGTAGTAGTAGGAGTAGTAGACCGTTTTACGGGGTTTTCTTGTGAATGACAGTTGTTTTTTGTTTTAATTTTCTTCTATTTTTTTTCCTCATTTTCTTTAAGAATTTTGACTTGCAATATCTGCATAATGTTACCCATACCTTGACTTTGAATTGAGAGTTGACATACGTGTTAGCGTAGCATCGTTTACTAAAATCAACTTAATGTAGCGTAGCATCGAATTTGAACCCCCTTTTCTCTTAAAAAAATGAAGGTAAATATTTTACCAATAAATTATTAGTAGATGGCTTTTCTATATTTTTTAAATTTGTTCCCTCTTTGAATTAATTTAGACAAAATATGTCTCAAGTCCTTTTTTTTTTTATATTTTTTAAATTTATTTTCTATGTGAATTAAATTAAGATTGCCTTAGGGTTGGTTGGATTGGTTGAATGTGATGAGTAGGGCAATTTAAGTGTTTGTTGGTGGTGGTGGTGCCACTTTTTGTATTATTTTGTCCCAAAATAAATAATCAAAAAAGTATACATAGGAAATACAGCATTAATAATTTTATTCACAGATTTTATGGAAGCATAAAGCCATAGTAACACTCTATAGAAAGCTTAACACTGGAAAGTGCAACACCTTTACCATTAAATTAATATATCTATGTAAGTAAAAATATTATTGTAATAATTAATTTCATGAACTAGAGCTAAATATTTGAGGCTGTTTGATTTTGTTTTCAAAAAATAAAAAATAGTAAAATATATGTTTAGTATTATGTTTTGTATAATTTATAACCAAACTAACCTTTTGTTGTTTTTCACCCTTTTTTAAAAAATGAGTCTTCCAAATTAATTATATTATTTTCTAAATAACTATCTCACTAATTTAAGAAAATAAAGCAAAACGCATTCTCATTATTTGTCAGTTGAAAAAATTATTTTAACAAGCACTATCAAAAACATTTTCTGTTTTTAAAAACATTATTTCTAAAATATCATCATTTATAATTTTCAAAAACACTAATTAAAAATATTACTAAATGCAACTCTTAAATTTTAGAAACAAAAGGTTTTGAAATTTTATTGTTTTACTGTTAGCGTTATTTGAAAGTTCTATTGAAAAATGGTTAATGTGCTAAGTACTTACGTATTTGAGCGCTTCTTAGAAAAAGTCTTCAAAAAATCTAATTATTACCCGTAAAGTACTCCAAAAATTATTTCAATTAATATCAATTATATACTAATTTCAAAATGAATCCTAATACTAATTAATTTTGATAAACGTTTGGAGTAAACAAACATTTTAGTCCTTAAACTTTGATCTATTAAATTGAGAAATTAATACTCCTAAAAGTTTTAGAATTACCCTAATTCTAATCTATTAATAATATCTATATTTCTGAATAAGAAAAATGGGCACAAAACATTCACATAATATATAATAATTATTGACATAACAACTAATTAACGATCTTTATGAATATTTTTAAAATTATTAGAACTAATTATTCAAATAGTTCAAATTTTAAAGGTCAAAATATTGTTTTATTAATTTTTAAATTTAAAATGATATAATGACTAATTCAAGCTTTATTACAATAATTTTATATGAAGTAATCAAAATTTTTATTTTTAACTTTTTTAGATTAATAATAAAAAACTTAGTTTGTTTAATTTTAACAATTTCATATCCTTAGAAAGCACCAACATTAAATTTAGGAAACATAAAGTTAGAGATTAATCTGATAAAATTATTAAAGTTAAGTCCAAATTCGTTAATTTGATAAAGCTTAGTGACAAAAATGTTATTATACTCCTAGGAGTCCGAGTATTAAAGGCTATCACGTTGAACCCCGCATTTTTATAGCACTAATTTTATTAAAAGGGAGAGATTGTTGAATCCGCCGTGGAAGTGGATGAGAATATGCATGATGAATTCAATTACCTAATTATGGTAGAGTCCACAATAATGGGTCTAAATGCAATAAATGATTGAATTTTGGAAATAAAATTTTAATTTCAATCTAATTCATCACTAAAATTAAGCAATTTAATTAGCTCATGTTTATATATATATATATAATATGTGAAAATCAATAAAAAGTGAGAGCTAGTTTTGAAGGTCATGATGATGCTTGAATACATTAACGGGTGTTAAAATTAAAAAGTTTGATTCTGTAGATGTTCATTGATTTAACAAGTAAAATATGTTTTGAGATAATATAAAAGGTACGGGCTTAAAATATTGTATTACATCGTATATTTTCAAAGTTATTTCTGTAGTATAAGTTTGATTTGAGATTTTAAGAGTTTGCTTTTCTGGATTGACATTTAAATATAATTACTCAATATTTAAAATGATTTATTTTTTAATTTATATCTAAAAATTTACTAAAATATTTAACTATAATTAAGTTAAAACAATTTATGTTCCAATAATCAAATATTTAAATAAATTTTATTAATTTATTTACTAATATTTAAATTTTAAATCTTATCTAGGTAAAGAAAAGAAAGTGATTCATATATTATGGAGTAATATAATCTAAGTGCTCGTTTGGTTTTATTTTTTTATCAGTTAAGATAACTTTTTTAATAATAAAAATTCTTTTCAAATTTTATATGCTGTTTGATTAGCACTAAATTTTCTTTTGAGAATTAAAAAAAAAACGTCTTTCTTCAACTAAAATAAACTCAAAATTTAGAATTTTGGTAATAAAGCTTATTCAGCTTTTTTTAAAAGTTAAATTATCTAAAATATTTTTATTTTAATTTAAAATTTTACATAATTTTTTTAAATAAAACATTAAAAATTTATCTATTATAAAGTTATTACTCAAATTTTTTTAAAAATTATTTGTGACAATCAAATAATTAATAAACTTTTATTAAAAATTTTATGGGTAGAAGTTTTACTCTAAAAATTTTTATTTGAAAAGTTAAATTAAACGGACTCTAAATATTAGTAAAAAAGAATCACTCATATATTCTAAAGTGTTATCAAATATATGTTTTAGTTCTATTATTTTGAAAATTATTCATTTAACTCTTACTTAACATATAAGAGTAATTATTAGATAGTAGTTGATTATTAGACTCTAAATTTTTTTATCTATGTAATAATATTAATTTAAAAAATAAACAATGAAAGGAGGTTAGTATTTATTCTAAATACAATAAATCAGGAGTAAATGAGTAATTTTTTAATTACTGAGACAAAAATGTGCAGTTCGTTTTCCATAAATATTAATAGAACTTATTAGAAATTGTTTTCTTTTTGACTTGTTAGTATAATCAAAATGTTTATAAAATTTATGTAATATCTTAAAAGAGCATACGCACGTGTGTGTGCGTGTATATATACATACATACATACATATATATATATATATATATATATATATATATAAATGTCAGTTTTCATATTTTTTAAATTTTTGTAAAAACAAATTGTTTAGCACTTGTATTCAAGAAGTTGAAAAAAAAAAAAAGGATTTTAATCCAATTACAGATTTCAATTTTCGACTACATTCAAACTTTAGACAGAGAGCAAAGGCCATCAAAGAGATAAACAAACGAGAGACAAAGAGAGTGAGAGAGAGAGAGAAGCAAATGTGTAGAGAAGTTTTTGTTTTTAATTTTTTTTAATATTTTAAATGAAGTATATTCTTTTTTGACACTTACTAATAAAATTTCAAGTATATTTACACATACAATTTTTAATCGAACATAACATATATTTGAGAGTCTTTAAATATAAATATTGGAGTATATCCTTCTTTTATTGTGAAAGTCCATTCATACCGAGTTATATAGGGATACATTTCAGTTATTTTTTTATATTATTTGTTAAAAGATATTTTAAAAAAGAATTTGTTGTAATATTTATAAAAGAAAAAATTTCCGAATTAATTCATTCAATATGATCAACAATGGCCCCGCAGACAAACTTCATAAATGAATCTCAATAATTTGCTTTATGATGTGAGCTGCCTCTTGCACCTTCTTCATTATCTTTAATGGGTTTGGAGATCAGACTTCTTGGTGCAGATCTTAATTTTTATTTATGTAAATACTTGCTTTGTATGATATTTAATAAATTTAAGATTAAAAAAATTTTAATTTACATAAATAAAAATATTTATCTGTAATTTTTTTAAAAAAATAGATAAATTTAAATTAATCATTTCTAATTTAAATCTTAAAATTTGAAAATTGATTTGTTATTGTCACATTATCTCATATATTAATTAATATTTCATGTAATCAATATTTTAAGCATATTAAAATTAATGTATAAGGGCAATCTAATCTTGGTTGGATGGTAAAAGAGTACACTTCCTCTCTTGAGGGGTGTGCTTGAGGCTTATTTAATTAAAAATTAAATTGTCTTAAAAATTTAATTAAAAATATTACTTTTTTAAACACAAAATTGTCTTTAAATTGATGGTTAGAAAACTAAAATAAAAGAAGAGTAGTTAAATTCAATAATTCAATAAAATAAAACTGAAAATAGAGAAAAGAACTTTAATGGTTGTTCTAACTTCTAAGCTCTTAAAGGATAAAATTAATTTTCCATGTACAAATTTTTTTGAAGTAATAAATTATGCGTACATAAGAGCAAAGAGTACGGATCCTACAACACTTGTACATATATATCATCTATATGCTTATTTGTCTTTATTCACAAGTGAAAACCTTGTTGTTCATAAAAGAAGGATACTACCCCACATGCCTTCGTTAACAAGCAACATAACATGTACATGCTTTAACCTCATCACACTTTTACAAATTTTTATTATCAGAATTGAAACTCCGTTTTAAAACTATATAAATATTATACTAACAAATACAAACATTTATTTATGTTTGATTGTTTATTTTCAAAGTTATTTATTAAATTTAATTAATATTAAGGATGAATTTTACATTATTACATAATTACATATTAATTAAAATAACATTTAGTGTTTGTCAGTTAACATTAAATATTTAATTTTTTTTTAAAATGTTAAGAAAAATACGCCAAAATTTATTAGCAATTATGTAATTTATGGGTTTTGGTTTGACACTCTTGAATAAATGCTTAACTAAAATTTCTGATTGAAATATGAGACACGTTTTTCTGTACCTATCAAACCAATTTCTCTCTAAATATATGAGTGATACTGATTAGAGGATTGTCATTTTCTTATCCGAAAGATTTTAATTATGATCTATGATCTATTAATTAGAATATTAAAGGTTGCTTAGGGATTAAGGAAGTATCTTGGGGTTTTTTTTTTCTATAAATAAATAAATATATAGATGGTATAATCTTAAAAATCTTCTTTCTAAAACAGCATTGCAAGTAATATTTTGAATTTTATTTACTAATAATATCATCTTTACTAACTAATCATATACTACAATTCAATCAAAAAGAGTAGAAATGAACAAAATTTAGGTACACAATAAATAAGATTATTTTGTATAAATAAATTTGTACATATATTATAATTGCTAATTGATTTAACACGGAAAATGTTTTAAAGTTATACAAAAAAAAATTGGACTTAGAAAACTGCTCACACTAATTTTTTTCTTGTATACTATTTAAAAATAGAATTCGTATAAATTCAAATTGTGATTATATTACGTCTTTTCTTTATACACAAAGATTGATAAACTATAATTCACCTCTAAAGTTGTGTCTCAAAATTCAACCCCTATATCTATTACTACATTAGGAGAGTGTGATGAGATGGTGCATATTGTCAATTAATTATGTGGTCTTACCTAAAATTTAAGCTTTCTTAATGTGTTTAATTAATTTGATATCTACATATGCACTTTCAAGAATTAAAAAAATAGTAGTAGGTATTAAAAAGGGATAATAATATTTTTATCTGATTTTTTTCAATTTTAACAATTTTATTCTTGATAGAGTGACAATTGCTACATATAAAATTAAAAAATAACTAAAATTGGGGATTCATTTATTAAATTATTGAAGTATATTCTAAATTATTTGTTTTTTCAACAAAATTGAATGATAAAATATTATTACAATATATTTAAAATATTTTAATTAGACAGAAAAAAGATGAGAAAGAAATTGAAATGAATATTGGGATAAACTAATAAAATTTATATAATTGAAGTAGCTAGGGGGAAAAGAAAGCAGTTGAGAAGTGGAGAGTTGGGAATGAGGTCGAAGTAATTGAATGGTTTTAAAAGCAGCCAGCAGTGACCAAAAGGTTGAGACATTAATTGCATGTTGCCAAGGTGGGTTTACTTTGCTATGCTTGTGAGGTTTTGTTTTTTATTTTCTTGTTTCTGTTTTCTTGTTTTCTGTTTTTCTTCTTTGACTTCATACTCTTATCTTTCTTTGTCGATAGGTCAGAGTTTCTCTACTCATTTAAGAATTTTTGGATTGTATTGCTATTTGTAATGATCTTATACAGAAATGGTCCAACCAATTCATATTAATACACATTCATAATTTTGTTTAAAATATATATTCAAATAAAACTTAAAAATATTCACACATAATTTGTTAATATCTTCGAGGAATATTGAAATGTACTCTCTAAGATAAAAGTACAAATACTATCCTAAAAATTATGTGTGAATATTCACTCTTAACAATTTTGAGAAATATATAGATGACATTCAAAATATACACATAAAAAATGGCAAAATAATTATTATATATTAATAATGGTCAATGTGATTTTTTTTTCCACATTTTAGATTATAAGGTTATTTTTCTAAAGCTGACAAATACTAGATACTATAAATTTAGCTTCTGTTAGTTTTAGAGAGTATTTATATATTTTTTAAAACTTCAAGGATAAATATTTACCGTCTAATTATTTAAGGGTGTTTTTATTTAAGGGTGTTTTCATTTTTTTTTCTCAATTTCAAGGGATATGTATGTATGTATGTATGTATGTATGTATTATTAGATTTGTATCAACATCATAGTTTACAAGATTTCTTCATATGATTATTAGTTGGTTTAATTGAAACAATTTGTTGAAGTTATATGAAATTATTTGTCCATTTGCTAATTATAATTAACATTCCATGAATGCTCATGGATATGTTGGACAATTGATCTTAGTTAATCAAATTAGCACTTGCAGTGATTTTTAAGTTAGTAACAAATTAGATACTTTTTTTATTCAAATTAGCACTTAAAAATATATAATACAAGTGATATTAAACATTTTTCAATCATGTTATTATATTATATTTTTTTAGATGATAAAGTTTATCTCTATAAGAGTATGTTTTTTTCAATATTTATGACAGCAAAAAATTTTTGAGATATTTATAAAATAAAATTAAAAAATATTATTAACTTAAACAAATATATAATGTTTGTTTCATTGATTTCCTAATACCATAACAATTTCTTTAGATACATATCAAAACCTAATTTAGTAATAAAAATTTAGTATAATTTTTTTAAAATTGATAATCCAACGGTAATTAGTTTTCTATAAACTGCTGAAAAATGTTAAAAAATTATAAATATTAACTATATTATTACTTTTCTTTTAAGACTCAAACTAATTGATGATTAATTAATAGATCTTATCGAGGCTAAACATGTAAAAGGAAAGAGATCCACAAATTGAATTAGCAAAACTTCATAAAGATATTTGCAAATTGCAAGTTTAATATTTTATGAAAAAAAATTTAAATTTAGTTTTTTTGAGTTCACGTGAATAATCTCTTGTAAAATTTTTTATTAACCTAATCCAAAATATATTTTTCGGATTAAATTACCCTTAATAGCTTCAATTGTTTTCACACAAGTCTATTTTTTCTACTTTTTCTTATTACACTAGATTTTGAAACTCTCCCAAATTTAAACTTTTCTCTCTCAAACTTATTCCTCTCCTCAAAGTCGCATCTTTTGCTAATAGTGGAGACAATGGTGATGTAGTTTTGATGGTTAAATCTTGATCATCGATATTAAGTATTTTTTTTATCATATAAGTATGTATTTTATGTGTGAATTAATTAATTAAAAGAGAATTTTCTCAAATGTGAATTTATAATTTTATGTTAATTAGGTAGTAGAAAGTATTGGTTTAAATTTAAATTACATTGACTAGTTGTTGTATGTAGAGGTGGACAAAATCGGGGTTCGAGTCCAAGTTTGTTTTCTATTTGGACTTCGATTTCAGTTGGGTTTGGACTTTGGTTATTATTAGATAATTTCATATAAATTCATAAACTATACAATAATTATACAAAATAAATATTTTTTTTTATAAATTCCAATATTTTATCATATTTTTATGTAAATGTTTGTCATAATTTATAAACCTAAGATTTATCTGTAATTATACAATCTATTTTGGTTCGATTTCGGTTAAAAATTGAACTTGAACCGAATCAATTACTTAGAAACCAATTGAAAGTGAAATTGCTTTTATAATCGAATCGAACCGAATAGTTCGGTTCGATTTAGTTCAATTCAGTTGAACATTTTTGTCAAGCCCTAATTGTATGAATGCAAAGACATGGATGATTTGAGGATGCGAAGGTATTGACTGATTTTAGGTCAGTTCGATTCAATTTAGTTCAATTCAATTGAGCATTTTTGTCAAGCCCTAATTGTATGAATGCAAAGACATGGATGATTTGAGGATGCGAAGGTATTGACTGATTTTAGGTCATGGATTCCTTATCTGAAAAGCAAATTTTAAATAAGGCAAAATTTATCCTTACTTGAAAAGTAGATTTCGAATAAGGCCAAATTTGGCCTTACTAGAAATTCACTTTTCGGGTGAAAGACTCATGATCCAAAATGGCATAACGCCTTCATATCCTCAAATCATCTACACCTTTGTATTCATACAACGACCGGTCAACGTCATTTAAACTTAAACTAATACTTTCTATTATATAGTCAACATTGAATTATAAATCTTCATTTGAGAAGTTTTTCTTTAATTATTCAATTCACACACAAAATACATATCTATATGATAAAAAAATCACTTAATGTTAGTGACCAAGACTTCGCCGTAAAAAATACACCTCTATTGTTTGTACCATTTATAAGAGAGGTGATTTTGAGGAAAATAATAGTTTTGAGTGGAGAAAGTTTAAGTTTGGAAGAGTTTTAAAATCTTGAGTAATAAGAAAAAGTAAAAGAGAGATTTTTGTAAAAAAATATTGAAATGAACTACTGAAGATATTTTAATAGAAAAAATATATTTAGAATAGGTTAGTAAATTTTTTTAATAAGATACTATTTATGTTTATTCAAAAGAAATTAGGACTATTTTAGAAAATTTTCCTATTTTATTTGATGAAGGGCAGTGAAATTTCATGGAAATGAAGTAGTGATTGTGATGTGCACATGACTTGTTTTGTTACTTTATTTTATGTCATTATAAATGAAAGGAATTTTCAAATGCATTTGGTATCATTTGAGGCCAAGTAGTAGTTAGCGTGTCAAATCTAATAAAATATTGGCAATTTTCTAATTAAGTTGATTAAAATGACCTTTAAAGTTTTTGAGTGATAATATTAATAGGCAAAGGCCTTTATTATATTATGATCCATTCCATCAATTCAATTCACAGTTATCATATGTAATGATCAATAATCTCCTCATTAAAGTTTTTATGGTTCTTCCATTAGTAGTTAAGTAAAACATTAGATAAATAATATATTTTATCATGTATTATTAATAATAATCATATATCGTTAGATTAAATTCGTGATAGTTAGTGGCTATGAGGTAGGACCTCTATCAAGAGGTTTTGACTTCGATCCTTAGTCAATTATAATGACAAAGATTATTTTCCATCTAATATGGGTCTACTCACTTTATAATGGGGCTCACCATATTAAAAGTATGGGTAGACTTTTCTCTATCGTAAGGGCACTATTTCTGCCATCGTGAAACTTAGATTATGGGTTCTAATTAATTTAATTCATAAATCACTTAAAATAATATAAGATACTTGAAATTTAAATTTGATTAACATTTAATTGAAGAGTGATCAAGTTATTTAAAAAAGACTATCCAATTAACCTAAGTTCTTATTAGAGATAACAAACATGTCATATCATGCTAGTCTATAAAAGTCATGTTCATCATAATTTTATGTTGTCTTCGTGCTGTACTTATTTTCAAAAAACCAGGCTGTATAAACTATAAGTCTATAAAAATTTTGAGTTTTTTATTTTTAAAGTTTTAATGAATTAACATAACTACTACAGTGTAACTCAGGGCTTTTAATGGAGTGGTATAACGTTAAGTTAGAAGATTAGACGTATTATGAGATAATTAGATTTGGATTTTCTATATTGGAACTAAGAAGGCTTCATTTTGAAGTTTCTCACATAACTCTTATGAGCTCAACATGGCCCTGACTGTGCATCTAAATACGTCGGCTCTTTAAGAACAACAGAAATAATGTTTTTCAGGTGTGAAATATGGCTACGAGGATAACTAAAAGGACAAAAACCTTTTTTAAGGTATTTTTTTTCACCTTATTTATGTATGAAAAATATAAGCTGATTTTTGCAGTGATTATTATTTTTTCATGAAAAAAATTAGTGTATGAATAGTCTATATAGATGAACATGCTTGCTAAGGTTAGCAAGTATATTGATGGAATTGATACAAAAATATGCAAGAAAGATGAGGATTTAACATTCTCTACTAAATCTAGAATCTCAATAGAGAATTTTATATTGCAATTCTCAAATTTTCTAAAAATTATCCCGTAAGATATGAATTGGACGTAACATTCAAAAACAAGAGATTTGGCAAGTCGAAAATTTGAGGAGGGCATTAACTTTGTAATCAGTAATCCCTGAGAAATAAAGATGGAGTCAAAGAAAAAAAATTTGTTAAGATATCTTTAGTATTAAAGAAGAAATTGCCACCTTATTAAGATCAAACACTTTCAAGTTGATTAGCTTTTGAACTAAACTTATTATATCATTATAATAAAACTTATTTTTAGCGATGACATAAGTCGTCACAAAAAATAAAATCAATAGTCGTCGCTCGCTTTATTGCTTTCGGAACTCTAACAAATTTTTTTTTAAATCATTAAGTGACACTATATTATAGTGCACTAATAATTTAGTGTTAGTTGATTAGAAATAGATGAACAAGAAAAGTTAAGATGCGATAACTGAAAAAAAATTTATCATTTGAGAAACATTTGTGGATAGATTGAAACTATTTTCATCAATGACTGAAAATTAAGCAAGTTTAGGTTTCATGATCAGATTCAGGTTTTAGTTTCTAAAGTCTATTCTGGACCGGGTCTGGTTCCGAGTTTAATTTAAAAATCCAGGGACCTAGCCTTAAATATATTTTCGGCTGGACTCGGGTTTAGGTTTGAGTCTGTCCGATGGAGTCCTATTATTGATTTTCTTATGCAGCATGTGACACTTGTGCTGAAACTTTTACACGAGTTCATGTAGGGATTTAATTATTTAATCATTTTTCCTAAACCTCTATTTTCCTTTTTTTTTTATGAAACCCATTTAAAATATCTCGTGCTTCCTATGCACCAAAGCAATTCCCTCAATTTCTTACCTCCTAACTTTCGAAAAAAGAGTAAATATCCTCCATCATTTTTAAAAAGCGTTAAATATTCTTTTAACTTTTTAAAAAATAAAAAGATATTCTTCTATATTTTAAAAAAATAAAAAAATATCTCTTAAATTTAAACTTCCATTAATTTGACGATTAAAATATTATCATTTTAATTTTTAAATTTCACTAGATTAATAAAACTAAATATACTTTATTTATTATTGGCAGTCCAATCCTTATTTCTAATATACTGATGACTAAAATATTAAACTTAAATAATTTTATTTTATTTTATTATTTTTAAAAATATTAGAAACAAAAATATTATTTATTCAATTAAAATATTAACAATTAATTTAGATAAAATTATATACTGTAATGCTACTAACCTTATTTTTTCTAACTTTTTAAATATTTATTACAAATTAAGATATAATTTTTTTTAGTATTTAACACAACACTAAATTTAATTCATATAATATAATTTATTAGTTTTATTTTATTTAAAAATATTTTCTTAATACACTATAAAAACACTTAATCCAATTTTTTTCTTACCAAATAATTATTTACATTTTTTTACTTATTTTTAGTATTTTAACTTGAATAAAGAATTTAGTATTTTTCAAAAGTCAGGAGAATATGTGTCTAGGAATATCTAAATAAATTGGGATAAATCTACATAAGAATATCTAAATAAATTACGATAAATCTACATAAGTATTTTATGATAAAGGAATATAATAAATTATAATAAGTGAATTAAATTTATTATTATGTTAATAAAAGTAATATAAATTCTGCATAAATAATATTTTTATTTCTAAATTTTTAAAAATAATTAAATAAATTAATTTTTTTTTATATTTGACATTTTAGTCTCAAATATATTAGAAATAAGGACTGGATGACTAATAATAAGTAAAATATATTCAATTTTATTAATTTAGTGGAATTTAGGTATTAAAATGATATATCTAATATATCAAACTAATGGAACCTCAGGTCAACGAGAGTATCTTCTTATCTTCTCAAAACATAGAGGGGTATCTTCCTATTTTCTCAAAAGTCAAGGAAGTATCTATACTCTCTAAGAACTTAGGGGATATTTACTCTTTAGGATATTTACTCTTTCCCCAAAAGTTAGGGGGTGTATCACAATATCCCCCCCTTTTTTTTAAATTGGGACATTTTCACGTCATCCGTAAGTCTTGTTAAAATTATAGTTACATGAAAGTATTGCTTAATTCATAGGTACTACCCCTTTTGATTTAACAAAAAGTCTCCTTTTCATTTATTATCTCTACTTTTTGAGTGAAAGATCCATTTTGTCCTTAATTTAACTCATAATAAAATTGGCAACTGATATTACGCTATCAACAAATATTTCTAACTATATACCCAAAAATTAAACATATATAAGATATTAACAAAATCTTTTTCTAAGTTATTACTTCTAAAATGATGCCATTCCTTTTTTTTTTTTGGGAGAATGTTGATTTCCCCTTATTATTTAATCTAATATCTCGATATTTTTTGATTGTTTCCATAATATTCTGAATCCCCCCTCTATTGATTAACAAAGTTAAGTATAATAACACACGAGTTCCTAAAATTTTATCTATTAATTTAAATAATTTAATATTTTTAAAAATACCTACAAAAATTTTAATTTATTAAAAAATAATAATTATATCTTTATATAATTAAACAAATTATTTTCAACTTCTGATTAATAATAAATATTAAAATAATAATATGTTTTATTTTATAACACATTAACAATTAATTTATAAATTATCTTTTGACTATAAATTGAACGGTCAATTTTATAATTTTTAAAATAGATAAACAATAATATTTTATAATACAATATTTAAAATTCATAAATAAATATTAATTTATAAGTAAAATATATTGTAATAGAATACTTATAATTATATATAATCATAACTATAGTTTTATAATACATTATTAATTCAATATTACATTGGTATTAGAAAATGAATAAAATAAATCATACATTTAATATTTTGTTTATTCTTTAGCTAACTAATATTAATTTTTTAGTTCATTGGTTAAATAAGAATATAATTGTTATTTTTTAACAAATTCAATTTTTTTATGAAATTTTTAACTACTAATTAAAAATAAATATTAAAATAATAATATATTTTAATTTATAACACATTAATAATTAAATATTTATTAATATATTATAATTAAAATATAAGTTTATTTATTTTATAATAAATTAAAATTTAAATATTAATCAGGTTAATGGGTCAAATTTTATAAGCTTGCATGTCATTAATTTTTTTTCATAATTTGAAACAATAATGAGTATTAAAAGTAAAAGACAATAATAATTTAAACTAAAAGAATGAATTTCACAACTAAACAAATATTTTATGAAAATGTAGAATATATAGTGATATTATATAACATTATCATATCAATTTATATAGATAGATTTATATATGTAATTAATTAATATGAATTTTTTAAATATGTTGTTCTTTATATGTGTTAGTCAATATATATAATATTTTTATATTAAATATGAAATAAAATATCATAAATTATTCTTTGAATAAAAATTTATCTAAATTTTGAATTGTTGTACATATGATAAATTATCTAAATATGACATAAAATGAAAAAATTAATTTTATTTATTTTAAAAATTATGAAATTTTATCTTTCTGTTTAAAAATATCATGTTAAAAAGAAATTTAAAGTTTTCATAAATTTATAGTCAAAAGATGATTTATAAATTAGTTATTAATGTTGTATAAAATACATATGTTATTATTTTAATATTTATTATCAACTAGGAGTTAAAAATATATTTTTTAATTATTATTATATAAGCGTCTAATTGTTATTTTTTAATAAATTAAAATTTTTTAAGTATTTTTAAAAATATTATAACTATTTAAGTTAATAGACAAAATTTTAAAGACTTATGTATTATTATACTTAATTCTATCAATTAACAGAGAGAGATTTTAAATATTATGAAAACAATAGAGAAATATCGAAGTATTAGGTTAAATAATAAGGGAAAATCATGTATTCTCCCTTTTATTTTGAAGATTAACCAACATGGCAAAAAATGTAGCAGCAATATACTCAATAAAACTAGAAGAAAACAAACCAACAAACCCAACAAAATAACATATTTAGCCAAATTGATGTAAAACTGGTAGCATATTAAAGAAAGAAACGAGCAACTTCAGCAAAATTAGCTATAGAAACAGCAAGGAGAAAGTAAGCACCAAAATCAGCAAGCTGAATTTGCAGAAACTACCGACAAAAGTAGATTCTAGCAACATTGGCCAGCCAACAGCACTAGGCACCCTAGAATCCATCAATAGAGCAACAGAATGCAACAAACCAGTGTGTAAACTACCAATAGCAACATTTGCAGTTCAATAAATCAATCAAACAAGTAAGAAACGATCATAATAAATAGTAGTAATTCATGTACTTCCTATATGAGTACAGATCTAAAGCTCATCCTGATTAAGTGAGGATAAAAAACGAAGAAAAATATTGGATCGTGATCCTCGTGTAATAACCAATTCAAAAATCTCAACCGACTCAAAACTTGCCACTAATCCACCGAGTCTTTGTACGATAAATGAGTTACATGTACCCCCTATAACTACTATACAATTATACAAAATTAATATCTTACCCTTATATATTTACAAAGTATATAAATTTATCATTTTAACATTATTATTTTCACATGATGACCAATATAATTTTATAATTTATTTTTTGATAATTATATTCAATATTTTTTTATAATTAATCTCAAATTATTGTTATTAAAACAATTTTATTTTTATTACATTAAAATATTTATTTTTCTAGAATTTTTAGTTGTAAATTACACAAATTATTTTATTTATAAATTAATAATATATATAGATTATATAAAGATTCTAAAAATTATAAATTATTAAATTTCAGGGGAGTATTGTTAATATTTTTTAATTAAAATAAAAGTAAAATATTCATTGTACTATTATTTGGGGTAGAGTGATGCGTTTTAATGAATGATTGGTGTATTTGATATATATTAATAAATTGAATGGTAGGACTGAAATTAACCAAAGAAAAAAAATTAAAACAGGTCGCATCATCTTTATCTTTATGGGAAAAGTCTACATACCTCCCCTGAGGTTTGTAGTAATCCCACTTTGATGGAAAGTATGTGGAAAGAGCCATATACTTCCCTTACAGAGTTTGTCTCCTAACAAGAATAAATATACTTACCAAAATACCCCTCAAATTTCCTTTAAAAATTCAAATAATTATAAAATATAAATACTAAATTATCTTATATGAATATTAATACCACTAAAATAAAATATTAAACTATATGATATGAATATTAATCCAACTAAATATAAAAATAATATATTAAATATAATTACCATCCAAATCTAATGATGTGAACAAAATCAATTAGCAACTTTATATTCTATAGTTAATATATTATTTTTGTGTTTAGTTAAATTAATATTCATATCATATAATTTAATATTTTATTTTAGTGGTATTAATATTCATATAAAATAATTTAATATTTATATTTTATAATTGTTTGACTTTCTAAAGGGAATTTGAGGGATATTTTGGTAAGTATATTTGTTCTTGTTAGGAAACAAACTCTGTAAGGGAGGTATATGACCCTTTTCACATATTTTCCATCAAAGTGGGATTACCACAAACCTCAGGGGAGGTATGTGGACTTTTCCCTTATCTTTATTGAAGTGTCATTGTTGCCCTTACAATAAATAGAAGGGGCGGGATCTGTGAATTAAATAATATTTTTTATCTAGTATGATTTTGAAAAAGTTCAACCTGTTAAATATTTATTAAAATTGTCTTAAGATAAATTCAAATTAAAAATTAATATAAATAGTTTTTTAAATGAAAAATTATTCTAAATTTGAGAGAGAGAGACGATAAAAACAGTGTTAAAACTTATTAATTTTATTTTAAAATTACGTAATTTTTTTGGGAGGATTATATGAATGTTTTATGCTTATCTAATTTGATTGATTGAGTGACTAATGCTTAAAGGAGATGGAAAATGAGAAAACAATTTTTCACATCCAGATAATTACATTACATTGTTTAGGCCTAAAATGGAGGCAAGCTGTAATTTTTTATTTTTTTCATGTTGTTGGGTTTTTATTTTTGACCCGGCCTAAATTTGTGCAACTGGTATATTATTGAATAGTCCGGGCTTTTGGCCCAAAATAAAACTTTTGTAACTGGACTTTAGATCTAGAAGGCCGGATATTAATTGGTCATAATGATTCATTAAATTGAATTGATTTATTATTATTATTATTATTTAATTTCAACAATTTAAGAGGGAAAAGAAGTCTCGGACCAATTGACTTCACGTTAAGAATAGAGTTATTCAATTCACTAGCAAAAATAAATGTGGAAAAATTTGAGTCAAATGTTTTCATATTAATCCGGGACATAATTAGTAATATATATATATATATAAAAGGAAGGTTGACAATTTTATATTTTTATATATATATTTATATTCATTTGTTATCAGTTAAATTTATATATTTTCAATGATTAAGATTAAATTTAATATATTTATTAATTATAATTTATTATTTATGCATTAATTATATATATCATATTTAATTTTAACTATTAAAAATATATTAACTTAAGAATTTACAAATAATATAAATATGTGTCTAAAAATATGGGACTTCTTATCTTTTTTTATCAAACTTAACTTATATTAAGATGATATAATTATATATACTTCTTTAATTATTTAATGAGCCTATTATTATTTAATTAGGCCATTTCTTTTAGTTTGTTTAAAATATTTCTTTAATTTTTCTTTTATGAACATTACATAAAAATTAACCCCAACCAAAGTTTTTAAATTTGTGTTATTTATTTATAAAATTCATATTTATTTTTTTACTCCTAATATTTTTAAGTGTAAAATGATTTATAAACTCTCTTACAAAAATTTTCTTACAAACTAAAGAATAAATTATTATAATTTTTTTAAGAACTTAACGTTAAGATATAAAATTAAATTTGAGTTAAATTAAATTTTATTTATTAAAAAATTTATTATTACTAATTATTGTGAGTATTTTTTACTAATATATTATTCTTTAAAATTATTTTTTGAATTACTGTTAAAAAATTATTATAAAAAAGTTAATATTTTTAAATTATTAACTTTAATGTTAATTATGTTTTTAAAATTAATGTTAATATATAGTTATAAAACTTTGCTTTTTAAATTAAATGCTATATTTATTAACAAGATTTTTTTATCAAAATTATTTTTTAAAATTATAATTTATTAGTATTAAATTTGGGAATTTATGAATACTTATAAAATAATTTTTTATTTTGGATGTCCTTATTATAAATATATATAGCCAATTTTGTAAATTAATAAAAAAATATATAAGTGGTGAAGTGGGAAGTAGTATGTTATTTATTAGTCACCTGACAAAAATTATATATTTTAATATTACAATATTATGTTTTAATATATATTAATCACAACAATATACACCTTAGTTTAAAGTAGTTGGTTGAAGATATCCTCCCTTTTAACTAATTAAATCTATTAATATTGACTACTAATATATGTTTGACTTATAATATTAGCCTCATACCTAATCATATTTTGTCTTTAATCATTTAGTTGATATTATATTTTTGCTAATTAATGTCATAAATTTAAATTAAAAAATAGTTCATATGACATAATATGTATAATCAATTATATTAAAATGGGACTCACTCCCAGACCACTAGACATAACGACTTTGGGGTTCGCTTGTTTAAGATCCCCTGACCTATATGAAATTAATCTTTAAATAAATTTTTTAAAATTTTAAATAATTATTATATATGAATTAATTTTATAAATAATTAAAATAATAAGAAAAATTATTTAAAATAAAGTTGTTATGTTAGGTATTTAACCAAACTCACATAGTACCCTCAATAAGCGTTACGAAGGCACCTACTATGCCAATGTAGAATATTGATGTGACAACAGGGACTACCGTGCCATAGTACGTGAATTCCTATCAAAAGTTGACTTAGAGAACGTGGCATATAGAAATAGGTTAGAAAAGTTCTTCATGGAAGTATATGAAGAATATTTCCCAAGTGGTTTCTACGCCTCCACGTGATAGCTACAGCACCCTATGCGACTCCTCTTTTTCCTTGCCTATATAAGTCAAATAATTGAACACGAAAGGGTTAGATTCTTCTTCCAAAATATATAGACATAAATTTATTGTAATATGTTTCTTTAAAGAAGATCTGAAAAACCAAGTATGATTATTAGTACAACAAAATGAAAGATTAGGGCAAAAGGGAAATATAAGTCAAACCATTATGTCGGCTTTTCTCTCCAACGACACAAAAGGGAAATATAAATGAAGTAAAAGTTGGTAGCATAACAACAAAAGATCCAATCTCAGATAGTGTAATCCCACCTTGGCTAAATACGAGAAGAGAACAACAGCCCGAAAGTGGACACATACTGAGGGCACCACAGAGAGAAGAAGCCACAGAGAGCATAGACACCAGCTCCAGAGTACATGTGTGGCGTGACCGAGTTCTTAGTGACGACATTGAAGGAGGCCTAAAGATGTTTCTACCAATATAACTTGGTAGAAATTAATGGATAACGAAAAACACCTCCCCTCCCAAGAATTAGATCGCATTCGATATTTGGAAGAGATAATCGTTAACATACAAGGAATCGCCCCCAACTTCAATGTTCGAAGGATCCCTTGATGAAACTTGGCTCCTCATTCACGATTGAGATCTAACAGCCGTTATTGTCGCAAAATTTTGTGAGGTATAATGTCAAGCGTATGTTGGATATACTAATGTTGTCGCCTACTTGAAGTTATACCGAAAACTAATGGGTGTGCAAGGTGCTTTGATGAAATCCTCTATAAATTCTCCTATTTAACATTTATTGGACCGACAAAAAGGTGGTAGGAAAAGATAAAGCCTAGGAGCATTCATTCTTTTTTGTACCTTTGCGTCAAGTTTTTGAACCATTTTCGAGGAGTCAGGAAACCATAGAGAGATCTAGACACGCTGTTCGATATTAAACAAGGCGAAATAAATATAACGAGATTTTTATTAACCGATTTATCATGCGTAGTACAACTAAAATTGTATGGCGACTTATATACCTTGAAGGCCTTGGTGCAACGACACCTGCACATGAAGATTATAACATTCGTTTCAAAATTTTTGTCTGAAAACATCTGCCGAGGTGCAAAAGTGCATATTGAACTTCATTTAAATGGATGCTCAAAAGGCGAAAAAATTTGATAGTAGAGCATAAGGAGAGCAGGTTGAGAAGGTAAAGGGAAAGCCTTTTGATGATATCCGATAAAGTGATTGTGTCGGTAGACACTAATTACTGAGGTTTCAGTTTTGAATCCTAATCGCCTAGCGGGAAATTCGACCACGATATCCCTTACCTTTGATAAAGCCTTAAAGAGCACAATCGATCATGCAAATACTAAAGGGAAACTTCTGCTAGGAGGAACCACAACATGATGCATCATATAATTTGATGAGATTGTTATTGAAATGTGAAACACACACCACGTTTAAATGCTACAAGAGAACGAATTTTCATCAAAATATGCAATACAAGGTTACTTTCAAAACCGTGGCCTCTAGATAGTAGCATGTTTAAAAAAAATAAAATGAACTTTTGTGATTTCTATCATGATTTGAGACATAATATTGTGGAATGCTTATAATTATAGGAAAATATTGAAGACTTGGTATATAATGGTTATTTAGACAAATACATTGACATCACCAAAAGGGCTGGCATAAAAAGGAACAAACAAGTGCTGTAAATGTGTCTATGAGGGAGTGAAGACCCTCTGGGCCTCAAGTCAACATCATTGCTGATGGCCCAACCATTCTAATCATTCAAGAAACACTTATACTTGTAATAGTATCATAAGGAGAGAGTGTATGACAGTTGAAATAAGATGCCGAGAATAAAGAAGGATAAAGGTATATACCACCTCGGTAATGCTTACTGTTGAGGATGTTCGCGATATAACTCACCTTCATAATGACGCATTAGTAGTGACATTGAAAGTAGTAGGAAAAAATATATCTTAAATAATCATTGACAAAGGACGTTCAATGGACATCATTTTCAAACATACACTGGATAAACTAGACATTCCAAGGATGTCTATGGAGGATATGCCTACACACACCTTGGATTCTCAAGAAGTAGTATGGGTCTTTGTGTATTGTCTCGCTCTTGCACGTAACAAACGAATATGGTGTTGTAGTGACTATGGTAGTAAATTTTATAGTAGTGGATCAATATAACCCTTACAATGCCATATTGGGAAGGCCATTCATAGTGACTACGAAGACTTGTGTCTCTTTATATCATATAAAGATGAAAATCTCCACCGAGTATATTGTCATCACCATAAGAGGAAACCAGCGAACAACTCGAAGTTGCTATGTCAGCCTGCAAGGAGAATGTACAAGTGGAAGACATCGCACTAAATAAAAGGGAAAACACATAGACGATTAATTCTGATAAGCAGGAGATGATCGAGAATCCATGATTAACGAACATAAATCGAAGGGCTAATACCACTATAGATACTATACTTGTCCTTGTTCGTGATGGGGATAACTCAAAGATGGTAAGATTAGGTGCCATGATGGATGCATCTCTATAGAGAAAGCTAAATGATTTCCTTCGAGAACACATCGGCGTGTTTGCATGGAACCATGATGACATGTTTAGAATTGACCTTAAGATTGCTTTTCACCAACTAAACCTACAATCACAATTCAAGCCAATAAGCCAACAATGACGTCTATTCAATAGGAAAGTTAACATGCAATATGAGAAGAGGTGAAAAAACTTCTAAAAGCCAATTTCATTAAAGAAGTACAAGTGATTGTCAAATGTGGTATTGGTAAAAAAGGTCAATGAGAAGTAGAAATGTGTTTAAACTTTACCCACTTGAATAAAGAATGCCCTAAGGATAGCTTCCCATCACCTAGAATTGACAAACTTATGGATGCCATGGTAGTACATGAACTTTTCAACTTCATGGAAGCCTTATCGGGGTATAACCAAATCGGTATACATCCCTTTGACAAAAAAAACATCTTCATCATCGATAGGGCCTGTACTATTATAGAGTAATGCCATTTGGATTGAAAAATGCTAGCGTTACTTATCAAAGACTGGTGAACAAATTTTCAAGGACCAAATTGATTGAACCATAGAAGTATACGTCTATCCCACATGGCCTATCTTAGAGAAACCTTCGACATACTGCAATAAGCAAACATGAAACTAAACCCGGAAAAATGTCTTTTTAGAGTTTGGCCTGAAAATTTTTTGAAATTCATTATGAACCACCACAGGATTGAATTGAACCTTGAAAAAATCAAAGTTATTCTAGAAATGAAGCCACTATAAAATCTCAAAGAAATTTAGCATTTGGCAAGTGGAGTGGCAGCATTGAATCGTTTTGTTTCAAAAGTCACTGACAAGTGTCATCCATTCTTTAAAGTTTTAAAGTAAGAGAAGTCAATGAGGTGAACAAAAGAGTGTAATAAAGCATTTACACGGTTAAAGGGGGGAGACCTATATCTTTACCTTACTATTTTTGAGGTAGTTGTGAGTTCGGTATTATTATGTGAGGATAATGGCGTATAGAGCCGTGTATTGGTTGATACCGAAATGTGTTATCTCGTGGCAGAAAAGTTGGCATTGTCCTTGGTGGTCGCATCTAAACGGTTACGCCTATACTTCCAAGCTTATATCGTTGTAGTGATCGTAAACCAATTGTTGCGTCAAAACCTTAAAAAGGTGGAGATGTCAGGATGACTAACTCGATGGACTTTAAAGTTAAGTGAGTTTGACATTGATTTTCAACCACGAATAGCTATCCAAGATCAGGCCGTTATTGATTTCACCGCTGAATTCACTAACGACCTAAAGGGAAGATGTAGAGGAAAGATAATTCACAAATAGCAAAAAAAAAAGCTAGCAATAAGGGATTAAATTCATAACTAGCACCGAAAGAAGCGAATAGCAAGGACGAAGGGTTAACGTGCATATTACATGTGGATGACTCATCTAATACCCATAGAAGTGGTGCTAGAATTATTTTGATAACCTTGAAAGAATATAAAATTCGCTATATTTTGAGATTTAATTTCCAATCTTAAAATAACGAGGCAAAATACGAAGCCATTATCACAAGAATTTGAAACTAACAAATAGTTTGGGTGTGAATAGACTAAAAATGATGAGTGATTCGTGATTGGTGGTGAATCAAGTAAATAAAACCTATCAGGCAAAGGGTAAAAATATACAAGCCTATGTAGGCAAGGTTAAGGAGCTAATGAACCTATTCAAAGTAGTAAAAATTAAACTAATACCTCGAGAACATAATTAAATGATGAATACACTCGCATGACTCGAGTCAAAATCCTTTTGTTCCACGCCAGTAGATTACTTATGAGTATTGGGTATTACTGTAGAAGAAAAAATAGATGTAAATAAGATGAGTATCGGGGTGGAATGGATGAAAAGTATCCGACTCTACTTAAAAAAAAGGGAACTTTTACCAAATAAACTCGAGGCAAAAAAGCTAAGATATAACGTCATAAGATACACCATCATCGATAATATCTTATACCATTGCAAGTTTTCTTCGCCATAACTAAGATGTCTAGGATTGGAGGATGGTAACTACGTGTTGAAGAAGATACATAAAAGTATGTACGGAGATCACTCGAGATAGAGGACGTCGATACAAAAGACATTTTATTGGCCCATGATGAAAAGAGATGCCAAGGAATTTGTAAAGTGATGTGATCATTGTAAAAAAATTACGGACATATCGAGGAAGCTATCAAGCATTTATGACCCGTGGCCTTTCGTAGAATAGGAAATAGATTTTATCAGACCGCTACCAAATAGGAAGGGGATAGTTAAAATACGCCATAGTAGCGATTGATTACTTAACCAAATAGGCGAAAGTGAAGGCATTATCCACTATAATTAAAGCAAAGACTACAGACTTCGTCTGAAGAGTGATTGTGTGTCAATTTGGTATTCCATAACCATTTTTTCAGATAATGGAAGCTAATTTAATAATATAAAGGTTCAAACCTTATTAAAAAAATTTAAGTATTCAACATTGTTTTGCTTAGCGTAACTCAAAGCAAATGGACGAGTAAAAGTTGTAAAAAAAATCATTAAGCAATGCTTTAAGGCAAAACTAGAGCATAAGAGAGCAGTATGGGTTGACAAGTTGCCACAAGTATACAGAAAGACACCAAGGACCTCAGTACAGAGGAAACACTATTCATGATGGCATTTGGTACTGAAATTAGAGTATCCGCTTATCACATGTTGGCTTTCAATCAAAGAGAACATGATTGCGACATGAGTGAATAATTGGATATTGTGGAGGAAATTAAAGAACGAGCTTAGATTCAATTAGCTATTTGAAAACAGCAAGTTGAACGATACTATAATAAAACTATAAGGATAAGCACTTTCATAAAAGAGACCTCGTATTGAGACGGGTAACTCTAAACACACAACCATCAGGAGATGGGTGCCTTGGGTCAAATTAGGAATGGCTATACTGGGTCTTTCATTGCACTGGCAACGGTAGCTATCGCTTAAAACACCCAAATAAGAGCAAAGTAAAACGCTCTTGGAATGCAGATAACTTGTGATGGTATTTTCCTTGCATAAGGTTCGCTATAGAAATCACCATTGTTATTAAATATTATCAAGGAGGAATCTTGTTATGGGATAGTGATAGCAGAGAAGGAATCTCATTTCTGGGATAATTTTCACGAAGAGATTATAGGTATCCAAACTATAGATTATTGAGGAGAAATCTTTATTTTAGCAATCTTCAAGAAGGGATCTTATGTATTCAATGGTTGTATGACTAATTATTGCCAATGAGGAATCTAATTTTTAATCCAATTAGGGTCGTCAATAGAAGATTTTTTATGTTAAAATTATTTTCTATTGGGGAGAAACCTTATCTTACTTAATCCTACATTTGTATCGAATATGAAAATAAAATTCTTTTTCTTTTGATTCGCCAAATTGATAACCTATAGGCATTAAATTCTTTTTCTAATTTTCAATCCTCTGCTTTTAGTGATTAGCCTTGCCGACTGTTGATTTCAGCTTCACTTGTAATACGAAGAGGCAAGCTTTTGGTATATCCTTTTTGCCTTTACGGCATCTTTTGCACCCTGCTTACTGGAGAAGACGAATATTGCAAATTGTCAAAGGCACAACAAACGTTAACAGGATAATAAAATAAAAGAAGATCGAGTAAGAAAGTTGGATAAAATTCTCAACGAAACTCTCTTCAGATCGCTCCAGAATTCATCAAAGTGTTTCTAGGTCTCTTTCATAATGTCCTTAACCTTTATGGATGAAGTAAGACCTTCTACTATGCCAATAAGAAACATTAGAATCAGCAAGGCATAAGGGATGAATCAGGAGAAGGCGATTGAAAAACAAATGAGGGAACCTTAACTCAGGAACTAGTGGCGGCAAGAGTCACTGTTACGGAAGCAGTCTCGATAGATGTTGGGAGAGAGAGAGGGACATTTGTTAGAACTTGCGCGGTAGAGGAGGAACCCTTCTACTTTCTTTTATTCATGAGGAACATGGCCTTGTTTAAAATAGCTTCGGACAGTTCATGCCTCGAAGATTCAAGATTCTTCCTCTTGTTGTTCCACCATTTCCTTAGATGAGCCATATCTTACCAACAAAGCTATTAAAAATGGTGGTCTACATGTGATTAAAGCAAAAAAATAAAAAAAAAAACTAAAAGAAAGGAAGAATAAAGAAAAACCTTAAGCTTCAGTTCATGCCTCAAAGATTCAAGATTCTACCTCTTGTTGTTCCACCCTTTCCCTAGATCAGCCATATCTTGCCAACGAAGCTATTAAAAATGATGGTCTACATGTGATTAAGCGAAAGAATTAAAAAAAAAAACTAAAGGGGAAAGTGAATAAAGAAAAACCTTAAGCTTTAGTGTGCTCTGCAATGAAACCAACATTAAAAAGTCAAACTAGATTGATAAGATTCAATTAATTTCGTTCGAATTGATTATGGAATAATATAGCCTCGATGTAACTTGCCTCAGTGCGAGTAAGTTTTGATATCTTAGAATGCCTCACTGTAAGGGATATAATAAGGAGTTAGATTTGTAAATAAGACTGTTAGCAACACAAAAGAAAGATGAAACTGAGACCTAATTCTTGGAACTGTGATGGTATCAAGTAGAGGTTGGAGTCCTTGATATAAGTTTGTCCCCATGCTCCACCTATGAAGAAATGTTTATCTTTCCAAGACTTGTTGGAGGTGAGGTTACGTACAACTATCTTGCGTTTATCTAAACTATTAGCGAGGTAAAAGAAACCGAAATGATCATCACCGGGGTTAGCTTTAATCATAAAACGTAACTACACTCTTTAGTACTAAGCTCACCCATGTAGTACATCTTGTATAAGACCTAAAACCCTATAGCACACCTCCACCCATTAGAATTTATCTAGGTCGAGGCTATGCCGAAAACATTCAACAACGTGCAGATGTATAAATGGAGTGGCAGCCTAAGACTAACTTAAGAAAATCTAAGTTGAAGGTTGCGAGGCCTGGAGAAGGGCTTAGTAACTAATCGGGGGCCACCGACCTCATCCAAGCAAACAAGGAATAATATAAGCATCTCGATAGGCATCCAGCATATTCTGAGTCGCTATTTGTGGAGTTCAGTCTACGACGTAAGGTATGGGATCAAATTTAAGCCTTTTATTCCTCATAATATGCCTAGAACTTGTAGGATCCCCAATAATTGTAAAAGACATAGTAGATTGAGAGGTGTCGACAGTAAGATGACTCATCACCTCGGCCTCTCTAGCTTTCTTAGAAACACTAAGAGAGTTGTAACTAAATAAGGGCTCGAGGGCCTAAATTTAGAATCCGAGTCACTATTATGTATCTATTTAGGATTTATCCCTACCCTTTCTTAGAAACCCAGAAAATCCCCTAAAGTGCTTGGAAAGACAAATTGAAGCATACAAAGGTCAGCAACAACGAACAGCGAACGAGAAAGAAAAGTAAACCCAGAAAACTTTCAAATTTCTATGTCCTATTAATGCATAACATAAGTCTCTAAAACCCCTATGTATGTAAACCAAATAAGGAGACAGATACAAGAGCAAAGAATTAAAAAGTGTAAAGACAAAGCAAAAGGAAAGCAACTCACTAGAAATGAAACAAAGTGATCGGAGAAGACGACAGCATAGGTGTTAGACTAAACGAAAGTTTAAGAATGCTACAAGGCTTACTGTTGGAGGAAGACACGATGGCAAAAGTGGGGAAAGAAGGTGCCTCTCGATTTATCTAACAGGTGGATGCATGCCACCTAGTAGGGGAATATGAAGAAATGGGATGTTTCAGGAGATGCACATTTATTTTCCATAAATCCATTATCCATGAAACTACCTCAAATAAGGAGGGCGGGGATTCTAAAATTAAAAATTCAAAAATTCTTATGATGATGTAAAAATTGATACTGAGACAAAACGTTCTAAAGATAGTAGTTTCCATAGCCTTCTACATTGTTTAAGGCTTGAAAACTAAAGGCCTTTTGTTATGGAATGCATTTAGCCAAATACACGTAGTACTCTCGGTAGGCATTATGAAGGTGCCTACTGTGCAGACATGGAAGTACCGAAGCGACAGCAGGGACTGTTGTGTCACAGCACATGAAATTCCTACCAAAAGTGACTCAAAGAACATGGTATATAAGGATAGGCTGGAAAAAGCTGCTTTAAGGAAGCATGTGAAGAATATTCCCCAAATAGTTCCTGCATCACCACGTCATAGCTGCACCACCCTATGAGACTCCATTTTTTCTTTTCCTATATAAGCTGAAGAATTAAACAAGAAAGAGGATTAGATTCATTGTAACCCAAAATCTATAAGACAAATTCATTGTAATATGTTTCTCCAAATGTCCCTTAGTCTGACTTGATCGTCAGAGGGTTTTCGTCGGTGTCATCACCCACGCTCATTGACTTCTCCTTTTTTGCAGGCGATAGCTATGACAAGCATGTTTGTTATCGAGCAGCAACAAAAAGACAAGTATTCCACAAGAAAGTGGTCAGTCGGTAAATCATACCGACGTGGACAAGCTTCCTATAGTAGAAATCTTAATGGTTGACTGAGTCAATCTTACTTGACAAACACGTGTCAGTAAGAAAGATTTCAACATCAACAAAAGTTATAATAAAAAATAGGGTAAAGTGGAAAGTTCAAATGTTGGAATGAGTTGAAATAATTAGTTAAAATAATTAGCTTGCATTAATATTTTTTTTTATTTTGTACTTTTATTTATTTTATTTTAAAATTAAAAAATTATATATATATCTATATATATCTCACATCCATATAAACTCTTATATAAAATTTTAATTTTTATTTATCTTTATTCACTACATACATTTTAACTATTTATATTATTACAACATTTTAACAATAAAATTTATTAAATTTGTTTTATATTATTATAAATTTTAAATATATAATATTTTTTAAAATAAAATTTATCAAATATTAAATAAATTATTTTTATAGTATAACATAAATAAAATTATCTTAAAATTTATCATGACTTCAAACTTTCCCCGGCCGTTTGGGACGGTTGGTATGAAAATAAGACTCAACATAGTAAAGTAACTGTATTAATGGCGTCTACCTAGCCAAAGCTAATTTGAAAGTGCCGTAAATAACGGAAATGTTTTCCAAAGGCAGTCAAGTTTTAAGGGTATGTTCAAACTAATATTTGACCCAAAATAGTAACTGTATTAATGGCGTCTTCCTAACAAAAGCTAATTTGAAAGTACAGTAAAGAATGGATATGTTTTTTTCAAAGTCAGTCTCAGTCAAGTGTTCAAACTAATTTTTGACTTAAATTAATTCTGTCTTGTCTGTGATTCTTCTATATATATATATATATATAAGAAGATTGATATCGATAGTTAAATGGTTTTAATTTAGCAGTAAATCAAATTAGAAAAATGTCCATAAATAATATTGCTGCCATGCTTCTGCCCTTTCTATTTTTATCAATGATTTCATATCCTTCGCTTACAGAAGCAAGAATTCTGAATTTTCAAGCTATCCAAGGTGCAAATTTTTATATATCTTCACAATTTATTGTATTAATTTCTTCATCTCGATAAACTTTAAATCCAGTTTTATCTTTTGTCTTGAAATATAACAGGAAATTTTCTTCATCGGGAACAGTTAGTCCATCGGAGTCTCAGAGTAACTCCTCCGGTGTTGTCTGCTCCATGTGCAAATACGAGAAATAAACCTGGTTAAATTACTTTTCTACCCTTGTACCTCAACAATTAATTTTTTATATATATACACACACACACATATCAATTCATATGCAAGAATCATAGGAAGATTAAGAAAATCATTCCTATTTTATCCGTAATAATTTATAGAAATTGAACATCACAGTATTGCTTTGATGTTGCAATTTTTTGATTCTATCTAAAATTTTCTTCTGACTCTTTTATGTCATGTACAAGTATTGATATTATAATGTGTATAACATTCTACCTAAAGCAATCTTTTCTTTCATAAATAAATTAATTATGATCAACACAGACTATGTATAAATATTTAGTTAGTGTACGTAAGATTAATTTTATAAATAATAAATTAATCTTCCTTGCTTGCAATGGGTGTGCCTTCTTCGTCTGCAAACCTTTCAATTTATTTCTTTTGTAATGCAGGGAGAGGTGGAGGCAACTGCGGACCGAGTATTAATTGATGAAGCAGCGCCAGCAACACAAAGTGAGGAGTGTCTTTGTTTTAATGGAAAATTTCTTGGTTGTATTATCTGCATACTTGTTAGTTTTTTTGGTTTATCATTTTTAATTTTAATTTTTATCATAATAATATTTGAGATTTGAATGAAAAAAATAGATTGAGGAGATGTTATAATTGTTTTATGTTTCATAATCATTCTGTTACTTCGAAATTTATTTATTTTGAATTTATCTTATACCGAATTTATCTTATCTTTTTATATTTTTATATTTTATTATTTTATTTTGTATGTGTAACCGAGTAAAAGACTTAAATGTCCCTTAAAAAATGAATCTAAGTAGTAATAAATATAGGGATTTTAATTAGTATACACATATTTGCGCACGTAATATTTTATATTTATTTATATGCCATGTGAACCAATTTCTTATGCTTAAATATAAAGGTGGTCAAGCACGGCTCATGAAAAATAAGTCCACGCGGACTTTGGAATTGGATTAGTACAATATATACAGTAAAATGTGTAAGTTCAACCCAATTCATGGTATAATTACTATTCGTATCGTGTTGGTTTAATTCGTCAAAATACAGTCCACTTAAATTATACAGTACTACTGTTTATAATAAATAGTGGTACTGTATATAGTGAATAGTGATTAAAATTCATTGTTCACGGGTTAAATAATAACCCACATATTTTTTTTGCTCATTATGGCACGAATACTGTTCACGACACGGCACAGCTCACGAGTTTTTTTTCTCTGCCTAGCCCATGAATAGTATTGGATCATGCCGACACTGTTTACGGACTAACCCGCTCGTTTTGCCACCTTTACTTAAATATATGAATTAATTAGTATAAACAATGTCAACTAAAATGATTAGGTACAAAATATAATTAGATAGGGTCAATAATATTGCAAATCAAGCTCATATTATTAGTTAATATTGATAAATTTAATTAACAAGATTTAACAAAAACGACTGAATTATTACATTAGTAAAAACCTTTGATATTAAATAGTTAAAATTAGGATAATGATTGGTTTTGTAAGTCTTCCATGACTTGATATCGTGCTTGCTTGTGTGGTTTCTCTATAGGAATGTGCTGAAGATTTTAAGTTAAATTGTTGTTGAGTTGCTAGTATTATATCCCATTGCTAGCAAGTGCGTGACTGTTACAATAAATTGAGGAAACAATAGCCGATCTCATAGGCGCGATTTAGCTTTGTTACTACATTTGTTGGGTTTGTTACTCTTCCTACTGTTGCAAATTTGTATTAATGTTGTTGCTTTCTTTTTAATTAGCTTTGTTTTTTAGCCTTTCACCGAATTTCTTATGTTGTCTGACTTTCGTTTTAATTAGCTTTGTTGCTTTAAAAAAATAAATAAATAAAAAGTTATAAAATCTATTGAATTGGTACGAAAATTTTGGGGTTCAAAGCCCGCTCATGACAAGTTGAATTTGGGGGTTTATAAAAGAAAAATGTCAAAAGAATATTTTAAGAAAATTAAAACATTAACTTAATTAAATACCAGTCTGATTAAGAAGGACTTAGTCCTCTTTAATTATTAATCAGCACTAGTCACCCCTATTGTTACTAATTAATTAGGTTATGTTTTAGTTTCTTTTTTTAATTTTTTAAAATTCATTTTCTTCTAAAAACGTTATGTGAAAGTAAATCTAGACCTCAACTCTTTTTTAGTGGGATTTGGACTCCAGAACTGTTGCACACTACCCCAATACATTTTACCACTTTTTAGTAATCTTTTTTAATTAACCTACCATTAAGAGAAGACCTTAGTTAAAGAATGAAAAGGAATGGAAAAAGAATTAATATTCCTTTATTTAGTTGCGATAAAAAAATTATAGAGGGAAAGTAATTTATTATATTTTTTCATAAAATTACTCTCTACTTAGAAATTAGTTCTATTCTTTAATAAAATTTCAATTACCTATTAATTTTATTTTTAAATATAATTTCTTTTGTTCTTAAGATTTTAATATTAGAACGTTGGCATGCTTAATAATTTATTGTTATAATAAAAAATCAAAAACTAGTAAAATTATTTAATTATGAATATTACAATAACTGTAAAATATAAGAGATATTGTAATAAATCGTCTAACTTTTGGAGGAACAACAAATATACAACAAGTATCTCTAGATTTTTAGGGTGTGCTATACCCCAGAGTTTATAGGTAATTTCTTTTTTTTTTATGTTTTATAGTAATTCTTTTAATTTAGAATTTCTTTTTTTTTTGGGATTTATCTTAAGTAGGGTTTTATCTTATCTTTTTATATATATATTTTTTATTTTTTAAGTGTAACTAAGTAAAATACACATGTTCCTAAAGAAATGAATTACAATAAAATTCTTTTCATTAATTGTATTTATACAATATTAAAATCTTTGACGAATGTTTTATATATAATGTATAAATAGATAATAGTAATAGTTAAAGCCAAAATTTTAGGGGGCAAATTCTCTTTTCCCTCTTAAGGCTTTTTGCAAACACCCATTACTCCTCTAAGGTTTAAAAAGTTACTCGTTAAGTCCTTATGTCAATTTCAACGGCAAATTTATACTTTTACCATAATAACCCTGTGACAAACTTACTTTATTATTTTATTAAATGTTAATACTTTTAATTAATAATTTTAGAAAAAAAAATTACTAGTATTTTGGTCATCGGCCGCCACCACACTTCTCTTTACTGGCCATCGCCATCTGCCTCCAATTGTCACCGATGACTGTCGATCATTTGGGTTTTCATGAACATCATTAAAATCCTCTTTCAGTTCTCTATGCAACGATACCATTATGATTATTGTTTGACCAACCATTCTCATAGATCTGAAGTTGAATATTTGACATTCAAATATTCAACTTTAGATATACGATAAATAGGAGCTCAAATAGCGATAATAATAATACCTTTGCGTAAAGCATTGAAAGAGGATTCTAATGATGTTTATGAAAATCAAATCGATGGATGGCCAACGGCAATGGCGGGCTGACGAGCGGAAGAAAACAACAAGAGGTGAGTGAAAATGATTAATTTTTTTAATTATTAACTAAAATAATAATATTTAATAAAATAATAAAAATAAGTATTATGTAATTAATTTTTCATAGTACAATCACACATTAAACATAATCCTGTCTTAAATTTTATTATTGTGTTAATTTTATCATTTATTGTTAATTTAATGATTTATTTATTTGTTAATTTAATGATTTATTATTTTGTTAATTTATGTTATTTATTGTTAATTTTATGATTAATTTATTTATTGGTTAATTTAATGATGTAATGATGTATTATTTTGTTAATTTTATTATTTGTTGTTAATTTTATGATTTATTTATTTATTTGTTAATTTAATGATTTAATAATTTATTATTTATTGTTTCTTTAATTTTATTAGTTATTATTAATTTTATGATTTATTTATTATTTTATTAATTTAATAATTTAAATAGAATTTTACCGTGTCTTATGGTGCTTAATTACCTTTTTACTCCTAAAATTTTAAAATTTGTTGTTATTTAACTTAACAGAAGGACCTAACCAGGTAATGTTTTAAACCTTAGGGGTATAAGATATTTGAAAAACCTTAAGGGGTAAAAGAGAATTTTACCAATTCTAGGGCAGTAAATTTTGATATATTTAAATAAAAAATTATATAGATAAAACGTCTGTTGTTTTAATTTGAGAAAGACATACATACATATATTGGCATATATATACATTTTTCTTTTTGAGAAAGAAAACTTCACTACTGAAAAACTATCTTTACTCCATATTTTAATTATTTCATAATCTCTTCTAATATTCTCTTTGAAATAACTAAGTTCCTCAATAAATTAATATGTACATCGATATGAAGAATATTCTTTCAATATGATTACATCAATGCGTTTTATATTCTACGTTTAAACTGTTATTATCACTATGTATATAACATATATGTATATATTTATGTAACTATATGCCAAATTTACACAGTTTAGGCACAATTGTAGACACCCAAATTAATGGAAATGTATATATATACAACTAGATTACGAAACTACTGTATATCACTTCTAATTATCAAAAGTTGATCAAAATATGTTCCAAGTCAACAAGACTATGGTATAATATTATTTTATTTTTTAAAATTTAAATAGTTGGGGCACAATTGTAGATAGGGGTAGGCACAGTCCAGTCCGGTCTAGATTTTTAAAAACTCATATTGGAACTAAAAAATTTGAGTTTTAAAATTTTAGAACCAGACTGAACCAAATAGAAAGGAAGGATCGAACCGAGTGGTAGAAGAACTCAAAATAAAATCGGACCAAAAGGTTTGATTTTTGGACCAATTCAGATTTTAGATTAAATTATAAATTTTTTAAAATTTTTTAGGGGTAAACGACGTTGTTTTCATAAAACGATATCATTTTATAAGAAACAACATTGTTTTATAAAAAAATATTAACAAATAATAAATTTGGTCCGATTCAAATTTTTTAATCAAAACCGAACCGAAACCAAATCGATTTATATGAAATACTAGATAGAACATATCGATTTCAGTTTGGTCCAGTTTGAGTCGAATTTTATGCCCACCCTTAAATGTAGACACCTAAATTAATGGAAATGTCAAATTATATATATATATATATATATATATATATATATTATCTTACTAGTATTAGTCTAACTAATTAATTGAAAATAAAATAATATTATACCACAGTCTTATTGACTTAGAGCATCATGCATTTGTCAATTGTCGTTGAGATTTAGATCAACTTTTTATAATTGGTAGTGATATGTAGTAGTTTTGTTGTCTAGTTATATATATATATATGAAAGTTGTCCCAAACCCTCACGTTTGGTTGAAATACTTATTACTTTCCTTAAGTTTCAAAAATATCCTATTACGTCCTATCGTTTCTTTGAACAATATAAAAATGATGCTTTCATCATTGTACTCCTAGAAGACAAGTTGAGAGAAAACATGGGTTTGATAGATCAAACATGGGTCTCACATATTAACTTGTGCGTTCCGCATAACAGTCTATTAGCCCAAAGGAAATAGTTTTTTTATTTTATTTTTGATGTAAGATAAATGATAAGTGATGATATTGAAATTAATCCTATATGACACATGACATGTGTTGATGCACGATTTTTGCAAATCCCATACCCACCAGAAAAATAGAACAAATCTACCTGAGGCGACTGAATGGCTTGAGTCAAGCATGCACAAACGAGCCAAGTCAGCAATCTCAAACCACCAGAAACCACCTTGCTGCTTCACTATCCAAACACTCACACAATGCCCACGTTACCCTACTGTCCACCTCCCAGCTCATTATCTCAGACCACCTCCTAGCTCATTGTCTCAAACCACCTCCCAGCTCCTAACTCAACTCTGATGACTCCGAAACTTCGTGAGATCCCTCAAGTGACACTATACTTACTGCATGTTCCTTAAATAACTATCCAACCCACCTCCTTTCATGCCCAAACACTTCAACCCAAGGATTTCACCGAGCTGGTCCACGACTTTCTACAAAATAGAGCAGGGCTTAGACAGGAGTCGCCTCTTCGACGACCCCTCTCCGATGCCTAAGTTGGCTTTAAGTCTGAGAGGAAAAGAACAAGGGCTTGGGTATATCCCTCTAAACGGAGAAAATCAAAGGTATGTTAAGGTGATGAGGAAGAAGCACAAAGTAAAGATCTTGACAAGGTCACGAATAAGGTAGACAGAGATTTAAGGGGATAAACAATGGGATTTTTTCTAGGTTTCTATGTGTGTTCATGGAGTTTTAGGTTATGGAGATTGTGTACATGGTCATGGGAGAAGAAAAGAGGGAATTCGTTTTGGGAAGAGAGCTCATTTCCTAGGAATATTGTGGCAAAAATCACTTGCCCTGTCTTATGCAAAAATGATCAAAGTAAGGCAAGAGCCAAGGGGGGAGACTACAAAAATGGGTGAACAGTACACGTTACAATGTATTTTTGTTCATTAATGAAGGTTTTTTATGGTGAGCATATGGGTTATGGAGGAAAGAAAGAAAATCTTTTTAGGGAAGATAACCTTTCTTGCCCTGGGAATGTTACATGTGTGTTCTCCCTTGTAAGAATGAGAAAAATGTCTTTTTATATGAAACAAAAGAATACTCATACCTGAATGGATGACTTATTTTCCTTTAGTTTTAAGGTTTTTACCTTTCCACGTGTCTCTCTCCAATTGGTCCTTGGTGGCCCAGCTCAAATACCGTCTGGCAAGCTATGGTTGCTGAGTTTTCCCTTATCCAAGCTCATTGGACACGTGTCGACCTTTTATTAGCCAAGAGATTGCTATGTACCTTAGTAGACAAGTGGCGTAACTTCACTTGCCCAGCTGGCACATCGTCCCTCACCTGGGCTCTGTGCATTGTCTGCATAGTATCAGGCAGGATCTGTATAGTACCAGCTTAGCTGTTGCCAAGACTAGGTGTTGTCTTCTGCCTTTGAAGTGGTCCCCGCAAAATATTTTCTTGTGTGTTGGGCTACTTTAAGGATTATTTTGGGGCACAATGAGGTGGGATTTCTCGCACCTAGGTGCTTGATCAGCTAGGCGTCCCATCTGTCTAGGGCAGCTGAGTATCTTACCTCTCTTGCTTATAATGGCGAAGCTCTTGTTTATTGGAGGCGAGCCTGGTCGTTTCGAGGTGCAATGGTGAAATGAAGTTATTTTTCTCGTCTATTTATGCGTGCTACGGTATATAGCCACGCTTTTTTATATGTGCCACGGTATATGGTTACATGGGCATTTCTACACTCGTCACGGTATATAGTCACGTGGGCATTCTCATATGTGCCACGGTATATGGTCATATGGGGCAATATCAGCAAATAAAGAATTCGTTAGCAATACTTAACGGGGAGCCCAGCTCATAGTGGGTCTTGCCTATCTGCTCAAATGGCGAATACATTGGCAATACTTAGTGGAGATCCTAGCTCACAGTGGGTTTTACCTAGCTGCTCAAATGGCGAATACGTTGGCGATACTTAGCAAGCAGTTCGGCTTACAATGGGTCTTACCTAGCCGCAACGAGTAGAATTTATACCACGTTTTGCCTTGAGGTGGGCGTGAAGTGGGTTACCTCGTAGTGAGTTGATTCGGAGCTTTATAGGCTTACTTTTCGTCACATGTTAGTTGTATTTTTTCCAATAACAACTTGTAAAAATTACTTATATTATTTGTTAAAAATGTACACATGATATATGACATTTACGTAATTAACATCATGTTTTCACATTTACATTTAATAGTAAATATTATCAAAGAAGAAAAGACCTATGCCATTATTTTCAAACTTTAATATTTACTCAAAAAACATATTTAATTAATAATCATAATATTTTTCGTATAGCTTTTTTATTATCAAAAAAAATTAAATTTTTTATTTTTCAAAGTACAAAATTTTAAACGTTTTAGAAAATTAAGTTATAAGGTCTTGTTTTTATTTTTAAAATGTTGCTTTATTTCTTTTTTAATATAATTTTAAATTATTTTTTATTTAAATAATAACATAATTTTTATTAGAAAAAAATTATAATAATCGAATAATTAATAAATTTTTGTTAAAAATTTATAAAAAATCAACCTTACCAAAAACACTAGTCTTCAATTTTTGCAGCATTTCCTATTTATATAAATTTTATACTATTTATATTTTTTGATAATTGTTAAATAATTCATATAAATATTTAAATTAAATTTTAATTTAAAGGGTTATTTTCAATTGACTACTCTAAATTTGCCAGGATTACGTTGCGACACATCAAATATTTTGACGTTATGATTTAATATAAAAAGATTCAAAATATATCATTAAGCTACAGATTTTCAATGTCCATTCAAAAGAATTTAATGATGCAAAAGCATAATCATATTTTTAATAAAAAAAATGATAATTTTATCTAGCTATTTAGTTTTAGGCAATATCTCATTGTGATACAATAAATATTGACACACTAAATTGCATTCTATAAAGATGACATATATTTCAATGAGTTATAGATTTATGATGTTCGTCCAAAAGTTTTACAATGAGAAGGCAAAATTATTTTTTTAATAAAATTCAAAAGAAAAATCTTTTTTTATTTTTTCTAAAAAGTGTAGAAACACAAATTAAAAAACTTTAGGGATATAAATGTTATTATCCTAATTTAACATAAATTTGAGTTTATCTCGAAATCTATCAACTACTTTAGTTGAGAAATACCCCCATCTTTTCTTTTTTTCATGTATACAGAAGAAAAGCTCAACTCTCTTCTCCTTGTTCACTATGTTTCACAAGACACTCTCTTCCTCCTCCGTTCTTCTCCTTTCCTTGAATCCTAAATCATCCACCATTAACTCCTCATACCCTGAAATTACTGTCAAACTTACCGCTAAACAATGTCATTCCTTTTACTCTAGAATCATGAAGGAGCTAATTATTTTTTAACTTTCATTTTAAAATTAAGATTTTGAATCCAATTAGAAAATTAAGGCTAATGTTCTTTAATATATTTCAAAATTTTAATTTTTTTAGGATAATTTCGTATAATTGCTCAATTTTTGGCAATATTTTATTGTGATATAACAAGGATCAAGATACTACTCTATAATCTAAAAAATAACAAATATCTCAATGAGGTATATGATAAAATATGTAAGGGTATATTGGTCATTGCAGTAATATTGTTAAAAATTTTGGATAGACATTAAAAATTTGTAGTTTAATGATATATTTTAAATATTTTATATTGAATTATAACATTAAAATATTTATTGTATCGCAACGTAATCCAGACAAACTTAGAGTAGTTAATTGAAAATAATCTTAATTTAAAATTTATAATAATTTTATTTTTGATAAATGAATCAATTTGTATCACTATTTAAATTTGTAAATATTTAGATACTAAATTAATTTAAATTGACTTATGAATATTTTATCAATGTTGGCCACTACTACCACAATATCATTGTCGTCGATAATCGACTCCAAATAAATTATTATGAACATCGTTAAACTCTAAATTTCTTGATTTACAAGACAGTACAATTATTTCTAAAGCAAAAAAAAAAATGATGAAAAGAGTCTAAATGTGACAAAAAGCTTGGTGGCCATCGCGTGGCTCCAACACACTGGCGGCAAGTGGAAGCACGTTGCTTCCACAATTGGATAGTTTGACTTCCATCGACTCTAGATGGTGGCGTGGTGCTTCTACTTGCAACCGATGTGGTGAAGCCATAAGGTGGCTACCATGATTCTGACTATTTTTTTCCTCCTCCTCTTATTTTTTTTTTCTCAAAAATAACTATATCATCGCATAAATAAAAAAACTTTGAAGTCTAATGATATCGGCGATAATTTATTTAGAGCTGACAACTAGCAGTGTACGATGGCTAACAATGGTCAGATGGTTGCCAGTGAGTAGAAAAGGTATAGACACAATCAATGAGGAATTTGACTTTAATGAGAGAGAGTGTTATGTGTAGTGTATGGGGTATTTACTGTCATTGAATTTTTTCATTATATCAACTATTGGTAGGACATAACAGAATATTTTTGAAACTTTAGAGGGTAATAGGAGTTTCAACTAAATATGAGGAGAGTCCTGGCAATTTTCCCCCCTCTCTCTCTATATATATACACATATACGCTAAATATGTATATATGGTATTGTATTCTTCCTCAGTCAGTCAAATGTCAAAACTCGAAATCAAGCTCACATGAATCCCGCCCATTGCAGGAATATCACTACTTATTTTCCACATATATATATAATCTTAATCTTTCAATAATTTCGTACAAATCGGGTTTGGCATGCATCTGATAATTTGGTTACAATGTAGCAATCAATGTAATATATATATTATCAATATGAATATAATATGGCGATTGATTAACTGACAGTCAGAGATCGCTTTCAACTTCTGAAATGTAATTGCCGAATTAAGTTTGGATCAGTAATTATTAGTTCAAGCTTTATAATTAATTAATTTAGAGATCGCTTTCAACTTCTGAAATGTAATTGCTGAATTAAGTTTGGATTAGTAATTATTAGTTCGAGCATTATAATTAATTAATTATTAATCATTCCGTTACCGTTCATGTATATATAATACTTGACATTGGTAGAAAACTAACAAATAATAAAATTAAATGGACCCTAATTATATATAAACACAGAAATATATATATATATATATATATATATATATATATATATATATATATGATTGAATCATGTTATTAAATAAATAAATAAAAAGAAAGAGGAAGAGTTGTGAGTTTTAAGAAATTAAATATAGTAATCCATACATTATTAATTTGATCCTTTCATGCAGTACTCATTTCTACCTAAAATCCTAGCCAGGTAAACATAGAGAGAAAACAGATAAAGTTGAGAGTAATTAGCTTGATCAGTAGCTCAAGCTTATCAATTATTAAGACAAAGCAAGATTATTATTATTATTATTACTAATTAATTTTGGTATTAATTATCTTTTCGATAAATATAGATAGAATACACACACTGTTAAGAATAATTAGCTGGCTAACAATGACAAAATATTGAATCATCTTATTAGTAAATCAATAATTATAATTTTAAAAAATAAAAATAGGTAGTTTTATAATAGTAGTTAATTCCTTTGTTATTTTCGCATCAACATTTACTTAATTTTGATTGATTATTCCTTTCTCACTTTCATTCCCTCCTACATACTATCAATTAACCATTTTTACATAATATATTTTCCCACAATTGTATAGAGTGGGCGATGTGTGCAAGTTTTAAATGTTCACAAGTACACGAATCACTAATAACTAGCAATAAGTTCACCCCGAGGTCGATCTTTCAAGGAATTACAATGATTTAAATCCTTATTAGTCTCCTCTTAATTACTAAATTAAAGAATTAACCAAATGGTGCTTGATGTAAATTCAATTTAAATGCTTAACTAAATAAATTGGAAGAACATAAAGAAAATGAAATTAAAAAAATGAAATAAAATGAGAGCTAGCTAGCTCTCTACTCATGTATTAAAATATTACGTGAATTAGTTAAGTATTCTATGTTTAAATTATTGGTCTTTCCACTAAACCTAAAAAGTTCCAATGATCATGGTAATTCTCACTTCCAATCAATTAAATATATCTTTGGTGTGAGGCCTCTACTTAATTAATTAGCATATTCACAAGGAAATCACATGACCATTTAAATTAAACAAAATCAATAGATTTAATCTAAACACTTATTCAAGCGAGCTTAATTAAGGTAAGACGGCGTGTTTAATACATTAATTCTCATTTGTTAACTTTAATCACAAATTAGAGGAATCCATAATTCATGAGCAAAAGTACGAAGATTAATAAACAAGAAATAATCTCAAACATCAATTAAATTTTTTTCACAAAATATCCAACACAATTGTAGTTGCTAAGCCAAATTCCCACAATATGTTTATTCTCTTATTATCTAGTTCAAATCAATGAAACCAAATATGAAATTCTAAACATATTGCAAAACATAAAAAAAAAAAAAACTTACCTTCTTAAAGATTTACCCCAAGGTTTTGAATCAATTGATCATCTTCTTCAAATTCTCAGTGAAAATTACTTGATATGAAGGATGAAATTAACACATATATTATACTAATTAAAGAGAAGAGCAAAGTAAAGAAAGGACTACTTCATTAAGATTAGAGAAACAAAGAGAGGAAGTCATCTTCATGTACATTGTTCATAATTGAATAAGCTTTCTCATGATTTAAGAATCGTGTCATTTGGATGTGAGTAATGTGAGATATGATCAAAAGAGTAAAGCATGCTCAAATTACCATTTTGATAGCCATTGTCGGAATGATGACTAACTTAGACAGCTCAGATGCACGAACTAAAAATTATACATACATGAAAGTTTTAGCTTTCTTTCGTATGGTTCCACCAATTCAAGAATCAACTAAATTTATGCGTATTCAGAAAGTTATAGCCAAAAGACAGAAAGGTGTTTATAGGTCCAGGTTGTACAAGGGCAAATCATGCTTAATTACAATTCTTCATACTTTCTACAAAGATCTTTTCAGAATTGGCAAATGTTGTCTGAAATAAGTTGTGTACACTTGAGGCATCTTTCACTTGCAATAAGAATCATTCTATTTGAAGATGTCTATACAAAATTATGGCCATGATACTAATTCATGCTCAAGTGAGTTGTATGCAAGTGGATACTTTATATCTTTAATTGCAACTTGCACTCCTTTAACTCCTATATAAAAAAATAAATCACATAAACACTTAAATACAAGTATTATACTCATGCCATCTTATACAATTATACACATTTGCATATATTTGAGTTCTTGACTATGAAACATGCAAATTAAGTTATGACACTGAAATTTCACAATTTATGCACAAATAGGGACATTAAATTTAATAGTAATGTAATAATATCTTGTAAAATATATGTAAATGATGTACTTTTAAACACTTATCAGTGGATTATTACTATTACTTAATACATATGTGAATTGGAAAAAAATGACGGATACCCAACGTTATACATACATATATAATATGATATTTAATTTTTATAAATGTGTATATATATATGTGTGTGTGTGTGTGTGTGTGTGTGTGTGTTGGCGTGATCACTTGTCAATCCATTATTCTTCCTAATTTCTTACTATTAGTTGCTTTAAGTTTTAAATATGGATTATACTTGCTATTGTTGCAACAAATCAATTGAGCGCAAAAGGGGATTAATCAAGTACAACGAGGATGTCCACAAAGACAAAACAGCGTCATGCAAGTACTGTTACAATGTTTTTTGATCGAATGTCAACTTAGAGGAACATATTCGTGAATGACACTCAGAGATGATTATACCTTTACTAGCAAAAGTCATTTACCAAAAATAATTATTAAATAGTTAAAATGTGACAAAATATAATATATATGTATTAGAAATATATTAATAAATAAACCATAATATTATTTTATAACATATTAACTATATAATATTTGATAGCATATTATAAATTTAAATATTTTATAAATATTATAAATAATATTTGTTAATATATTATAACTAAATATAAATTTGTTTATTTTATAATATAGTAACATTTCAATATTAATTAAGTATTAGAAAATAAATAAAATAAATCATAAATATACTATTTATTAATACAATACTTATAATTATATTATAATTTATATTTATGTGTGGTTAAAATATATAAAATATGGAAAAAAATAAAATTTGTCATTTGTAATATATAAGTTTATAATATATTAATAAATTTTATATTATTAATATACTATTTATTAATATATTTTATTTTTTAAAATTTTAAAATTTTAATAATAATGTTTGTAAATAACTATTTTTAATAAAGATATGATCGTCTTTTTAAAATAAATTAAAATTTTTATAAATATTTTTAAAATTATTTAAATTTGTGTCTATTAAACAATTTTAGGTACCTCGATATCTTTTTCCCAGTCCTTAGTGGGGGTCGATGGGGTAGATAAGGAGGTCAAAAACTTTTTTAAATAAGGGCTCCGAGACCATTAAAGACTGACGGCGCTGCTGAGTTTTCCAACGCTTGGATCCGAACTAACACAGCCTAGTGATAACACTAAATTCTTTAATAATAAATTCTGAGCACACTCAAAAAGCCTCTCATTTTAAACACACTTCAAACACGTCATTCTAAAAAAGATTAAAAATATATTTAAAATTAAAGTAATATGATTTTAAAAATGATTACTATTGTAAAATAAAATTTTTAGATGTTAAATATTATTGAAAAAAAAGTATAAAGTATGTAAATCAAAAAAAGAAAAAAAAAACTAATGTTGCTAAACACTTTTTATAACTATACTGTCAAAGTTAGGCAAAAACTAGCAATATCATAACATACCCTAAATCCACCAATGTATTACTATAAATGCACACAATACAACTCTCAAACAAACAAATATATGGCATTTGTTAAGAAAAATTTATTAAAATTCAATATATTTATTTCTTACTACTATAAGTGTATACGAATAAATTCTAATAACTTTTTCTATAATTTTAATCATATATATTTATTGCATAATATTAGAATTCTATACAAATAAATCGTAATAAATTGTTCTATAATTTTTAATAATATGTATATATTTATTTCTTTAAATTTGAATTTTTCATAAATAAACCATACCAACTCATATTATTATTTGTATTTGAAGAATTACAATAACATAGTCAATTGCTTTCCTTTATTGACATTTTAGGGTTGGTGATGCTGCTTTTAAGTACAGATGATAGACTTTTGTTGTCATTACCTTCTCTTCTCCATTTGTCTTCCTTCTTTCATCTATCTTCTATTCTAAATTCTGAGATGAATGAAGGATTGGTCGGAACTTCACGATAACTTTGGTTGAAGTTGCTAGGCAGATAGTAGTTCTTGACGATTTCGTTGCTTTTAGTAGGGTTTGTAGTACATGGCGACGCTCAGCAATAATCAAGAAATCCCTAGACAAGTTGTCTAATCAGATGCTCGTGTTGTTGAAGTATTCAACAATGGAGGCTAAAGACCGAATTCCACCGAAATCAATAAAGGTAGCATCGAATTTCACCTCCTTACAAAAGTCTTTCCTCCTCCTCCTTGCAAAAGTCTTCAATCTTGTTTATTTTTCTTCCATAATATATAGACTAATTCATTATAATTGTGCCTATATAAAGCACACTTGTGTGTGTTATTAATTAAGAGATGAAATGAAATATTTATTCATGGTATCAGAGCCAAACCTCTAAAGAATTTCGAAAGTCTTGGTTATCTAAAACCCGACTTTCATTTTTGAAACACATCATTTATTTTCAAATCTTATCAAAATTTACAACCCCAAAATCATCTTATACAAATTCTGACTATTTTGCAACTTTTAAGGAAGCCAAAATCTCTATCCTACATCCCCATGCCAGAAACTCTGCAATTTTTCAAGCATTTCAAGTGTGCAACTCGCGCCTGAAGGTTGAAGATAATCAGGCAAAATTCATTCGTGTCCCTCATTCTGTGAGATTTATATTTTTTCTCTATTTATTTTTTTTATAAATTAGTCCGATCTGGTTCAATTAAACCGGTTCATCTACACGTGACCTGAGCTAACCCAGTCTAATCAAATCAAACAGTCAAACTCCAGTCCATCTGAACTAGTTTATTCAAACCTAATCCACTAAACCTAGTTCATTCGAATCGACCCACCTTAGCCAGCACACTTGAATCGACTCATTTGAACTTATCGAATTCGCATCAAGTCTATCTTTAATCATGGCTGAAGGAACATCTGAAGGAAAGATTGCTCTGGTTATTGTTCAATCTAAAGATACATTCAACACTGGTATTCTCCTTACTAAAACAAATTAAAATATACGGTCTCAAATTATGAAAATGCATTTTGCTGAATGAGAAAAAATGTCCTACATTCTAGAAAAAACACAACCCAAGGAATCATCACAAGAATACAAGAAATGGTATGTTGAAAACCAAAAGGTGAAAAAGTGGTTACTCATGTCTATGACTCTAGAGATTATGAAGCATTATCTATGAATAGCTACCACTCAAAAAATCTGGAGTTCTTTGTCAAAATCTTTCTATGATGGTAGCGATGAGTTACAAGTATTCTACTTGAATTGAAAGGCTTCATGGCTAAGCAAAATGGAAGTTCAATAACCGAGTATTATAGAGAGCTGATGGAGATATTCATGGAATTGGATCACAGTGATAAGGTGGTCATGAAAGATACAGATAACATAGCATCATATAAAAAATTTGTTGAAAGACTAAAGGTTCACATATTCGTTGCTGGATTAGATAGAGAATTTGAGCAAATTCGTGGAGCAAATTTAGGAAAAGAAACCCTCCCTGATTTAGAAGAGTGTTATTCTCAGATTCGACAAAAAGCAATACTTCTAACAAAGGCAAAAAGGCTGATAGTTTAGAACCAACAAGCTTAAAATTAACATGACCAAAAAAAGGCCGATAAGTCATTTGCCAAACATACTCAATGTCATAAAAAAAGACATATCAAAGATCGATGCTTCAAGATTGCAGGATATCTAGACTGGTAGGATCATAATCGAAAAAAAATGTCCAAACAAGGATCTATTGCCACTGTTACTGAAACTAAGAGAGACAAAGATGTTGCAGAAAACATCTCAACAATGCTTGTGACATCAAAAAATATTGGTAAGGATTTCAAAACTTCTACACTTGTTTTAATAGTACATGGATAATTAATTCAAGTGTAACAAATCATATGATATTTGATTCTGGACAAATCTCACATCTAAAGTCAACCTTACAAAAGATTATCTCTGTAGCCAATGGTACCTCAACACCTGTTCTTGGGGAAAGATCTTTGTCCTTTACTAATAATTTGAATTTATATTCAATATTTGTTGTTCCATCTTTGGGCTATCTTTTATCTGTCTCTCAAATAACCAATACTTTATCTTCTGTCGTAATTCCTTGGCCTAAATTTTGTGTTTTTAAAAACATCCAGACAAAACAAACAATTGGTTGTGATATTAAGCAAGGGAACTTGTATTATTTGGATTTGGTATCAACAAATATTGATAAGTTAAGTCTAGCATTAGTAGTAGATGGATCAGGGATGCAGAAAGAATAAGAAATATGGTTATGGCATAAATGAATAAGACATGTATCCTTTAGGTATCTAAAAAAAATTGTTTCCCAGTTTATTTACAAGTCTTGATGTTTTGAAATTTAAGTGTGATGTTTGTGAACTAGCCAAAAGACATTGTGTGTCTTTTCCATTAATCTTGAATAAAATTTCAACTCATTTTATGGTAATTCATTAAGATGTGTAGGGTTTTTCTAAAGTCTCTACTTTTGAAAATACACATTGATTTGTTACATTTATTAATGATTATAGCAGGATGACTTAGATATATTTGATGGAATCCAAAGGTGAAGTAAACTTATTATTTCAAAAGTTTCATAAAATGGTGTGTACATAGTTCAATGCACAAATATAGGTGTTGTATAATGACAATAGAGAAGAATACAAGAGTTCTAAGCTATAACAGTAATTAGAATCACATGAAATAATGAATTGAACTATATGTTTTAATAGACCCTAGCAAAATGGGGTTGGTGAACGTAAAAATTGACACTTGCTAGAAGTTGTCCATGCATCATTGATTCAATCTCATATGCCATTGTCCTATTGAAGAGAAGCTTTTGTCTCTGCTGTATACTTGATCAATCGGATACCATCTAGTCCTATCAACTTCCAAACACTTTTTGAAGTTTTGAATGAAGCTGTTGCTGTACCAAATGATCAAAACTTGCCTCCCCATGTATTTGGTTGTGTGGCATTTGTATACCTGCATAAACATCAACTTAGCAAGTTAGCTCCTCAAGCATTGCATTGTGTTTTTGTAGGATATGTTATCCATTGGAAAAGGTATAGATATTATCATCCTTCAACAAAACAAATGTTTATCACCATAGATATTGTCTTTCATAAAGATAGAATGTATTACAATTCAAAGTCTGAATTTTAGAGGGAGTATGGATAGACAGAAATTCATAACCTCACATATGATTTGCCTTCAAAAGAAGGTTAATTCGTAGAAACAAAAGGTTATGTTGAGGCTACAGATTATTAAAATGAAGAAAGTAGGGATCAGATTACTAATGACTCTCAAATTGAAATCAACAGCCAAAAAGCTAATGAAGAATAATCAAGTTGGCATGAACTTCTAGAATTCGAAGTAACTTTATCTTCACTGCCTTTAAGTATGAGTCCCTACTACAAGATGCTAATACACCCAACCAATTGATTGCAAAGGATGCTTCTATAACCTCCAATCCAGTTAGAAAGGTACTTCTTCCACATCAAAATAGAGGTATCTCTAAAAAGACATATGAGCCTTACCTTTCTAATAAAGTTAAATATCCTATAAGCCACTATGTGTCTAACCATCATTTGTTAGAATCAAATAAGTCATTTATAAATCAATTATCTACTGTATATATTCCTAACATTGTGCAGGAAGCTTTGACTAACCCAAGATGGAAAGCAGATGAAATCTCTTCAAAAAAACAAAACATGGGAACTTGTCGATCTTCCACCAAAAAAGAAACCAGTCAGATGCTGATGGATTTATACCGTGAAGTACAAAGCAGATGGTACTATTGAACGATTCAAAATAAGGCTTGTTGTAAAAGGATACACTCAGACTTATGAGATTGACTATACAGATACATTTGCACATATGGCTAAAATCAACACAATACCTGTCCTATTATCGTTGGCTGCAAATCTTGATTGGTCATTATACCAATTTGATGTGAAAAATGCATTTCTTCATGAAGAATTATATAAAGAAGTCTATGTGGATGTTCCATTAGGATGCATAGTACTAGATAAGTATAGTTAGAAGATATGTAAGTTGAAGAAATCTTTGTATGGATTAAAGCAATCTCCAAGAGCATGGTTTGGAAGTTCACAAAATCTATGACAAACTTTGGCTATCATTAGAGCAATTCAGATCACACCTTATTCCTAAAGAAGCAGTAGGGTGAAATCACTGCTCTTATTGTTTATGTGGATGATATGGTGATTACAAGAAATGATGCGAAAGAAAGAAAATTTGAAATGAAAGATTTAGGTCCTTTGAAGTGCTTTTTAGGAATCGAACTGTCACGATACAATGAAGAAATTTTTCCGCCTCAAAGGAAGTATACTTTAGATCTTTTACACGAGACTGGTATGTCTACATGTCAATCGGATAAAAGTCCAGTAGAAGAAGGGCCAAAACTATTATCAAATCTAATCAAGTTCCAGTAGATAAGACAAGATATCAATGACTTGTCAAAAGATTGATGTACTTGGCTTACACTAGACCAGATCTAGCCTATACATTGAGTATTGTTAGTCAATATATGCACAATATTGGAGAAAAACATATGAATGCAGTAATGCACATTTTATGGTATCTGAAGTATATACCTGGGAAAGGAATTTTGTTCTCTAAAAATACAAACTTTCAAGGTACAGATGTATATACTGATACTGACTGTGCTGAATCAATGGATGATAGATGTTTTACTTTAGGATATTTTAAATTTAGGGAAGGCAACTTTGTCACATAGAGAAGTAAGAAATAAAATATAGTTGTTCATTCAAGTGCAGAAGCAGAATTAAGAGGCATAGCTCTTGGACTTTGTCAAGTATTATGGCTTAAATTTCTCTTACAAGATTTAGGCTATTCACCTCAGCATCCAATTCGAATATATTGTGACAATAAAGTCGTATGAGACATCGCTCATAATCCAATTCAGCATAATCGTACAAAACATGTTGAAGTGGACAAGTTCTTCATCAAGGAGAAGTTAGAAGAATGAGTTGTAGAACTACTCAACATTCGATTAGAAGATCAACTTGTAATATTCTCACTAAGGCTGTCTGAAATTGAATATTTTCAAAATTTCTCGATAATTTGGGCATGCAAGATATCTATGCACCAGCTTGAGAGAAGTGTTGAAGTATTCAACAATGGAGGCTGGAGGCATCGAAGTCCACCTCCTTGCAAAAGTCTTCAAGCTACCAAAGTCTTCAATCTTGTTTATTTTTCTTTCGTAATATACGAATTAATTCATCGTAATTGTGCTTATATAAAGTATACTTTGTATGAGTTATTAATTAAGAGATGAAATGAAACATTTCTTCACGTCCTTATACTTCCACCAGAAAAGAGTTCTACTCAATGTTGCTTCTTCAGTCTCTCAAATGGCATCACTCGCCTACTTAACTTACCTCAAGCAACAACAAAGAAGTGTTTTTTGTCAAAGGGTTGGCCTTTAGCTATTGCTCAAGATTGGTCTATAAATCATTTGCATCTTTTTTCCCGTATTGAAAATTAACTTCCTCGTAAAAGGCTCAGTATTTGGGAGGATGGTATTTCAAAAGGTATGAAGCATACTTTTTTTATCAACAAAATTGATTTATCATCAAATCCTTTATTGAATCCTAACTACAAATTAATGCTTACTTATGAAAGATATAGAAAATTGGCATATTTTAATTTAGGTGATAGAGTTTGGACCCAAATTGACATAGGTCGAAGAGCTTGTAAGGATTTTATTTCTATGAAAATAAGTTCTATGTGGTAAATTGTCAACCTAAAATATTTGTTTATGATATAAGTGTCAATCCTATTATTGCACATCAAGTCGCCCGAATGCTATAAGGATTAATGAAGAGTTTGTCTAGGCATCGAGACTCTGATATGCCAATATTAGGTTTGCCTAGGAAATTTTACATGGTTGTATTAGTAGAAAAATTGTTTGTTGTTAGACAACTAGGATGTGAAAACACATATTCATCTAGCAAGTTCAACTATAGAAGTATTGGGTTTCAAGTTTTTCGTGTGGAATTAAGAATCAATACATGGACAATGGTCAAAGATATAGGAAATATAGCATTCTTTTTGCGTCACAGCTCTCCCTTCTGTATTAAAGCATATATTGCAGGATGACATATCTACTTTACTGATAATTGTCAAAAAGTATATTGGCATATAAGAGGAGGAAGAGGTAGGGATACAAGGACATAATTTTCTTTCATATTTTTGGTTTATATCATGCAACATTTGATGGTTTTCTTTCATATTTTTGGGTTATAACAATAGTCAACTCATATTTTCAAATAATAAGAATATAATTTTGCCCTTATTTTGTTAATATTTAAACTAATTTTTTGGAACATTTTTATATTTGACTTAATTGTACTAAGTAAAAAATATGTCCCATAATTTCTTCTTTATTCCCCTTTTCTTTTTCATTTAGTGAAATGTAAAAAAATATTATGAACATAACCACAAATAATTATCTTAAAAAATACTTAGCTACAAACTATACACACACACACTCACACACACACACACATATCTTTTTCTTTCCTCCAAATTCAATCCAAATCTTATTATTTTCTTTTTCAAATCATATTTGGATAAATCTACATATTCAAATTTGCTTTGGCCACCAGGTAATTTTTTCAATTTTTTATTCTAGAAATTAATTTCAAGCTCTTGATTCGATAACAAGAATAAAAAAGAAGAGATATAAATTTCAAATCTACCTACATTTATAGCTTTTTAGAGAAGACTTGGAATTGGGGGATAAGGGGTATGGATTTTGGAAGGCTTATAACGGTTGAGATATTGGGCTGGGGAGAGTGAGAATATTGAAGGATTTGAGTCCATAGAGGTTCTTGGAAATTTTGGGTGATGAGGTATGGGATATTCCTTTAGGTGCTTGAAAGTTCCTCCAATACATGTGGGAATAAAATAAATGCAACAAAAATACAATTATACAAAATGAATCAAATGCAACTAAACCAACTAAACAATACACAAATTTCAACTAATCAAAATGAAATACAAATGCATTCTGCCCAGGTGGACCAAAATGAAACAAAAAGAGAATCGAAAAGCAGAAATATCAAAACAATATTCTAAATTCAAATTAATTAAAAGTAAGGGGATCCAATTGATATTTATCACTTAGGTTCAAAGGGACGATTTTTGCATGATTTTTGGACTCTTAGATCAAGTTTTGATGGTGAGATATAATTGGAGTTGAGGTTTTTATTTTTAGGGGGAAGGAAAGATAATAAAACTTTTGAAAAGAGTTTAGTTTTTAGAGAGAAAGGAGAGGAGAGGAGAGGAAAAGAGATTTCTAGAGAGAAAGGGGAAAATCAACAAAAAGGGGATTTCATCAAGAGTTTTAGGATTCTTATTAATTTTGTGGATTCAAGTTCAACATTAAATTTAACAATATTGTGATTAAGCGTACGCTTAATCTAGTTTTTCTTTCTCTTATTTTTAATTTAATCTTAAATTTAACAATATTGTGATTATTGAGATTATGTTATCCATTGTTAAATTCTTGATTATTGAATTTGAATTCTATATTATGTGTGGCTAGACTTATTTTCTAGGGTAATGATTTAATCTATTTGAAGCATCTAATTTCTAATATTGTGTTGTTCAATTGATTTGAGATTTAGTGTCGAGTATTTATTAAGATAATTAATACTTTTGAATATTTGGCCAATATTTGATTGAATTATTGATTGATAGGATTTGAGAAGTGAATATTATATTTAGACCATATAATAGATGTCGTAAATTACATATTAAATAGAGATATGCTAATATGGTTTTCGTAAGTTAATTAGAAATTATCACTAATTGTAATACACTTCTATTTAATTAATTTCAGATAGAGATATAGTGAAATTTTAGGTGCGATGTACGCTCGATTGATCTCAAGAGAGACAATTGAATAAATTAAGATAATTAACTAGCAACACGTATTTAAAATTAGAACAATGTCAATTGAAGAATTGGATTCGAACAAATACGATAAAATCATTAGCCCTAGATCTTTTCAATAGTTGAATCTTTTAATTAATTAGCATAGTAGTCAATTTTCGTTTATTTCAATTTTCTCAATCAAAATTATTTCAATTTCTTTAAATAAATTCGTAAATTAATCACCTTTGGTAATTATAAGATTAACATTCCTCTTGGGATCGACATCCTCTTATCACTTTATTATTTGCTTGCAACAGTGCACTTGCATTTGTTAAGAGATTATGTCATTCCGATAATTAATAAAGCCTCAACTAACATTAAAAATTCAACCATTCAGGCGAACAACTTCAAAATCAAGCCAACCATTATTCAAATGATTCAGACCTCAATACAATTCAATGGGTTAGCACACGAAGATCCGAATGCTCACATTGAAAACTTCTTGGAGATTTGCGATACTTTCAAATAAGGAATGATATCACTACCTTTTCTCAACATGAGATGGAGTCATTAGATGAAGCTTGGGAGAGGTATAGAGATATAATGAGAAGATGGCCACATCATGGCTTACCGAAATGGCTTCAAGTCCAGATTTTTTATAATGGCTTGGATGGTTTAACACGAACACTTATTGATACAACAGTAGAGGGTGCTATAATGGGGAAGACAACTGATGAGGTTTATGATTTGTTAGAGGAGATGACTACCAATGCTTATCAATGGCCCACAAAACACTTAACATCTAGGAAATCCTTAGGAGTTTATGAAGTAGATAGTATTTCTGTACTTACTGCTCAGCTTACTACCTTAAGCAAGCAACTTGGAGCCATGGCAGCAAATTCTATTCATATTCTGCAAATGTCTTGTGAGTTTTGTGGCGACAATCACCTTAGCATCGATTATCAAGTTGGAAATCCATTTGCTCTATCACCTTCCAAGCAAGGTTTATATGTTGGGAACTATAATTAGCAGAACAATCCTTATTCCAACACTTATAATCAAGGATGGCAGAATCATCCCAATTTCTCTTGGAGGGGAAATCAAAATGTTGTAAGACTACCACCGAGATTCCAACCTCAAAAGAAGAAAGTAAATTTAGAAGAGGCCCTTACTCAACTCATTATGAACACTTCCAAGTTCATGACAAGGACTGAAACGACCTTGGAAAATCAAGCGGCTTATATTCAAAATCTAAAAGTGCAATTGGGTCAACTAGTAAAGTTGTTAACGAAGAGGCAACAAAGCTCCTTGGCAAGCAATATAGAGACAAATCCAAAGGAGCAAGTGATAACAATTACACTTCGGAGTGGAAGACAGTTGACTGAGTTGAAAAATAACTTGAAAAAAGCACTACAAGAGGAGTAAGTTCGTACAACATCCACAAATGACAAGTACAATGAAGAGCAAGTTGAAAACACCATCAACACTTTTATGGAAGCAAGTTCTTCTAAGTCACAACCGGAAGCATTAAGCCCGCTTAAGAGATATGTGCCACCTCTACCATATATACCACCAAGACCATTTCCCCAAAGGTTAGCAAAGTTAAAGAAATGTCTTCAAACTGATCCAATCTTGGAGCAATTCAAAAAGGTGTCAATCAATATACCTTTCTTAGATGTAATTCAACAAATTTTGTCTTATGTTAAGTTTCTTAAAAGCTTAGTAACCAACAGAAGACGATTCAAAGAGCATGCAAAAGTGATGTTAAATGAAGAGTGTAGTGCAATTTTGCAAAAGAAATTGTCACCAAAGTTAAAAGATCCAAGGGGTTTTACTATACCTTACACTATTAAAAATTCTTGTTTTGAAAAAGTTTTATGTGATTTAGGTGCAAGTATTAACGTAATTTTTTTTTCTATTTTTAGGAAATTGGGACTTGGTGAAGCTAAGGCAACAATTGTCTCTCTTCAATTGATGGATCAATCGATCAGGCATCCTAGGGGGGGTGATTGAAGATGTATTGGTCAAAGTTGGCAAGTTCATATTTTCAGCAGATTTTGTAGTGTTGGATATGAAAAAAGACCATGAGATTCCTCTTATTCTTGGTAAGCCTTTCTTAGCTACTAGTGGAGCTTTGATTGATGTTAAACGTGGTGAGTCGACACTAAGGGTGAATGATAAATAGGCTAAGTTTATCATTTTTCATGACATGAGATCTTCAAATGAGCAAAGTACTTGCCATAGGATAGATGTCATCAACAATGGTGTAGTGAATATTTATAAGGATAAGATGGGGGAATTCTCTAAAGATGTATACAAGAATGCTAAAATTTGCAAGAAAGAAACAAATGAGTGGCATGATAAGATGGTTATTAGGAGACATTTTACACCAGGACATCGAGTTTTATTGTTCAATTAGAGGTCAAAGTTGTTTCCAAGCAAACAAAAGTCAAGATGGTCGGGTCTATTCGTGATTATGAAAATACTTTCCTTTGGCGCGATTAAACTGAAAGATAATAATGAACATATTTTTCGAATCAACGGCCAATGGTTGAAGTACTACTATAAAGAAGAGGAAAAGAGTGAAGTGAAAATTCTTCATAAAGACTCTATTTGATTGAGGAAGAATTTGGTCCAGCTGAAGACGTTAAACTTAGCACTTTTTGGGAGGTAACCCAAGTTTCATATTTTGTGTTTTGTGTGAATTTTTCTTTAGTTGAGTGGTATTTTGTTTGTTGAAAATTAATGAATTTTTATGTGTATTTGTTCAGGTGGATGACATTAAGAAGCTTAAAATCAACCTTGGGAGATGGAGGAGAAGTTTTAAAGTATAAGTGCAAGTCCACAAGCCTTTTCATTGATCTTCAGTGAAAGCTGTTCAAATTGACATTCTGAGTATGGTGTACTAAAATGATAATAACTTTATCTACACAACTCAGAATCAAGATTCGTTTATGACGTTCGAAACGAGACACCAAGAACTTCAATTTGATAAGTCATAGCAATATGTAGGGTATGACTGAGCCATCAAGGTGCGTGGCTGCACCACGCTCGCGTGAATTCTACCTTTAAGGCAGAATAGGGTACGCGACCGCGCCACCAAGGCATGTGAGCACTCTATCCCTTATGCTTCCTCAGCGCCCCTGTACCCAAAATAATGCCCCCTAATTTCCCTTCATCTTGTTACGTTCCTTTTCCTCCCAAAAAACACAAACAAACCCTCCTCCAACACTTTCTACCTATTTGGCTTCAAGTCAAAGCATATAAACAGCACTTTAACTTTAATTTTGGACTCCTAAATCAATCTTGAGTATTTCATTTACCTTTGAACAAATTTGTATTTCATTTTTATACTTAGATATTAGAGTTAGGGAATTTGTGTTTGTGGTGAACAATTGAAGTGCTTGGGTGATTGATATTGGTTGAAAGTATGGTAGAAGTGATTGATAGAATGATGTTTTAGAAGTGCTTGTGAATGAGTTGTGTTTTTGTGGCCAACGTTTTGGTGAAAAAAGAGAGGTTGGTAGTTAGATTGCGTGAGTTACAAAATCACATACCAATGTTCGATAAAAGGCTTGAGTGAATTTGAGTAAAAAATTCTTAGAATTCATCAATTAGGATCACTTGGAGAGGGTTTTAGAAGTGAAGGGAAGATAGTACAATGGTTAGAGTGCAAGAAAAAAGTAGTAGTACAAGTGGGCATTCCAAGTGTTCGATGAGTTGCCCGAAAGAGATTTTCAAGTGAAAATAACACCAACAAAAGGAATTACTTTTGCAAGCTTCCTTTGTTTTCACAATTTTTGCCTCCGTAAGGGGATGAAAGTGTCAACGAGCAATGAGAGGCAAGATTTCTATATCTTGCCTCCTAGGTATGATCTCTTTGCTTTATCCTTTGATTATTTTCTACTTAAACATTGGGGCCAATGTTTTGATTAAGTTGGGGGAGGGATTTTAATTGTGAAAATGTTTTGCGGAATGTATCAATTATGCCACCAAACTACACACAAAATATTTCCGGGTTTAGTTTTGATTGTCATGTTTTAGGAGTGTTTATGGCATGTTTGTTAGTTTTGAAATTTGTTTGTTTTCTTTTCAGCATTTTCTTTCCATAGCCCTTATTAGTGTTCTTTCCTTTCCTTTTGAGAATGGATTTGTTTTGTTCATCATTCTTTTGTCTTGGTTAAAAGAAAAGCCAATGATATTATTGTGTTAGTGAATGCTTGAATTGTGGAAAATGATGAATGCTATTTTAATTTCTTATGTTTGACTTGTTAATAATTTTATTTTACTCAAGGGATCCTCTAAAATCATTGAGCACCTAGTCACATTTGCTTAGTTGTTCAGAAATTTAGAGAAAGCTTATGTGATTAAGAAAGAAGGTTGAGCCTTAGTGAACTCTTGAATTTAGTTGATGGTCACTAGAAGTGAAACATTAAGAGGCACTTCATTAGGGAAATGAATTAGGTTATCTTTAATTAATTTGAACCTTTCAAGCCAACCTAGAGAAAATTAATCCATAGTTCACCCTTTTGAGCCAAACGTTTGCTTTGTTTCAACCCCTATGACAATGAATAATTTATAGTATTTATATAGCCTTTGGTTTAACACCCTCAATTGCTTCTTTTTTTTCATTCTAGAGCTATCAAATTAACAAAGGTTGGGAGGAGTATGAAAAATAAGCTGAACTCTTACCAAGTAACCGGGTCTCATGCCTAGGCAAGCATAGAGTACTCGCATCAAATGGTGAGAGCAAGGTCGATTATGAGTAAAAGTTTGAAAAATAAGCTAAACTCTTACCAAGTAACCAGGTCTCACGCCTGAGTAAATGTAGAGTACTCGCGTCAAAAGGTAAGAGTGAGGTAAAAAAAAAGAAAAAAAAAGATGCAAATAAATAAATGTGGGGGTATGCATATTATTATAGAAAATTAGGAGGTGAATAAAGAAATGAAGTATTGGGTCAAAGGAATGGTTCTAGAAGGATTAAGGTAATTAGGGTGCTAGAACTTCACGTAAGGAATCTAAAATCTCTTACCTTAACCTTGGACTATCATTACAAGCCTTACAGTCCTGAGGATCCTTAATGTAATGTCCTAATGCATGAGTGAAGAGTGGCTTGAAAACTAAATGTATGGAGCTCTCTAAAAGTTCAATTTGGACTTAATTATGAATATAGTCTAATCTGAATTGAAGAACAATCAAGCCTGAGTGATAATTTACACACTCACGAGGAATTCTTAAGTAACATAATTTTTGTTGTTCAATTTAGATTACGGGACAAAGTGACAGTATTTTAAAATACTCTCAACTTGAGAATTTTACTCGATCTATGAGACTTGATATTGTCTTGGCAAAAAGTTGTTCACTCTTTAACTAATCTCAATTGTGTCTCTTCGGATTAAATTTTTCCTTATCTTTGTTTGTTTTGGTTTGATTTGCTTGAGGATAAAGCAAACAGTCAAGTGTGGGAGGATATTTAATAAGTGCCTAAAAAGTGCGCATATCATACACTTTTATATTTGATTTTTTGTTTAATCCTTAAGTTTCATTAGTATTTGATGTGTTTTGCCTATATTGTGTAGAAAATGAGAGAATTGGCCATCTAAAATAAACGGATTCGAAAATGATAAATTCGGCTCGAAAAAGAAGTCGTTCGGGGACCAAACCAGAAGAGATGCATAGACTAAAATGAAGACCAAAATGCAAAAATATCAAAATAAAGAGGCTCAATACAAAATAATGAAACATAAAGGGGTTCAATTGATATTACTGCATTTTTCTACCTTCATTGGCATAATGAAGTGCACGGCCGCGCCAAACCATGGTGTGACCGTGCCTTGCATTCTACCCAGGTAGACCAAAACATAAAAATATCAAAATAATTACCCAAATTCAGATTAATTAGAAGTAAGGAGACCTAATTGATATTTGTCACTACATTCCAAGGGATGATTTTTGCATGATTTTTGGACCCTTAGATCAAGTTTTGATGGTGAGATATAATTGGAGTTAAGGTTTTTATTTTTTGGGGGAAGGAAAGAAAATGAAACTTTTGGAAAGGGTTTAGTTTTAGAGAGAAATGGAGAAGAAAGGAAAGGAGATTTTTAGAGAGAGAAAGGGAAAAATCAACAAGAAGAAGGGGATTTCATCAAGAGATTGAGGATTCTCATCAACCTTGTGGATTCAAGCTATCCTCATCTAGTTTTTCTTTCTCTCATTTTTTATTTTAATCTTGAATTTAACAATATTGTGATTATTGAGATTATGTTATCAATTGTTGAATTCTTGATTATTGGATTTGAATTCTATATTATGTGTGGCTAGACTTATTTTTCAAGGTAGTGATTTAATTTATTCGAAGTATCCAATTTCTAATATTGTGTTGTTCAATTGATTTGAGATTTAATGTAGAGTTTCTATTAAGATAATAAATGATTTTGAATATTTTGCCAATATTTGAATGAATTGTGGATTGATAGGATTTGAGAAGTGAATATCATATCTAGACCATGTAATAGATGCCGTAAATTACATATTAGATAGAGAGATACTAATATGGTTTCCGTAGTTTAATTAAAAATTATCACTAATCATAATGCACTTTCATTTAATTATTTTCACATAGAGATATAGTGAAATTTTATGTGCGGAATAAGCTCAATTGATCTCGAGAAAGACAATCGAATAAATTAAAATAATTAACTAGCAAACCTATTTTAAATTAGAATAACATAAATTGAAGAATTGGATGCAACCAAATACGATAAAATCATTAGCCCCAGATCTTTCCAATAGTTGAATCTTTTAATTAATTTGCATAGTAATCAATTTTAGTTTATTTCAATTTCCTCAATGAATATTATTTTGATTCCTTTAAATAAATTTATAACTTAATCACCTTCTGTATTATAGGGTTAACATTCCTCGTGGGATCGACATCTTTTTATCACTTTATTACTTGCTTGCGACACGTGCACTTGCATTCTTTAATTTACGCAACACAATACACAAATCAAGATTTTACTAGTGAGCAAATGGAAATTTCTATGATAATAGTTCTAGAGCCTTGACTTCACTTTATCATCTCATATTTCTCTTATTTAGTTATTGTTAATGCATTTCGATTCAATTCACTAATCACAATTTGAAATTAACTTCATCACCTCTCCAGAGTGTTAAATAAGGTTATATGTATAACTACCCAAGTCGTTATCCCTATCTAACTTGATTAATTATGCATTTATTAAGTTTTACCTATATTTAATTACTAAGGACTTGATTACCTCCAGGTCTCTGATTATCATGAGTATTAATATGATTATCTAAGCGTTGAGCATCTCCTGAACAACCTTAAGCTTAATGAGTTTGTATGTTTGTGTGTAAGGAAGCACAAAAAGTGGAATTAAGCAGAAGTTGGTGCAAATTAAGCAGCAAAAACAAAAATATCATGGGCAGTAAAAACTTGACATGCTGAGTATGGGTTACTAAAACAATCATACATTTTTCTCAACAATTTAGAATTGTATTTCATTTATTGTATTAGAAACTAGACATTCAAAGCTTTCCAATGATATATTACTAGCACTACACCACACAACCCTTCCGCATGCAAGTGCCAACCTTCGCTTACTACGCTCATGCACCTTCTTCGAGCTGAATAACGTCCCAAAGTTATTTTCAACTATTGGATCGACCTTTGATGGCCAAATTTGGGCAAAACTAAGGATTTTATGTTATTCTTACATTAGCTGCCATTTCCAATTATAGAAGAAAGGTTTTTTAGAGTGAAAAACTGAAGAAAAAGAGAGAGAGTTCTAGAGAGAGGTGAAAAATCATCAAATTTTGGAGGATCTCGAAAGATTCTTAAAGAATTATCGATTTAAAGGGTCGACTGACTCATTTTATCTCTTTCTCTCTTTATTTTGTCTTGAAATTTATATTATTATCATTGTTTTAATTCATTATTAAAATTATGAATTTCTTGATGAATTATATTATGAATTTTGTTATTTTAGGCTAAATTTATTACTCTATAGACTTGATGTAACTTATTTGAGCAATGTTTTGATTGACTAGCATTTTTTTAATATTAGTATATTTTTATTCACTTGTGCTTCCCCCGTGCTTAAAGCTTTTAATTTGTTATTCAAAAAATTAGTTGATTAATGATGAAGGATTTAATGGTTGAGTGAGATTAAATTGTCTATTGGGTTAGAGAAATACAATTTAGGTCATTGTTAGTCTGGGAGAAGATTAATACCTAAATAATCAAATTAATATTTTGGATATCAAGAGATTGGGAAGTATTTGAGTTCTTAATTAATGGGTAAAGAATCCCTATAAATTTGGACTGCTGAACTTGTGGACTTTATAGAACGAATCCCTTGTGGATCAACACTCAGACTTTCGAACTTTTATTACTTGAGATAACTTATACTTAAGTATTACAACCTAAAAGTTGTAGCACGCGACACAGTCGGTTTTATCAAAGCATCTTTGATTTGCAATTATTAAATTGTGTTTCTTTTTCAATTTCATGTACACTATGGTGATTGATTTTTGTAAGTTAGATAGATTTCATAATGATGTTTAAAATATATATTATGGTTGTTTGAAATGTACTTTCCACCAACTATGTTTGACATTATGGTATATTTAGAGACTCATTCAGTCGAACAAGTTAAGTTATGTGGACTAGTATATGTATGGTGAATGTACCTTTTTGAGAGGTACATGAAAGTTCTCTTAAGGGTTATATACGTAATCGTAACCAGCCGAAAGGTTGCATTTTCAAGTGCTACATCATTGGGGAAGCAATAAAGTTTTATGAAGGGCGAATGCCCGATACCCCCTGTTTTTAGGCTTAATACCACATCACTCCCTTATGCTTTTTCTAATATCCCATCACCCCCCTTAAATTCTAATTTTGCCCTTTAGTAATTTAAATAATTTCGATCTTGCCATTTAGTAATTTAAACATGAATCAATTGAACCAATATTTAAACCGAACCACTAATTTTTATAATTTAAATTTATTCTTATAATAATTAAAATTTTAAAATAATTTGAATTTGAAATTATTATTATCATTAAATTAAAAACTTTTAAATTGAATTTAAAATTAATAACAATTTCAGAAAAATTTTAATTTTATAATAAATTAGCTTTATTTTCTTTAATAATTATTCAAAAAGTATTATAAATTTATTTGACCTTAAATTGAATAATATTAAATGATAATAATTCTGAAATATTATAATATTTTTAAATAATTATAAAAAATAAACCTAATTTATTGTAAAAATAAAATTATTTTGAAATCATTATTAATGATAATAATTTTAAAATTTATAATAATTATTAGAGAAAATAAATCTAATATATTATAAAATTAAAATTATTTTGAAATTGTTAATAATTTTAAAATTATTTTTAAAAATTTATAATTTAATGATAATAGTAATTTTAAGTTTGAATTATTATAAAATTTTAAGGATTATAAAATTATTTTTAAATTATGAAATTTTTTATATTAGAAAAAAAATTTATTATTAATAGAAGATTCTTCAAAACGATTATGTATTAAAACCAGACAATTCATCATCAAAATGTATTTGGTGTGTAATGGTAAAAGTATGGACTTATTTGCTTAAGGTTCTAGGTTCAAATTTTTGTGAAATAAATTTATTTTTATAATTTTAAAAAAAGGGTCAAATAATTGGCTCAGTTCAAATTATGGTTCAACCAGTTCATGTTTAAATTATTGAAGGATAAAACCGAAAAAATTTAAAGGTCAAGGGGGATGATGGAATATTAGAAAAAAATATAGGGGCTGATCAAGTATTAGATCTAAAAATGAGAGTTTCTGAGCATTCTCCCTTTTATGAAATACTTGCATAGTCTTCAAATGGGTTGGAAACTCACATAGATATAAGAAAAAGATGTTAATTGATAAGCCTTTCTCTCCTAGACAAATAAAGTAAGCCAATTGTTGATTATTAGGGCAAGCCTATTATTACATATTGCTTAATAGTACCGTGGTACAACGATACATCAAATGATCAATGTTTTTGCCTACACTTTGTTAATACAAGTAGTGCTTTAGTACTAAAATTTATTAAATTACACATGTTTTGAATTTATGTATAGAAAACACTTATATTAGCTGAAGACACAATATATGCGCAAATCGATGAGAGCAAAGTGGTTACAAGATGAGCATACATGTTCTGTTATGTATTGGTTAGAAGATAAGGTAATTATCAACACTTTTACAAAAAATCTCTTTCTTGATTGATAATATCATCAGGAAAGATACTTCGTAATAACAATTTTCTATTAAGAAAAGTCTACTCATTAACCATTGACAACAATCGCACATCGTTGTTTGGTAACATAATCGTGATCTATTACAACTTTGTAATATATGATTATTACGAATTTATGATAGATTTTGGTTCTATCACACATTTATCATGAATTGTCGATATATATGATCAAAAAATGCTTGATTTTTTTTGCATTCAAGCTTTTAATTTTTCTGTTTGTATGGTTTTTATCTGCTTTTTTATTTATTCTTTTTTATTTTTCCCTTTTTAGTTTTCCATTTTTCTCAATTTTTTTCATTTATGATTTTTTTATTTGTTTCATTTTTTATTTTTATTTCTGAGCATTTATTTTGTGATTTTGCTTATTTCCATTTAGAAGTATTATTTATTAATATAAATAAAATGAAACACAAAAAGTAATAAAATAAAATTACAATAATATTACTATAAATGTTAACCATAATTTCACATAAAATCTAACATTTTACCATCCAATCCACAACATTCCAATCAAGAAATGAAAATTATTTTGCATGAACCATATAAGACTTAGGTAAAATTCCATGAGAAAAAGCCCAATCATGTAGTCCTCCTTTTTGTATGAACCGAACACCTGCAAATGCCATTTGTGGGTTATGAAGGATCATGCTAGATAACTATGAAGGATTAGACTTCTCAACATTTGTCCAAGATAAAATATTATTCTCAAGTTTTCCATAGGTCAAAAAAGTCTACACAACCAGGAAAATCAAGTTGGTTGACTTTAATGAATATAACATTGTAAGAACATATGTATCAAATCCATATCTTGTAATCCATACCTTGTACCTTCATAACAAAAAGTTGGTAGCTCAGCACTCTCCACCTTTTATCAAATTACTTCTTTCACTATAAAACATATAAAACGTTTTATTTATATATATATATATATATATATATATATATATATATATATATATATTGCTATTGCTTAGAGCAATATTATTAGTGAATGAGCATGAGGCAAACCTGCCAAACTATGCAGAACCCAACAGAACAGATCCAGCAGCAGAAAATGCAAAATGACTAATATGATCCATAGTAACTGTAACAAAAAAAAAAAAGGTCCCAAGGAAATGCAAATTAGGTGATTAAAGTGAAATTCCAAAGGAGGCCTTAATTTGATCCCAACAAGTCGAGTACAATAAAGAATTGCATTAATTTTCTATGTTTAATTCCTTAAGGTTAAAGAATAAATTCAATTATTATGTATAATCTCATACCTTAATATAATCGATTACTTTGGCTCACGATATGATAATGATAATAATAATAATATAATTATTGTGCCATTTTCCTAATATCCAAAACTAAATCAATTTTTCACTCACGTATTAGTCTAATAAGATAGTTATTAGATCCATACTAAAGAACAAAGGTCCAAAAGATAAAGAATAAATATCAAAATTCATAAAATTTCAATCGGCATTTTTATTTAGACCAGAATGAAAAGTTTTTTGGAGAAAGTCATATTTTATTTGAGTTATAGATAAGCCAAAATACTGAATTATCTCTAATTTAAAATCTCTTTTGCACTAATCTTTTTAATAATCTAATGAATCAACGAGTATATAAAAAAATAAAATAAGAGAAGAAAGAAGTCTTTTTCTTATACAAATAAATTTATTTGTTGATATCAAGTAATGAAATATGGTATCATCAACAGTTGACTTCGTCTGTGGGAAAAAAACAAAAAGTCAATATGTTAGATATGCGATTGCCATGAGTTCAATACTTGAAGTCCAAAAATAGGAAAAAAGAAGAGAAGAAATGCTGAGGCCAAGAAATCAACAAACAAGCAGGAAGCCTGTTTAATAAAACAAACCTTCAAATTTCTCGTCTCAAAGACACGGATCTCTTCACTATACGTTCCCAATTTCATATTCTCAATAATCATAATTGTTATCAATTTTGATAAGCTCAATTTTATGCTATTTTAAAAATATTAATGGCTACAATGAATTCTCTGTTGAAGTTATATTTTTGAGGTAAATTTGAATGTGGGTTGATGTTATTGCACTAGGATTTCAATTATACAACATGAAATTAGAAAATGAACCAAGCTAATCCTGGGTATAGGTTCATTCAACTGTTATTCATAACTTTTTCTCTGCTGGACTGGGTTGAACTTTGTCAATGGGTTTAGAATTTAGATTTTGGACAAGCTGTATACTTTGATGTATGTGTAGGTATATGAATGATGCTCATCATTTTAATGCAGTGCTCAGCTGCTGGTTAAGCTCTAATATGGAATTTGAATTTCTGTGCAGTAATTCTTACATTAATCCTTGAGCGAGAGTTCAGACTTCAAGCTAAATTTGAGCCTAATAATTTTTATTTTACTTTTGTGGCCAAGAGTATGGAGTTCAAAATTGTTTACAAATTGACTAGCTAAAATTTTATTTGTTACTGCCCACACACATGGAACTTAACTGTGATCTCAGTTTGCCAAGATGATTTCACGTGCACATCTAGGGTAAAAAAAATTGATTTAGCTTAAGTATGAAAAAAAAAACCTTAATATCCACAAAAATAAAATAAAATAACCCCATCTTTGCAATGCACTCTCGATAGTACTGTAGACCAGATGCCTCTTGTTGGAATGCCATCAGGAGTTCCTAGGAAGAATTAATGATAACCAACGGTGTGAAATTAGCCCAACTACCAATAATAAATATCAATTAGGATTAAACTTAAATATCGTTCAGGTCTAGATATGAATATCATTTTGATCCAAATTTAAATGTCATCCAGGTCTAAATATTTATATTTTATCCCAAACTAAATATATTGATCTACTTATACTTTTCAGCTTTAAATATTTATGTTTCATAACAAAATTGTTTGAAATTTTAATATTTGACTCTAATAACTTATTAAAGTAATTATTATATCACAAATAATTTTTAATTATTTATAATATAACTTAAAAAATTTACAATTTATTTTTTTTAGCACACTACATTTAGGGATTAAATTGAAGATATTCTAATTTTTAATTCGTTATAATGTTAGAACAATTTTGAATAATCTCTATGTTTCTTTTCTGTTCTTCATTTATGATTGTATAAATTATTTTGCATACTAATATAAATTATTAGCATGAATAAAAAAAATTAGTAAAGGACTAAAAATAGTTTAATTTTTCTTTATAAATTATTAGCATGAATAAAAAAAATTATTTCTATTTCAACTACGAGAAGAATATGCACAATAATTATGTATGTTAAGTTGAAATTAATGTCTTTTTATTAAAATTATATTCTACTCACGAAAAAATTTTCCATTATCATTTGATATATATTCTCCTTTAGTCTTTCTTTATATATCATAAATTGATGATATGTTCAATTTATGTATGTAATATAAGCTATTTTGACTACATATGACGTCATTTATTTGTTTATGTTTAATCAAATGATGGTGTTATATTATGTTTAATCAAATAGTGATGTTATTGTATAAATTTCATTTGCTCACCATTTTCAAGAGAAGAATACTGAAAAAAGCCAACAATGCACCTCTACGGTGTCAACTGCAATGTCCCACGAAGGCCAAGATAATGCACATCCGTGATACCAGCGCCTATGCCCAAAAGGATCAAATAATACAGCTCTGCGCTACTAAAATTATAAACTCCAAAAGGACAAATACTTTTACCTTCATAGTATTAATATCTTATTTAGCAGGGCCAAACATTGCAGCTTTACACTTTCAAAACTATACTTGAAAGGGCCAAAAATTGTAGCTCAACGCAACCAAAACTAAAAAGTTCAAAAGAACAAACTTGTATTTTTGCCTTACTGATATCTTACTTAGAAGGGCTGAATATTTCTATACCACGCTGCCAAAACTATACCTAAAGGGTCAAACGTTGTAGCTCTATGCTATCAAAAGTATAAAAGTCCAAAAGGACAAACACTTGTACCTCCAAGGTGTCGACATCTCACTCAAAAGGGCCAAACATTACAGCTCTGCACTGCCAAAACTACACCCAGAAGAGCCAAGCAATACAGCTCTATGCTAGCAAAATTATAAAGTCCAAAAGGACAAACATTTGTACCTCTGCAGTACTAATAACATCTTGCCTAGAAGGTCTCAACATTGCAACTATGCGTTGCCAAAGCTATGCCTAAAATGGTAAACACTATAGCTCAACGCTGCCAAAAATAAAAGTTCAAAAGAACAAACACTTGTATTTCTGCAGTACTGATACCTTGCCTGGACGAACATTGTAGTTTTATGATGCCAAAACTACGCCTAAAGGGTCAAACGTTGTAGCTCTATGCTATCAAAAGTAAAAAGTCCAAAAAGACAAACACTTGTACCTCCGTGGTACCAAAATCTCGCTCAAAATGGTCAAATACTACAGCTCTGCACTACCAAATTTATGCCCAAAAAGGCCAAGCAATATGGCTTCATGCTACCAAAATTATAAAGTTCAAAAGGACAAACATTTGTACCTCTGTGATATTAGCATCTTGCCTAGAAGACCAAACATTGCAGCTCTGCGCTGCCAAACCTATGCCCAAAATGCCCGAACACTGTAGCTCTAAGTTGTTAGAAGTACGCCCAGAAGAGCTTAACAATACAGCTCTAAGCTACCAAAATTACAAAGTCTAAAAGGATAAAAATTTGTACCTCCATGATACTAACATCTTGCCTAGAAGGGCCAAACACTGCAATTTCGAGCTACAAAACTATATCCAGATGACCCAAACACTGTAGCTCCTCGCTGCCAAAACTATAAAGTCTAGAAGGACAAACACTTGTATCTTTGTTGCACTAACATCTTTTTCAGAGAAGCTTATCACTGCAGCTCTGTGTTGCCAAAACTACAAAGTCCAAAAGGATAAACAATTGTAGCTCCATAGTACTAACATCTCACCTAGAAAGGTCAAAAACTGTAACTTCCTGCTGCCAAAACTACAAAGTCGAGAAGAACAAATACTTATACATCTACTATACTAACTTCAAAGAAGCTAAAGGAACAAAAGTTATATACTTTTATAGCAACGATATCTTGATTAAGATAAAAAGCAATATAGAATTACTCTAAAATCTTAGCAAAGGAAATGGTTAATGAAAAACGAAAATAGACAACGACAACATAAAAAGACGTGAAATCAAAAGCAACAATAAACAAAGCACAAATTTACAAGTAACACTAAATAGGAAAGAACCTCTATTAGAAAAGGAAGCAAGAACCTTGAACTTATTATCATTCAATCTCCTTGTTTGATCCCGCTCTCTGCTGACAAAAAATCATCTATCTTTCCACAATTTGTTGGAAACTAAAAAGGCCAAGAGTCGTAGGCAAGCTATTTAGGAATTCAAAATGTAGCCATCACATGGTCAAGGCCTCATTAATTAAAAACTACCCTTTGTCTTTCCTCGAATAATAAAACATTAGTTTTTTCATTTAAAATTCTCATATAAAAGAGAGTAACAGATCCTAGAGAATTTAGTAAAAGGTGCTAGGCATCGGGCTCTTCATTAGTTTTCAATAGTAACTACGTTACTTTTAAAATTGGAAATTTTATTATTTTTTTAACATTCAAAATTAGGTCAATTTTTCACCTGTATATTAACCAAATAAGATAGCTATCAGATCTATATCAAAGAACAGAAGCCCGCAAAATATAGTATAAAAGTAAAATTTATAAAATTTCAATAAACATTTTTTATTTAGACCAAACGTAATGAAGAGTCTTTTGAGAAGTCATATCTTATCTAAATTATAAATAAGCTAAATTATTGAATTATCTTTAATTAGAATTCACTAAATTCTAGATCATCTCTAATTAGAATCTCATTTGAACTAATCTTTCAAATAACCTAATGAATCAATAAATATATAAAAAAAATTAGAGAAGAAAGAGGTCTTTTTCCTATACAAATAAATTTACTGATTGATATCAAGTGACAAAATCTGCTATCAACAACAACAACAACAACAATAATAATAATGTTAGTGCATATCATATATCTAGATAGACAATTCATAAAAAAGAGGGAGAATGACATATAGACCCTCGACTTACTATATGAATAACATTTACACTCTCATTCCAAAAATAATTGTCAAACACCTCCCTTCTATCAGGTTTTTTTATCCCTGTTAATGAAAAAGTATTGTCAACTGTTACAACAACAATTTTATCCTTCATTAAATATAATAATTGATATTGAGAGAATACCACCATGCAAAATAATATGAAATGACAAATATATCCTTAAAAACAAAGAAAAAGACAAGTAATAGTAAGGACAAGAAATAGATTGTATAAATAAATGACATAAGTGTTCTACACATGAAGAAGAATAATCACTCAAACAATGACACAAATGTTTCACACTTTAAATAAACACACACTCATACATTCATTCGATAGACACATACAACTACCATCTCTCAATTCATTCAAACCCAGTTGCCTTCCCTGAAACCACGTTCTTCTTCTTCTTCTTACTCTTCTTATCTATTAATATATCATCTTTGTTCACACCTTCTCATTCAACAACTCCCCAACTTCAAGTAGCAATCACTAACTCCCAAGTCACAATCTTCCGCATAATTCCAACAACAAAACATGATCACTGGTTCCTAAAAGCATTGTATTTCTCTAACCAAAAATAAACATTCACTAACACAATGATTACTGCAATGGTCTTAGAAATAAATGGGCGGTGGGTGGCATAGGAGGCAAAAAAAAAAAAACAAAGGGGCGCTAATGACATAAGATGCAAGAAAGAAACTATTCATAAGATTTCTGCAAGTTAGTGATAAGGATGTGAGAGAGTGTGCTACGATGTTGTTGAGTTGCCTAATATGGGAGAGAATTTATCCCAAATGTTTTTCATAATTGAATCAGATATAACAAAATTGAGGTTTTAGGGTTGAACAATTAACATGATGAAAGGAAAAATATTGGAGGGACAATGAACGAATATGATTAGGTCTAGAAAAGTTTGGACGACTAACATTTATTTGCTGATATAATGTGACACTTGTGAATTTTTGTCTTAAAAATCCCAGAAAATTCACCATTTAATTTTTTTTTTTTAATATCTTTGTTGATATGCATTTACCACTTTAACGTTTCTTCCTATAACTGAGATGGAAAAAACTAATGGAACGGAGTGTTTGATAACTATCTTCAAAATGGGGATTGTAGGTGTTATTCATGTAATAAAGTGGAGATTCATATATCATTTTTCCCTAAACAAAACTTAATATATAAAATATCCCATGAATAAGTGTGATGGTGACTCATGCTACTAAAATTAAGATTAAGGTATGTCATTTTGCATAATTATCCAAAAGTATTATTTTAAATTATTACCCAGATTAAAAATATAAGAAGGCAATATATATTAATCTGTAAATTAATGATTAATATATTGGAAAGTGTTACCTAAAAGTGTGGCCAAATGAGTAGGTATGTGACCACAAGGAATCCACCATCCAACAACAATTCATGCCACCAAATTGAGATTAAGGACGGCTTTTTCTTATGCGTCAACTCCTGCTAGTTTTAAAAACCAAAATGAATAATGAAAAATCAACAAAGATAAAACTAAAAATCACACATATCAGTGAAAACCATAATAATAAATAACACAAAATTCTTAAAATCTGAGCATATGTTAAATAACAAAAATTTAAGAAAATGAAAAAAAAAACTACAAAATAAAAAAAAAATGTTAACGAAACCAAGCAAATCAAGCATTATAATGCCTTGATTTGACAAGATCATTCTAGCAAATCAAACACTATAATGTCTTCATTTACAAGCATATTATTTCATTTAATTTAATTTCCTTTTTTTTTATTATTATGATTTTATTTCCTTGTTTGATCTCATTAATTGTACATATTTTGTTTCTTTTTTTATGTTCTTTGTAAGCCTACAACAAGGCTATCCATGTATAAAATTTTATTCAATAATAAAGAATTAATTTCTTCATATGGTATCAAAGTCAAATTTGACTTTGTTTCAATTCCAATTTTCCTTCTGGCTCTAGTTCCAAAATTCTGTCTTTCGATACTGCTGCCAAGAATGCCTCGCTATCACCAATAATAGTCACGTGTGCACCCAATGCACCGCCTTCCTTAGTTGTGCATGTGACTCACGCGCAGCTCGACCAGTCCTCTATTTAGAACACCGTCGGTGCTCATAACTTTAGAATTCGCTAGCTAATACAGTGGTGATTTCCATTTCACCACACACGTTCGTCCGGCCACCGCAGCAAAGACACTGTCCTTGGAGTTCTTTCAATCACTAATCCACTAATTAATGGCGCATCTTACCGCACTGCTGCCTCTATTCAATTAGACCTAGTCGGTCGTCCTTTCCGACGGTCCCCGTTCAGCCTTTTGACAACATATCATCGAGATCAACTTTGAGTCAAACTCTGATTCTTATTGTTTTTCGATCCAACCAATTACTGGCTTATTTCGTCTCATACCGCCATTATTCGCTTCAAGAGTGCTCCAACATTCTTCTTGTCACCATCGGTGCTAATTTTTCAACCACATACAAGGTGGTGGTGAAACCCATTTTCGAATTCTACCTATAATTCTCCAATCCGACTATTTTTCTAGTAAGTAATCATCGTCGATCTCTTATGTTTTAGTGACGCCTACTAAGTATTATAGTGTTCAAATAATCCATTTTTGGCTACACGACTAATCCAATCTTCGTTTCTGCAACTCGGCTATTTTTTTTTTCTTCTCTATCTTTCTTCAACTATGGAGAGATATGATGTTTCTCATTCTATCCATGTTTAGTTATATGGACATAATTATGTATTATAGGCTCAAGTAATATCCAATTTTCTCTAGAGACGTCACTTTTGGCGATACGTTACTAGCTATATCACCGAACATATCAAAATAAACGAAGACTCTGATGAAAAGTTCACTGATCATTTGGAAGAGTGTGATAGAAAAATCATCAGATTACATGGTTCTATAATACTTCTATCCCCTCTATCTATTTACAATTTGAGAGATTTGAGATAGCCAAAGCACTTTAGGACTTTCTTACATATAGATATATTGTCACTCATCTGTCACACCAGTATCAAATCCTATGCAAGCTTTATCAGATGCGCCAAGATTTTGGTCAATCTATCTCTGACTTTCACTCACAAACATAGTTTTTATGGGACCAATTAGCACTTTTAGAACCTAAATGGATAACTTCGGAGAATGCAAAAAGATTTGCCACTTATAGGGACCAGCAAAGGTTAATAATGTTTCTCATGGCCTTACAATATACATTTGAACCTACTCGAGCTTCCCTTCTCCACCAAAAACCTTTAACTACTCTTGATAAAGCTATTGATATACTTGTCTCCGAAAAAAATCTACTCACTTCACTATAACCACTTTGCCCTGACACTACTCTATCTATAACTTCAACTTCTTAGCCTGCCTCTACAGTAAGCTGTAGCTATTGCCATAAGAATGGTCATTAGGTTCTCAGTTATCCCATCAAGAAATGCAAAGTTCATCGCAAAGTTAGTCCTGAGCACTTTGTACGAGACTGTCCAAATAAAGAAAGATCGAAGCATCCTTCACCACTTTCTACTATTACTATTGATAACATTAGTGATTGTCCTACCTTTCTATCCCTTACCACCAATGATCTCACATCTCTTATTCCATAATTTTTGCAAAAATTTGGTGATCTTCCTATTTCAACTTCCTCAGTTCCCTCAAGTATCCTCTCAGTACTTTGACTCTACATGTTGTAATTACATGACTGCAAACTCTACTTTTGTCTTCTAAATTTTTTATCCCTCATTTACCTGTTATTCAAATTGCGAATGGATCTACTATACATGTCAGTCACTTAGGTCAAATCACTTATCTAATCTCTTTTCACCTAACACTTTCTTAATTTCCCATCTTACTCTCAACCTTTTATCTGTTGGTCAATTATGTGATCTTGGTCTTCATGTTCTTTTCAATGCTCTTCTCATCTCTACCTTCTATTTAAAACGTTTTAAGGGGAAGCTGCTCTTATAGCTATTTACTATCAATCACCTTCCTTCCTCACTAGTAATCAATCTCCTTATAAGTTGTTTTATAAGACTCCTCCTAACTATAGTCTTCTTTAAGTCTTTAGTTACTCCTTTTTTGTCCTTCTACAACCTCATGAGTATACTAAATTAGAACATCTGGCTTGTTTATGTTATTTTCTAGGGTATGACATTGAACACAAAGGTTATAGGTGTTGGATCTTATGTCCAATCGCCTCCATATATCTATAAATGTAGTCTTCTAGGAACACAAAAATGTTCTCCTTCATCTCCAATTTTCTTTTTGAGTCTAATCTTACCTTTTTTTACTCATAATTCTATAGGTTTATTTTCTGATAACACTAATACAGGTAATTTAGATGAGCCCTCAACAGATATGTACATTGCACCACTGTCTACTCTTGAGCCGACACTTTACCTTTGGGTCCACATCTGATGCCTCCACTGTCCCTCTATCTATCTCCTCTAATCTTCATCCTCCGCCTTATCAATCCAATCAAGTAAGGGAACTTCCTATTAGACTTTGAAATTATCTCTACTTTTAAATAATCTTCTTTGTATGAGCCTTAATTCTATTCCAATGCCAATTCTAATCCTGTTTGGT
>CM051394.1:12248731-12329063 GCA_028052125.1 Melia azedarach
GAATTTTTTTTTTTTTAATCTCATTTTGGTTCAGCTTCATCAGGATATTACCTCGACGACCAAATTCTATTTAGTTACATTTCATAATAGATGACAATGTCAGAAGCAGCCATTAAAATTATGACCAAATTAGTTATTTAGTTTTGCCTAATTCATGAAATTTTTCTTTTTCGAAATTTTATTTTGGTTTATCAGTAATATTACCTTGCAGGCCTCTGCCTTAGTACCTCTTGGTGGCAGCATCTTTGCTCTTGCCTTGTAATATGCATCCATCAAGATTGGCTAAAAAAACCAAGATGATCATCTTTTTTGTGATATTTATCCCTTTTACTGATAGCTTGTTTTATAATAGATCTTTTTGGTCACCTTTTTATACCATACATTTTTTATTTCAATGTAGCAAGGGCCTTGTTGGAGCATTGTTCAAGTGGGAAGGAGGACTCAACTTCTTCTCTTGGTTCTGCAAATTCAAATCATCGACTCTACTGATACAAAATTCCCAGCATGTAAATGTTTTAGTGACTTCTGGATCATTGATACCCAGCCTTGTAAAATGCTTACTTTTTCGTCTTGACAATTGGATAGCTCATGGAAACGGTTAGTCATACATTCATCTCATATGTCACTTGATGGTTAATTAACTTTTCTACCAGTAATTTGATTACCCTTATTGTAGCCATCATTTTAGCTTGCTTTGTCCTACTCCAAATACGTATAGTAAGTTGGACTCTTGTGAGTAAGTGTTTTGAATTGATGAATTAGACAAAGCTGAATCTATGCCTGAGTAATGACTATTTGCTCTTGTCTATCAGAAGTAAAGAATATTCGTACATTGCTCTAAAATTAGTAAACTACATGAAGAAGCTGCTGTGATTTTCTTGTGCTTCCTATAAGAGTTGGTCTAGCCCAATGAGAAAATTGCGGCTATGCATTTTTCTGGATCAAAAACAAATGGGATCAGGAGACAAACCTGCAAGATTTTGTAGTTGATAAAAGATTCGAATTGGCTGCTTGTTTCCGCTGAACTCTTAGTAAATACTGAAGGCTAACAAAATGCAGTATAATCTGGAAAATCTGATGCCCTATCCAGTGCTTGAACAGATTTTTCTTGTGCTGCCATAATATGATTATGGCCCCAAAAGTCTTCTTGAATCATGACTACTTGTTGCTTGCATTAGTGCTGCTTTTTGGTTTTAATTCAATTCTTAGATTTACCACATCATGGTTTAGGTAAATCTTTTCAAGTAATCCAAGAAATGCTGATCTCCAACAACATTGACCTTAGATCTTGTTTGATTGAAAGGAAAAGGAGAACACTTGTTTTTTCTTCATTTTCTGTGTTTCATTGTCAAGGAAAGGTTTGATCCACCACTGCTTACTTTCGTTCTAAACAATATTTCCCAGAAAGAGGGATGTCAGTGAGTCTTGCTGGGAATATGCGTTACGAGATGTGTAGACTTCTTTTACTCCTTGTTTAGCCTACATAATAAAAAATATTTCTTTCAAATTTTAGTACAAGAATAAATCACCAAATTCACAATTCAAAGTGTATAAATATTATTTGCAAACATGAGTGGTATGGTACTTTTAAAGTCCATAAAAACATCAGTTTTCTTATGGGGCAAAAATTCCCCTTGTATGCGCGATGTGAGCTTAACATGCAGGAAAACTAAAGTTTTCTTGACTATTTGATGCATTTACATTATTAATGGACAATGAAATGGTCTTCCAATACAATGATTTTATATGTGCCATATTATATAGAATTTAAATATTGTTCTTGGATCTCCATAATGAAATGAATTTTGCATGAGTTGAGAAATAAGGGTTGGATACTACAACTCATGTAGTAAGTATGAAACCTCCTTTTGTGATGTTTTTTAATTGATTTGTAGAAAGTGAGAACAAGTGATACTCACACCATTTGTTTCTTCAGTTTACAGCTCTTGGGAAGTGGGGAAACTCCAATGTTTTCAATGGATCAAAGAACGTTTCAGCGATCCAAATGTTAGGTTTTGTGTGATTGGAGACGGGTGGGAAGAGTGTGAAGCTGCACAAACCATGCAATGGCCATTTGTTAAGATTGATCTGGGACCAGACAGTTCTCACAGGTTCCCAGGCCTCACTCTTAGAACATTGGGCTGCTATTTTTCTGTTGTTTATGGAAGTCCTGATGATGAAAATGATGAAAAGTAAGTGACATCCCATGTGTAGTGAGCAATTTTTCCTTTGCTGGATATTTATTTGTACATAAAACTAAAACTGAACATTGGGAGAGTTGTATGCCTTTACAAAAGTAACAATAATAACATCAATGATAAATGCTCCAATCTTCCCATCCTTTTCACAGGGAATCCACCATTGTCATGAACAGCCAATGTCTTTTCCTTAACGTGTCATTTAATTAGATGATAATTTGAATTATCTGCTGATTATCTAGTGATTAGATTTTCTACAGAATTCACTTTGAAAGTATTTATAGTGTGATTGTTTACTATGTTTTCTTCATTAATTATTTTTTTATTCAACTGACAAAACTTTTATTGTAACATCTATACATTTTGAACAAGACTGTGAGCTATCCATCACTAATATTTAGTGACATGGTGATAGAACTAAAAAGATGGAAATCTTTGGAGATTGGTGGGCAAGCGAGGACCACTGCATTCCCAGAAATAGGTCATGCATGGCTCTAAGGTTTATCTCTTGCATTCTCTCCTATAATAGTCCAGGGTTTTCTAGAGTTGTCAGTGTCAGAAAGACCCTCGTTTCAAGTCTGAAACTGTGATTGAAGTTACTTTCCTTTTTCCTTTTTACTAATTTTTCTTAACGGCCAAAATATTCAATGTCATCTATGCAAATCCACCCTTTTTCTTTTCACACTGCATACAAGAATCCACAGGATTTTCGTTGCGGTTGAAATTTGAATTTGGGCTTGGTGCTAACTATGATTGATGGAAATGTCAACATCTGATGTAATCGGGCTATAAATTTTGGACAAGTAGATAGGTTGCTATCTGGGTTTTTATTGGTTGTCAAAAAGGCATTTTTGGGGCACTTAGTTTAATACCATATAACTTCTGTTGCCATTAATTATAGGGTTGTTTTCAGTTTTGAAAGTGGGGTTTATCTAATTATCCCACGGTCTCCAATTAGCAAAAGAAACAGAAATTTCACTATTGTAAAATTTGATATGATCTTTTGATAGAAGTCCAATTTTCCGGCCGCAGATTGATTGCAGATCTTATCTATCTATTCTATTCTATCAAGATGCTGGCTCCATTCCATAGGATTTCACATCTATTCTATGCTTATCTCAAAATAGATATTCGCTAGATCTGCTTTAAGATAGGAGTCAAGATGTGTGCCTTGTCTTTATTTGCTTAAAATTAAATTATCAATCTTAATGTAATCCTTATCTCATCCTCCTATCAAACTAGAGTTTTAGCCTTGCTTTTAAGTTCTGTTGTCCCTCTCTTTCAAATTTAAACGCATAACAGTACTTAATTGTTATAAAGATCAATCTTTTACCTAATATCTAATATTCATTACTTACTATGTTGACATTAGTTGACATCAGTGGTTCTAATCATTTGACTAATATTGAATGTAAATATCCAAAAAAAAAAGTATATAACTAATCCCCAATATGTACTCATCCTCTCGGAGGCAGTGCAATCCAGCAGAACTTAGCAGAACTATGGCCTCGGTGGCAACCAGACAACCTTGAGTAACGTGATCTGGTTTCAACAAAATAATTGTTGTACAAAAACATGCCATTATTGTACAGTACATAGAAACAGAAAAACATGTTATAAACATTTTTGCTTGTGGCATTTCACTTGCATTATACGTGTTTTAGGGCCCTCCACACCGACATTGCTTGTGGATGTCTGAGAGTTTTGACATTTGTAATTAAAAAGCAGAGTAAAAAAATTCTGTTATTTGTATTTCATTTGAACAAATTTCCATTCAGATTCAACCACTCTTTTAACATTTTACATTACTTACTAGAAAAAAGCTATTTAGATATTGACCCAATTTCATGTGTAGGACATTGTCTGTCTACAATGAACAATCTCAATGTCCAAAATCTTTAAATGATGATATATATGTTTAAACAACTTTTTTTTTAATATTATATGCACAATTTATTAATATTAAATTATTTATTTAAACAGTTTTATATAATCGAATATTATTCAAATGTGATAAATAAACTTTCCATTAGAATTCTATTTTTTATGTTTGTAAAAATAACTGGATAATAATATCTTAATTTTTAAAAAGATAATTAAAATAACACTATCTAATAAGCTAAAGGGACCAAAACCTGATAACAATCCGTGGTAGTGAATCCCAGTACTGAGAAGGAAGTTAAAAAAATTTCTGGACCGGTCCGGAGCAGAACTTAAATTATTGATGAAGATTTCTAGAAGAATGATAGGAATATCCAGTTGGGATCAAGTTAGATCGAAGAGAAATGAAAATTTAAAATAAAAAAAAAATAAAAAAAAAAAGAAAAGGTACAACAGAGAAAGTGGTCCCTTAATTTCTTCTTTGAATTGGCATGGGAATGCCTTTTTATTATCCATATCCTGGTCTGGCCTGTTGTTATGGACTCTTTTCTCTTGTATTTTTCTCTAAGTCCTTTTCTCAAATTTGGTAGCTTTTATACATGCCCATACTTGTTGGTCTTTTATTCATCAATTGCTCCTTTTGTCCCTCAACTAAAAGAAAATTATTATTTACTCATTGTCTGTTGTTCTTCTTTTCCTTTGGCCTCACAAAATATAATTTTTAATTTATTATTATTTTTTTCACACTTTAAAAGTCCAGAATTTATTGTGGTGTTAGTTAATTCAACCCATAATTTTTTTAAAATAAAATGAAAAATTTTCATATTAAATTTAAAATGGTTTAATTGATATTCATATAATGTATTTTTTTTAAATTTTGAAACCACGATATCCGTTTATGTCATTCTCTAATTTACAGTTATTAAAATATACTAAATAAAAATTTTAGCATAAATTTTTTTATAAATTGTATATGCGACCTATTAAATATGTTCATATTAAATAAAAATAATCTATCAAAAGTCAAGAATTTTGATCTGATCTAGTTTGGTGCAACTCATAGATTTTTTTAATATTATAAATTGTATATGCGACCTATTGACAATGCATCAGAAATATATATAAAATCTTGAGTTTTGATTTAATCTAGCATGGTGTGACTCGCAAAAATGTGCATCCAATTTAAGTAGGAAGAATGCTCGATTCTCCCTTGTTATTTGACTTAATACTCTAACACCTCATATTGTTTTCATAATATCATGAATCCCCCATCTGTAAGTTGATAGTGTTAAATATAATAACACAAGTTCTTAAAATTTTGTTTATTAACTTAAATAATTTTAATATTTTTAAAAATATTAACAAAAATTATAATTTATTAAAAAATTACAATTATACCCTTATATAATATTAATTAAAAAATTATTTTCAACTCCTAATTGATAATAATATATTTTATTTTATAACATATTAATAATTAATTTATAAATTATTTTTCAAATATAAATTTATTTAAACTTTTAATTTCTTTTTAATATGATATTCATAAATAGAAAGATAAAATTTTATAATTTTTAAAATAAATAAAATAATAATAAAATTTATCTTTCAATTTTTTTAATATTTAGATAATTCATCATGTATAAAATAATTCAAAATTTAGATAAATTTTTATTCAAAGAATAATTTATAATATTTTATTTAATATTTAATATAAAAATTATTTATATTGACTAACACATGAAGAAAAATATATTTAAAAAATTATATTAATTAATTACATATATAAATCTATCTATATAAATTGACATTATAATGTTATATAATATCACTACATATTCCACATTTTCATAAAATATTTTATTAAAATATTATTTTCTTTTTAGTTTTGATACTCATTATTGTTTTAAATTATAAAAAAAATTAATAACATGTGAGCCCCTAAAATTTGACCCATTAACTAATTAATATTGAAAATTTTAATATATTATATAATAAATAAACTAATATTTTAATTATAATATATTAATAAATATTTAGTTATCAATGTGTTATAAAATAAAATATATTATTATTTTAATATTTATTTTCAATTAGTAGTTAAAAACATCCATAAAAGGCTTAATTTATTTAAAAATAGTGATTATATCCTTATTTAATTGTAATTAGCTAAAGAAATTAATAGTAGTTAGCTAAAAAATAAATAAAATATTAAATGCATGATTTATTTTATTGAATTTTTAATATATTATAAAATTTTATAATTATATTATAGTACAATAGTTATGATTATATATAATTATAAGTATTGTATTATAATATATTTTATGTATAATACAAAAATTTATTTATGAATTTTTAATAGTGTATTATAAAATATTATTATTTTATTTATTTTAAAAATTATAAAATTAACCATTCAATTTATATTCAAAAGATAATTTATAAATTAGTTATTAATGTGTTATAAAATAAAATATAATATTATTTTAATATTTATTATCAATTAGGAGTTGAAAATTATTTTTTTAATTATTATTATATAAAGGTATAATTATTATTTTTTAATAAATTAGAATTCTTGTGGGTAATTTTAATAATATTAAGACTATATAAGTTAATAAACAAAATTTAGAGACCATGTGTTATTATATTTAACACTGTCAACTAAAAGAAGGAAGATTCGGGATATTATGAAAATAATAAGAATATTGGAATATTACGTCAAACAACAGGAGAGAATCAAGCATTCTTCCATTTAGATAAAATTTACTTCCAATGTTTTACTATCACCCTTGTACCAAAAGATAATAGACAAGTTTAATATAAATTACTTTTATAAAATAAATACTAATAAGATAGTATTTATAAAGTTTGTATAAAAATTATATAATAATAACTTTTATGTATGTATAAATAATTATTTATTATATTATTTTATTTTTGGTGATATTATTTCAATATTTGTATTTTGATTAGTTATCATTTTTTTCTTCCAAATTAATCCCTTGGTGGTGCTAAAATCAAAACATTTTGAACTCCTATCACTATGCAATAGTCATGGGTTTTGTTTTGCTCATAGCTATAATTGTTACATGTGCTTACATTGGAGTTATTATTATCTTAAGGAGAACAAGAATAACACCATTAATTATCTCTCATTTGTCCATCAACATGGAAATCACTTAATATATACTATGTTAATTATTTTCACCTTTTCATAAATTATATATAAAAAAAAAGATATTCAACGTAACTTCTTACAAATATTAATTATAGTAAAATATATTTCTCTCTAATATAAAAATATACTAGTTTTTATTAAAATGTATTTATGAAATAGATTATAATAAACTTGATCTAATGATTTTGATAGAAAAAAGAATTGGCCAAGAATGAAGCATTAATTCATAAAATTAATTTTAGTTGCATCAAATGCTTTTATTGTTTTAAATCTTAAAGGAATATTATCACATACCTCTTCTAAGATATTGAAAACTATCATTTAGACAAAAAAATTTGATATTATATCACATACCTCTTCTTGACTGTTATTTGACTAATATTAATATGTACAATTACGAAAATACCCGCAACTCTATTATGACAATTTTTTTTAATTAACAATTTAAAACTAAAAAATTAAACCACAAATAAATAAAATATAAATTGAAAGCAAATAAAACCCTAATTCTAAATCTTAGTAGCAATCGTCATTCATCAACCACCACCCAAGCCAATCAAGCTTTGCCTAGCAGTGCTACAACAACTTCATGACAGCAACACAAAAGCATCCATCGCCACTGACCTCTTTGCAGGACTGGGACGCTGCAATAGCTTCTCACCTCCTCTTCTCTCTATTTCAACAATAATTTCATGCAAGTCGATTAGCCGTTGTCCTCACCCAAGCAGTCACTACTCGTATTACCCTACCACCACCCAATACACTGATATTGTCAAGCAAGCAATTTACAATTTCATAATTCCTTACCCGTGTTGAATTAATTATGACAAAATAATGTTTTTTTTCTTTTCTTTTACCTAGGTAGCCAAGTGAAGTATAGTGTTTTCTTTTTAGTGTTTTGTAGCTCTTGTTGGGTTTGGAGAATTTGGAGGGATAAAATTTGGTGAGGTGAGGTTTATTAGCTCTTATTTTGAGTTTGGAGAATTTGGGGATAAAATTTGGTTAGTCAAGGTTTGTTCTGGATTTTTATTTTAGAGTATTGGGGATAATTTGTTGAGGTATGGTTCGAAAAATTTAGGGATATTTTGGTGAGATGTGTGGATTTTTTATTTGTTAGATTTGAAGAATTTGATAATTGATGATAGAGAAATTTGTGAGATGAATTGGTAACAAATCCTTCAAATTCAAAGTCAAGCTAAAGAGGACAAATTTAACAAAGAACAATTTTATCTCATTGTTAATTTAAGTAATTTTATTTATTTATTTAATAAATTTAAAAGTCTACAGTTATATTTTCAATTAAACACTATTCTGTTCATGAGTTTTACATATTTGTCCTTAAAACTAAAAGTTAATTAACAATCATTGGTAATAGTAGGAGAGGTAAGTGATAAATTGGTCATATTTATATTTAAGTGATATTTATAAAAATCTTAGGGGAGGTATGTGATAATACCTAAATCTTAAATATTCACCGTAGCATTTGAAGCATGCTAACATAAATTTTGTGTCTCACGATTTCTCTCTAAAGGTGCACATTCAAAACCTCTCCAATTAAATATTATCATCGAATTTAACAATGTTGAGTTTCCTCTATACATGTCGCCTTAGTAAAAAATAATTTTGGTATTAAGGAACTCTCAATAAGAATGTCTTAATATTGGATAAGTGTTGGAGGCGTAAATTTTAAAGTAAAAGTCTTTTTAATCCCTAAAATTTGGTTAAATACCTTCATAAATTTTAATAATTTTAAAAATATTTTTAAAAATCTTAATTTTATATAAAATATTTATTATACTCATATATATAATATTTGTTAAAATAATTATAAATCTCTAAAGTTTAATAAAACATAACATATTTATGTAAAATATATTAATAAATAAATAAAATATTATTTTAATATATATTAACAAAATATTTTTATTATAATTAATTGTAAGAAATTAAATAATAATAAATTACATATTTGTAATTACAAAAAATTATAAAACATAAATAACTATTAATTTATTAATAAAATATGAATTTATAAATCTATTTATTTTATAACATATGCATAAATAATATTTATGATTATATTGTAATTTAAATAAAATATATATTTAAAATATAAATAAAATAATAAAATAAAAATATAATATATTAATAAATAATATATTAAATATGTGTTACAAAATAATATTGCTATTTATTTATTAATATATTTTATATAAATATATTGTATTTTATCAAATTTTAAAAATTTATTAGTTATTTTTAACAAATATTATGTATAAGGGTATAATGGATATTTTATATAGAATTAGGATTTTTAAGGGTATTTTTAAAACTATTAGAATTTAAGAGGATATTTAATCAAATTTTAAAGACTAAAAGAGCTTTTACCCTAAACTTTATGCTGTCTACGTAATAACGGTCACACTAACTCAATAATTTTATTGTCCGTTTAATTGAACTTTTAATTAGTTAAAAGAATTTTTTTTAATAATAAAAACTCCTTTAAAATTTTTTAATATCGTTTGGTTTAGTGCCAGAAAAGGGCTCTCTAAAATTAAAAGAAATTATTTTTCTTTTATCACAAGAAGTCTAAAATTTGAATTTTTTGTAGTAGAATTTCTTTAACTTTTTAAAAATGTGAAATTGTCTAAATTATTCTTATTTTATTAATAGTTGTCTTATTTTTTAAAGTAAAACATTAAAAATTTGTCTATTAAAGTAATTACTCAAATTTTTTCAAAAATTATTTATAACAATTAAACAATTAATAAAATTTTATTAAAATCTCTATAAATAAAAAGTCTTACTCCAAAAAATTCTGTTTCAAAAAAATATACCAAAAAAAATCCTAAATCACTAACCCCTCATGGTTAATGAGCTAAGACAACAAACTATTAAGTATAATGTAAGTACTAGTATCATCTGTCATGTTTTTAAGTGGGACATGCTCAACTTTTATAGCTTTAGTTGGCATAATGTTGAAGTTACATGAAAGACAATAGGGCAGTGTGTCAAGAGAAATGTGTCTTGGTATGTAAACAATATCTCTATTGCAAGATCGACACATGAACTTAATAGGCAAAAGGCATTCATTCTTGACTTGACCATGAATTGTGAAATGATTGAAAGTAAACCATCATTTTCTCTCTTTATTGATGAAATGCTACCTATCTTTTTTTTAACCTTTCTTTTTCTAAGCTTTTAGTTTGTTCATCTAATTTGATTGTGAGAGGGCTTTAGGCTTTATGCTAGTGACCTCCATCCACAACTCTCATTGATCACATTTGTATAGGCATCTTTAGTTGCTAACAAAATGTCATTCTTGAGGAGAAAATTCACTCTTCCGTATGTATGTAATCTTTATTAACACAATCGTTGAGTTCTTGGTTTTTTTTTTTTTGTTGTCTTAGGTGTATATATTCCTGAAGTTATTAATAAATAATTTCGTAGTCATTTAGCATGGTTTTGGTGTATTCATTTTCCACATAATAGAAATTGTATTCGTTTATTAGAGGCTTCGATATTTGTACAGTTGAAATTTAGACATCTGTCTATGCATTTAGGAAGTAGAGACATTGCCTTCTCTTGTTCAAATGATATTTGGTAATTAAGCATGTGAATGCCATTAGATCTTGCAAAATATCAAAATACATTGTGTTTAAGGTTAGTTTGTCCTTTTTATGAAATGAATTAAAAGCAATAGGCATATTGCAACTTCAATTGTATAGTAAACTTTGTTAATTTTTTACTTATAATTTTTAAATTTATTATATTATGTCCTTATTTATATCACCTGTTGAATAAAGATGAACTCAATTGTAAAAAAAAAGTGGCAAGAGAGTAATTAAAAATTAAGATTTTACGAAGCTGTAAGAAAAATATAATATAAGATTAGAGGTGGCAAATAAGTCGTGTCGAGCCAGCACATGGCCCATGAAAAATGAGCCAACGCAGGCTTTTAAGTTGGATCAGTAAGGCACGCACAGTAAAATATGTAAACCCAGCCCAATCTACTGCACAATTTATTGTTTGTGTTATGCCAACCCGATTTGTCAAAAAGTAACCCACTTGAGCTGTACATTATCACTATATATACTGAGTAGTGATACTATACATGATGAACAATGATTAATATTAATTGTTCATAAATTAAATAGTAACCCATATATTTTTTTCTCGGGTTATCATGGTATAAATACTGTTTACAACACAGTACGACATGGATCACGAATTTTTTTTCTTGGCCTAAGCTGTGAACAGTATCAGGCCGTATAATACTGTTCACATATTGAACGATGTTGTGCTCGGGCTGGCCCGCCCGTTTTACCACTTCTATAAGATTATTTTTATTTTTATTTAAAAGATTTTGTTTAGTTCATTTGATGTCTATTACAATTTTATTTGACTACTTTTAAGTTTACCTGAATTTCATTGTCATACAACAAATATTGGAATAAAATACTGCAAAATAGAAAGATTTCATTTGTCTCAATGAGCTAAATTTTGATGACGTATGTCCACGAAAATTGAACAATAATTATTATGCCTCTACATCTTATAAAAACGACATTATTATACTCAGCTCATTACCCGTCAACCTGAGTAAAGAATCCAAAAACGCCATCGTTTCGGCCACATGTGCACAGATATTACAATAATCCAGTGTACACAAACACTGTCTTAACAGCATTGGAACGGTTCAGATTGCTAGCAAAGGATTCAAAGATGGATTTCACCATGGATTACGCACTTTAAGCTTTTTGAAAGAAACCCAGATGGCCGATTGGTTCATTTGCATGGGAGTCAAATTTAGATGAACATTATAAGATTACGAGTAGCCTTGCAACCGAGCTGGATTTAGGGAACAGCTACCAAAGACGAAGTATATGCTTGTGGTAAGAAAAAGGAAGATATCGTATATTTGTGGGCGATATTTTAAAATATCATCATCTCACATTGGTTAGTTACGAGGAATTTGGATTTAATTCTGATCTTTTATATTCTAAATTTTCAATAATTTATTGACACGTGATATATAAATTGAAATAAAAGATTAAAATTGTATTTTAAAAAAAATTTCACATCAATTTATTATATTAAAAATTAAAAAATTAATTAGTACGAAATTTAATTAGTAAACTTTTTAAAATACAATTTTAACTTTTCATTTTAATTCATCGTGTCAATAAATTTTTAAAAATTTAAAATATAAAAAATTAATATTGAATTTAAATTTAATTACGAAACTATTAAAATGTTTATATATAAAAATAATCATAAAATAAGTTGACAAATTAATATAAGAGATTTTCTTAATTATCAATAAGCATTTACTATTATATTATTAAGGGGTGATTATTTTACTCATACAATTCTAGCACTTTTACTGAGAGAGGATTTTTTCCAGCAGCATTTGTTATTATCACTTGACTTTTACTCTCATTTACTAGACTATCGGATGTTTTCAATATCTAACTAGTAGGTGAAGGGGAATACTACAGTTACAGTTATTGTGACGCTTCAAATTTGACATGCAATACCAACTACTCTTTAACAGAGCAATTATCCGACAAGATCCTGCCCGGACCACAATCCCTCCACGGTTCCACCCAGCAAAATTATCCGACAAACGGTCCTGATTGTCCTTCTTGAGTGACGTGGCTCTCTCTCAACCCTCCATTTCCCTGTTTGAAAGGAGCGTGTGCCCTCGTTGAATACAACACTCACGTGCTTGCGAGGCTTTCAACTAATAAAAAGAAAATTCAAAATTAAAAAAAAAAAATGTTAGGCTTTGGGACCCAAAATTTACTGACAAAGTTGATCCTGATATTCCAGTTCCACCAACACAAACAAACTTACTTCAACCCCAAACCAGCACTGCCGGTTCTCTGTGGGCTAAAAGGTAGAGAAACCTCACTTTGCAGTCTCAAAAATAATTAAATAAATATTTCATTTTTAAAAAAGAAAAAAGAAAAATATTTTATGTCAAATATTTGGTATAATTACAATGTACTGATACGATCAACTGTCTGTCAATTTTACAAACTGTTGGATAAAATTTAACTACTGCAAAGGACTCATAAATACCAGATAGAAGCTGTACTGTAGCATTGACTAATGGTTATCATTCATAAAACATAACGTCACTTAAATCTTTTTTCTCCATTTTTTTTTTCTCCTTGACTATATCCACAGTTTTTCTCTTTCTCTCCACTTCATCTGCAAGTTGCCAAGGTATGTGTGTGTATGTGCTTGGCCCACTTTCACATTTGCTCAGCTCAACTCAGCTGAATTTCATTGCTTTGTTTTGTGTCTTTAAGCTTCTCTCTTTTTCTGCATGAATCCAACATACTTTCTCTTATGGTCTGGTCTCTAAACAAAGTTTTCTCTCAATCGGGTGTTTTCTTTCTTTCTTTGTTTTTTTTGTTTGTTTTATTTAATTACTTTTGTGTAATTCTCTCTACATTATTTTATCCATTTCCCATCTCTTTCAATAATTTCTTAATGCAAAATGGTATTGTCAATGATGTTTTAAGTATTTCCCTATTGGTTTTCTCTTTAATTCTCTAAAGGCACGCAGACAGGCTGGGTAAAAATGGGAGGAAGAATAGTTCTATTCTGTTTTTGAGGCAATAAAGCTTTTGAGGAGCTTGGAAAAGAAAGCCTATCATCAGTTAGAATACTGCAATGCCAGTTCCTCTTGCTCCTTATCCATCACCTCCAGCACCATATACACCTCCTGCTAATGGTATCTTCCTTAGCTTCCATTATTTAGCCTCAAGCAATGTGAATTTTCCACCTGTTTGATTTCTAAGAAAAATTAAAAGAAGAAAGAAAAAGAAAAGAACTAAAATGCCCATGTTGAAGAATTCTGGAAAAAGAAATGTTCTGCAAGGAATATTTGAGATCTTAATGTTGCTTGATAATGAAATACCTGTTATATTGACAGAGGTAAAATTTTCTGCCAATGATTCACTTCATCTGCTTAAAATTCAAACCAAGTACACAGTCAATTTTGAAGATGGTCAAGCATTTGAGTATCAAATGCAAGCAACTATTCTGCAATTGATGATGAAGCGTAGATTTAATACATTTACTTTCATGTATTAGAAAAAGAGAAAAACTAGTGAAATTTTTTCAAAATTAGTTTCTAAATTTTCTTTAGTTTCTAGCCCATTTCACCTCATCGTGGAAACTTGTATATATTGCTTCAGACCTGTATTGATTCTAAGAACCTTTAATCTTTGCATCGACAGAAAGTTGTTATGATTCGATGTTTGCCTCCTTTACTCATTCCAGCTGATCTAGTAGTGTATAAAGAATGTATATTGATTATTAGGTGCACAGAGCCAGCTTGTTTGTTCTGGATGTAGAAATCTCTTGCTCTATCCTGTTGGGGCGACTTCCGTATGTTGTGCTGTTTGCAATGCAGTCACAGCTGTACCACCCCCGGGTATATTTCCTTCTTTCTTCATGTACCCTGAAATGGTTTATAGATTGAAAGTTCAGTTTACTTACAAGTAACATAATCCCTTCATAATTTTAAAATAGCAAGCAGATTATATAACCTTGACTGAGCTTCAATGTGATTGATTATGAATAGGCACAGAAATGGCCCAGTTGGTCTGTGGAGGCTGCCACACCTTACTTATGTACATCCGTGGAGCAACAAGCGTACAATGTTCTTGTTGTCACACCGTTAATCTAGCCTTGGAAGGTATATGGCATTGGAGAATATATGTTCTTTTAAAATTTAATGCCCTTGAAATGAAAATTCAGAATAATTTTCTCAAGCACTATTAAAAGTTGGAAAATCATTGGTTGATTTCACATTAGTTTGTTGTAAGCATTGAATGTGCATTATGACAGCAAATCAGGTTGCGCACGTCAATTGTGGGAACTGCAGGATGCTGTTGATGTACCAATATGGAGCACGATCTGTCAAATGTGCCGTTTGCAATTTTGTGACAGCAGTTGGGGTCAGTGCATAATCTCTTCTTCTAACTTGGTAAAACAGAATTTATGAGCTTTTTCTTGTCTAAGTAAAACCCTGAAGCAAAAGCATAATGCTAAAATGATCAACAAGCTCAGGTTGAGAGATTGAAGTTTAGCATTTCAAAGCTGATAACAGCCATATGCTAATCTCTGACAAGCAGATGAGCTAACTCTTGTGGCCTTGAGAATAATTCAATAACATATTTCTTTGATTTAAAACTCCTCCTTCCCCTTGAGATCTTCCTCAGAAATCTCAATAAAAGTTACCTAAGTCTTGTATATTTCCCCGAAGCATCTTTGAAAAGGAATGAAAATATAATACGAGGCTCATTGAAAGCCAGAACAGGCTCATTAAAAAAGAACATGCTCAGGCACGGCTTCATGTTTTCTTAAACACAGAACAGATGTGGAATATGCAGTTTCTGTTGTTTCTGAAAACAATGTTCCTAGCTATATGTATTCCTTATAAAGGTTATTGCCATCACCTTTTAACTATTCTAAGTAACTTAGGTACCGAAATATTTCCTTGTGACTTATGCGTCTAATGTAATAATACATTCTGATGTAATTGAAGAAACTAAAATGTTATTTTCTTTAATTGTGTTGTATGCAGGCCTCAACAAGTACTAACGAACAGAAGTTCAGTAACTGAAACTACTACTTCACCCTCAACTTGGTGAGTCCAGACTCGACAGCTCAAGTTTTGCATATTATGATATCACAAGCGATTGGATATTTCGACAAGCAAAATCAGATGTATAGAGTTATTTTTCCCCTGCGTGATATGTCAGTGAATAAGAAGTTTTGGCTGGCTGAATGTGTGAGAAGACTCTTAGGTTTTGAATGTTCTAGACATCTTCTGATAAGATCATATTTTCGTTTACTTTGAAATGTGTGTGTGAATGACATCTACGTATATGGAATGGAATAGATTGATTCAGATAGCTTATGCTTTTTGAATTGTCAAATAATTCAGTAGAAAAACTGTTGCTAATTAAACTGTCTTTCGAGAGTTGGCAAAGGAAATTTACATGGGGGACCAAAAGATATTTGAAAGATAATCTTGACCCCAGAAACGATACCCGGAACCTTAAAAAAACTGCACACTCTTTTTCTCTTTCGTTCTTAATCGGTGATATTAGTAGTCAGATATCTACGAAATGGAAAGTAAAGGTTCTACTCTTCTCAACTACATAGTAGAGATTCACGAAGATTTTCACTTAGACTAGATCCAATTATAATTTTTTATATGTTTGTAGTCTGTAGTTTGAGAAGACCGATTGATAAAATAATCAATGAATGTTAATTTCACTCAAATCGGATACAATTCTCCGAACTGTGTTAGACTAAATTCAATTAAAACTTCTATGATAAGTTTGTAGTTTGACGAGACCCTAAAGGTAAAATAATCAAGTCAAGTCAATTCCAAATCATTTTCAAGAGTGGCCATGTAACTGAAAACAACATAATATCTAAGAGGTATATTCTCTAACGCGGAAAGAATCGATTCCAGACCATCAGTGCGTTTCCTCTCAGTTGCACAACACCAAGTTTCAATAATTTACAAGTCTAGAAAAGCTCAGTTCTTCTTTTACCCCCCATCTTTGCAATTTGTGATGTACACCTGAAATCGTATGAACATAGAAGCCTATAAGTCAAATAGCCTACGCTACAAATTTACACTATTGTTTGTTTCTACTCAAGCTTTTCGTGTATGCGTTTTATGGTGAAAATGAACGACATCTGAAGCACACAAAACGTTTACACGAATTGCATAATACTCAAAACAAATTTAAAATGCAACGAACTCGCCCACAATAATATTTAAGGATGGCAATAGGGCGGGATTAGAGAAATAGGCATTTCACCTTATTTTTCAATAAATTTAACAAGACGGGCATAAAGAGAATTTTCATGGTAAAAACAGGAATGGATCCCATCCCAATTTATTTTCTTCATTTTTTTATTTATTTATACGAGATATTAGTTAAAAAAATCATTAATATATCATAATATTATTTATGCATAATAACTATATTAAAAATATAAATTTCACTACTTAATAAAATAAAAACATTAGAATTATAAATTTTTTAATTGAATAATATATATATAGGATAGGGATGAATTAAAAATATTAAACTGTTACTTACATATTAATAATATAAAAGTTAATTTTTTTTTTCTATTTTACTCCTTATTTTGCATCACATCATCGCAAATTTATCTTATTTGGAACGAATTTTTATGAATACAAAAATTTTGCCATTTCTAACAATATTGCCCAGAGCCTGAGGAGCGTACTGTGTTTATGATCAAAACATACCATATTAAAGCGGGTAATTGCATTATACTTAAAAAGCATTTGGAATTAACCTATCTTTTAGGATAGGTGGATAAAATTTATCTATAAAGTAAAACAACCTGGCCAATGAAGGCAAGCAAATATTTCTGTGGTCCATCTCAAGTATCATTCATGATTTGTTCAGAAGAGTGTCCAAGGACCCCCCAAGAAAAACTAAAAGAAAAAAATAAAAATCAAAGAATAGCTACAACCGAAAGCTTTATGACACTGAGGTCCCATGTAGGTGTAGAATCTTACACAAATGAAAGCAATAGAAAGAAAGCTGACCTTGTTGATCTGTCTGTATAATTGGCCCTCCACAGGCCTTCTGATGATATTTTGAGTTAATTCCAAGGTGAAATGAGCGAGATACCAGCTTGAAAATGAACGTGAACCGCAAACAAACCTTGTTGGAGTAACAACAGTTGAATTTTAAATGGACATAAGAATAATATCTCCTCAAAACATGCCTGCATTTTTCATTGCATATGCATATCTTCTAACATTTTATTTGTTCCTTAAAAGAGTTGATTCCAGAGAACCAACATTTCTAACACGCTAAGAACAATCAATTAACAAAAGAAGAAATATTCAATGTCTAAATCATATTGAGAGATATACCTATTTATATACAGAGAGATAAATCGAGCCCAAAATTCCTGATCCTCATAGCACACAATAAGTTTGCATTATAAATATAAAAATGTTAGGTGTTACAGATCTTCAAGAACACCATGCAGTCAATTAGCCGACTACACATGACTTGAAAATTTTACTAGGTAATACATTATGCATAAGACAGCTGAAAGCATGGCAAAAAGTTAAAGCTTGAAAAGGATAACCAAAAAGAAAATGGGGGTGAAATATCTGTAGCTTTTCTCAGCAGGTCCTCGTGTCTATTGAGTTTTCTACATTTTGTTCATTCATCACCCAAGGCTAGCTCCAATGCATAGTCATCTCTTTCCTGTGACATTGAACATATTCAGAACTTAGATGTGTCCTTCCATTATTTTGTTCAAATTTGTACTATATTTCGAGAATTTATCAACTTACAATTGGTCCTCGAGCAAAATATCTTCCAAATTGAAGCCAATATACCTGCACATGCTAGCAATTTCATGTTTCCACTCTAAATAAACAGAAGAACTTAAATTTTTTCATACTGTAGTAATTTTTCAGACAGGGTCATTTGAAATCAGTGTTTCATTGCAAATTTTGATTTGCTGCACTATGAATGTTTAAATGTTTTTAAATAACTACACACTGAATTCATTTCAATTGAAAATTCAAATCAATCAATTGGCATTTCCAAAGGACTCAAATTCTGCACATTACCTCATCTTCATCCTGTGTTTCTACTTCAACATCAGAGCAGGGGTAACCCACACAAAGAAGTGCATATCCCTATATTGCAGAACATTTAATGGCATAAGAAAAACTATAATCAGGACTTTCTTCATTCAAAATTAAACTTAAACTTTCTCAGAAAAGGTGCATGGGGATCAATTTTTAAGGGTACACGTCTACCTAGTTTATCAAAGTATATATCATGTAAGTTTGGTCAATCTAAAGGGACTATTATGTATTTGTGATTGACACTTCCTGAATGCTACAGTGATGCTTCTCTATTGATACAATGCAGTTATAATGAGGAGAAGCCATTAATATAGGCTGGGCAAATCCAGAACTGCTAGCCAAAAAAAAGTCTACAGAGTATAATCCTACTGGCAGAATACTTGAATTCATATATTCTAAATCATAAAAATATAAAATAAAATAATGAGATATTAGTCAAAACACGTTTTCACACACATGGGAACCTTTTGTATAGGCTAGAACATGAGACCTACATGTAACGAGTAAAATGAGGGCCAAAAAAGAAAAGAACCCTGTCCTTTTTCATACATCTCTTAGCTCATATATGTGAAATAGGCAAATATTATGCTCTAGGGGATGAACTTCTAGATTTTGATCCCCAAGAGTGAAATTTCCACAATGGTCATCAAAATCACAATGCATATAGTCAGGATGAATGGTGGATCGCCATGACAGTGGCCCTACCATTGGAATAATGATTATGCAGTTGATTTGTATATAAATGATTCTTAACATTACCTATATACTATTAATACAACAACCTTTACATTCATGAGATAATTATCATGGAAATATTAAATTATAAGACAATAAATTTCTATGTTTTGCATATAATGAGACATTTTACAGAGAAAAAAAAAAAAAAAGGTCAGACGTGATTTGTTGGCAATTCAATATTAACCGCATATCCTAAGAATTTACTGGTCATTAGAAAACCATGGGTTCATAATAAGAAAGAAACTATTGACGTTATATTTATGTGTAACATAAAGTATGAACAAATGCAAAATAAGTTTTGCAAAGCACCACAAATCCACCAGGGGGTAAAGTCCGGGACTTTTGCATGCATGTTTGGGAATGTGAGATACCATTCCAAAAATAATATTGAATAAGGAGAAAGCTCAGTTCACGGATTCCCTCATCCAGTTCTGATAATTATGTTCAGAAATTTATTTACTATCTTTTTTACAGTAAATTGTCCACAGAACCATAAAATGCCTCATGCTTAAGTTGCCTTTCTATGGATAATTTCCCACATTCCCACTTCCAGTTGTGTTTTATGACACTTTAATCCATCAACTGATTACAGTCATAAAACATCATCCCCAGTAGAACTTTCAGGATACAGCATTTTGTTCAGAGGTTTGTGGAGAAATGTAATTATGCAAATCTAAATCTAAAATGCAGGTAGAATACATGCCTTCGATTTTAGTTCAGCAGATATCCCAAGTGCTTCAGGCTGTTTAATTTGTCCAGATTTTATACGTACAGCACAGCTAGTACAACAACCTGCCACAAACAAGGAAGCCTTTTATCAAAGCACTAACCAGTAAAATACGAAGCTTACACTTATATCCATCCAAGGGCTACCAAAGACTCTTATTAGAAAAAGAAGTAGCACAGAAACTCAGTTAAAGGTGGCATATTAAGTAAAATTCAATCTTTTAAACAAATTGTTCAACTAGTCAGACCTGAACAACCAGGAGACTGAATGAAGGACTTGTATCCTTTGTTCTAAAAAATTTCTAGGTTCCATTATGTACAGACTTGACTGTATTAAATAGCATATAAATTCAAATTAATCATATAGGTGATTAGATATCAAATAGGATGACTTTATTTTGGGATAATTGGTTAAGGGATAGCAAACAAAGAAAAGTATCACAAAAGCAGAAGGCCAGATAGTTAACTGATAGATTTTAGAATATGGTATAATGTATTCATTTCTATCATTTTACAGCATCTAATGGAGCTGACAGGAATATGTTAATCAGAACTCAATGCTAACAATTGATCTTTACTTAATCCACACTTAGAATTTCAAGTTTCTATTGATGAATTTAATCTTTGGTTGCCTGTCTTTGTCAACATCAAATGCATAAAACCCCTATAAAACACTTGGAGGCACCTCATTGCTCTAGCTGCCAACACAAAGGATCAAAGTATATGTCAAAGGACTTCATCCCAGTGGCTATATTGTCCAAGGTAAAGCACTAATACACCAAAATTTTGAGAATGCCAACCCTTCCACAAATTCTCCTATATTGTCTACGATAAAGCAGTAATGTACATCACATTGTTCTTGATTAATCAGATTAACCATCCATATGACTTAGAAAATACTTGATTTTCGCTTTAGCCTAAAACTGAAGCATACAATCGGTGCATGTAAAACACTGATTCTGGATAGAATGAATATGCAGAATTCTAAAGAGAAAATCACCGTTCACAGAAAATTGACTACGAATTTAACAACATATGCATTCCACAAGTTCTTTAAATTCAAAATCAAATCTTCTGTATTCCCGAGAGCTTTTTCAGTACAATTATCAATTTTTGATTGGTTTTAACAAACTTTCTGCAAATTATCAGAATGACGGAACAAGATTTTATCTACACACTAAATTAATTATCAAAAATATACATTCAATTACTTATTAAATTGAATTAATAATAGAACAGTACCGTGCCTGCAAGCGAATGGAAGAGTAATGTCCTGAGATTCGGCAGTGTGCAAGATATACTGATCCTGCATTTCATATTATTAACACATAAAATCATTCAATTTCACCAAAATTAGAAGAAAGTAAGGTTTTTGATTATCCAGCAATTGTTTGCGGTACCTCGGGGACGACGAATTCGTGAACGACGCCGCGTTGTCTGTCGTGAACTTTCACTTTATGAGTCGGAATCGTCGGAGAATAATTACCGGATTTACCGTTCACTCCCACCGGAGTTTGGAGCTCCGAAGACACCATTGTACGGCGGAATTTCAAGGCACTGAGATTGTGAATGTTGAATTTCGGGGAAGTTATTTGCCGGTGAAGTGGCGGTTTCCGGTAAAGTGAAGTGCAGGAAGTGGAGGGAACGAGCAAGTCCATGGATAACTTCGGTCTGTAGCTGCTTAGGCAACGTGGCAATTTAGATAAATGGCTATGGATTTTTAAGGCATAAAACACTCACACACAAATATCTGTACAAGTAACTTATAGATCGAGGATAAGAATAAACGGCTCTGATTCTTTGTGATTTCCCAGCAATCGGTAAGAAAGGTACGAGCAAAATATGAAAGCTCACAGGTACGACGTGGCGGAAAATCTAAAGAATGTAACTGCATGAGTGACGCGTGGCATTTCAATATGCCACGTGGCGATGACAACGTATCCTTCAGAGCTAGTAATCGTTACTCATTTAAAGCTTACCGATGGATAAATATTTGTCGGAAAAACCAGAAAATAGCAGCAGAGAAAGATGCAAACGATAAAGGAAAAAGTGAGCAACGCCGCCAGCTCTGGCAAGGCGCATGCCGACATCTACAAAGCTAAAACTGAAGAGAAGGTTCTCTCTCATTTTCTTTTTCTTTTATATATATATATATATATATATATATATAATATATATATATATCATGTAGGCAGTATATGGGTAGTAATGTAAGATGAGAACTGTCAGGCGGAGAAAGCGGTGGCGAGGACGGAGGAAGAGAAAGAGATAGCCCACCAGGTAAGAAAGGCCAAGGAGGCGAAAGCGAAGATGGAGCTGCACCAGGCGAAGGCGGAGCATGCAGCTGAGAAATTGCGAGCGAAGCAGTCTCGTCTTGTAAGTCTTCCCCACGACAAGAACCCGCAGCTGACAGCAATGCAGCAGGGTCAAAATGAGGCGGTGGTTGGGAGCCAAGGGCAGCCGCCGGTGGGAACGGAGACTAACATAGCCAGAACCACAATCCCTGCAGCGTTCCCGGTGGGAAAACCTAGTCGTCCGTGAATGCGTAATAGGCACATCAAGAGAAGATCGAATTGTTTTTCAGAGTGCTGTTTTCATCGTAGATTTGCTTTCTGGTTTTGTACATTTTGATATGTTCTGTTTTTTGGTGTTAGTGATTTGGAGACAAAACGGTGTCGTTATTTGCTGGAGTTGTAGTAGAATGTTTGATATGGAGTTTCTGTAATCTTATAATAATAAAGGAAAGAGTATATGAAGTAATTAAGTTTTGGCTTTCTTGCCTTGCAGTATTGTTGTTTTTCTATTTTCATTCTTATAATTAAATTTCCTAAATATTTTATTTGGCCAGCGCCAATGCATCGATGTATATTTTTCAAATAGTTGTTTATATGTGGTTTAATGCACCGAATATAGTTACAAGGAAAATTAATTTTTAATTTTAGAAGTTAAAACTTCGAGCAATCGTTAAACATGGGAGACATATATTAATGATATTTAATTTAGCGTCTAAATTTTGTTAAATTAAAAATATTATAATATATTTTATTTTACCATGATTTTTTTAATATTTTCTCTTTTATCATGATTTTATTTTATTTTATGTGTTTTGATGTATTTTCATATTTGATTCATAATTATGTAATATTTGGTTTCTTTTCACATTTCTTTGTAAGGCAATGTACGTTCAATTTAAGAAATAGAAATCGTATTTCTTCGTATGATATCATAGTCAAGAGGCGAGTTCGGCTCTTGTTCTGATTTCTTTTAGTCCTTATCGCTGGTTCTATCTCTAATTTGCTATTTGTCAGCAGCACTGTCTCCACGTGTGTTTCACCGGACACTATCAATAACCATGTGTGTAACAAGTGCGGCTGCGAAAGGAGGTCGTGTCTGTACTTGTATGTGTACTCAGTTCACTCCAGACGCCGCCCTAATTTATCGTTCATTTGCCTCATTGTCGGCTTTCATAACATCAAAACTCACTGATCAGCCCGTTACTGGTCTTTGTTCTCTCACGTGCCTCTTTTTGCCATTGCAAAGACAATTGTTTTTTAGTTCTATCACTCCGATTTGTCAAATCGCTGGCGCGTCCTACCTCACCGCCACCACCATTCGACTCAAAATTGAGTAAACTTCCTCTTCGTTCCCTATCTCTGGCCACCTACCATTGCAGTCAAACTCAAGTTGGCATCGATTCCATACTATTTCGATCAGACCGATTTTCGGCTAATGAGTTATCACCATTGGTCTCATTTGCTTTCGTCTTTCGTCGAGTATTCTTATGGTCACCGTCATCTATTTTCAGCCACCAACTATTCTCACAAAGACCATAACTGATTTGGCTTTTGTTTCCTTACAAGTATACCTAAGAGTGGGCACAGTCCAATTCGGTCTAAATTTTTGAAAACTTAGACCGAACTTGAAAAATTTAAGTTTTTCAATTCTAGAATCGGACCGAACCGGATAAAAATAAAGAACCGGATCAGACCGAATTGAATATAAAAAGGAATCGAAATAAAATCGGATTGAACAATTTAAATTTCGAACCGAATCGAGTTTTAAATTAAATTATTAATTTTTTCATATTTTTAAAGATAAAACGGTGTCATTTTTTTTAAACGACTTTGATTTTAAAAAAAATTAAAAAATAATAATTTCGATCTGGTCTAAATTTTTTGAGTCAAAACTGGACCGAAAATTTCAAGTTTTTCTAATTAAGAACCGAAACCATACCGGTTTAAAGAAAATACCGGAACCGAACCCACCGGTTTCGATCCAGTCCGGTTCGGGATGAGTTTTATGCCTAGATCTGTCATATTAGTATCATATGTTATGCAAGTTTTATCATGTAGCAAGAGTCAGTCAGTCTATTTCTTACTTTCATTCTCCGTTATAGGTTTTATAAGATTAATTACCTCTCTCATAACTTAATTGGACAATCACTGAGGATGTAGTAAAATTTATATGGTAAAATTTATAGCTTATAGGGTCTAGTAAAGATTAATGACATTTCTTATGACTTTATGGGATATATTTGAACCTATTCGAGTTTTTTTCTTTATTAGAAACTTCTACTTACTCTTGATAAAACAATTGACATGTTTGTTTTAGAAAAAACTCAACTTACTCCTCTACATTTACCTCGTAATGATGTTATTTTAGCTACACCATCAGTCTCTTACGATACCTATAAAATGTTACAAGACTGGTTACTTGGTTTTTAATTATTCCATCAGGAGGTGCAAGATTCTCACAAAATTAGTCTTAAACATTATGCAAGAGACTATTCGAACAAAGGTGTAACACCCCGATTTCGGCATTACGAAGGTGGCGCCGAACTAGGGTACTACGAAAAATTTTAAACTTTCAAAACACAATCATTCTTCTAGGGAGGTTATTATTCTTAATCCAGTTTGAAGCATCTTTAATTCTATCAAGAGATTTTGGTAGAATTTCCTCTATAATAATTGTATGCCAAAATATATAAACCTGTAACTTTAAGATTTTATTCTAAACACTCCCAATAGTATTCAACACTAACTGCTTCATTTCATTATCTAAAAAAAACATAACTAATTTTAAGATTTCTAAAATTCAAATACACACATACAAAAGTGCATCAAAGCCAGACACTATAAGCTCCAGCATCTATCATTACATATAGTTTTCAAAGTGGTAAAACTCTTGTTCTAGAGTATCCTTGTCTTCTATATACAACATCTCTAGCATTGCCTAGGAACCTGAAAAGTAGGGGTGAGCTAATGCCCAGTAGATATTTATACATAAAGGTAGTTTTTAAGAACTTTACAATAAACAGATTTATACATATATAAAACACCATTCGATTTCAAACAGTAAGCTTAACGAAAACCAAAACAACATTTCAATCACAGTATTCACAAAAATTACAAAAAAAAAACACATTCATTCCATCATTTAAAATAATTTCCACTAATTTTTACTCTTGCGTACTTTACGGGCATTATTCCGAAGGACCGCCGCCCCAAAAACTGGCCAACGTACTTTACGGGCATTATTCCGAGGGACCGTCGCCCCAACGTACTTTACGGGCATTATTCCGAGGGACCGTCGCCCCAAACACCGGTGCCATATCATAACAACAACCATGGCCATCACGTTTTCATTTTTCCATTTATTTCACAACATATCCATACAAATAATTCATTTATAAAATCACAACACGTGCTGACACAATTTTCTCACTGTATTTATAAATATGACATTCATATAGAAATTATTCTTCAAATCCGATTCGAAAAACAATCAATTGGATCAACACGTAATAATTTAGGAATTTCATAAACATTTATCAAAACATTTAACGCAATAAAATACCCTACTTTTCAGTTTTAAAACTAAAATCTCCCAAATACATATAAATACCTACCTGAATATTAAACGATTATTTCTACACTTCTGCTGACTGTTTGTTCCCCTCTGAATCACTCCCTAGTATCAATTTAACAATAATAACACGTAATTATTTAATAATTCAAACTTAGTTATCTAAAAATGTATGTACATAAACATCTGCATATATATATATACTAACAATTATATTTCTACAATTAAATTATCTGAAATCATTTATAATTCTTAAAACAAAAGGCTAATCATCCAAAAATACAGATTTAGAAACGAACTTTTTTTTTTCTTTCTTTCTTTCTTTCTTTCCTTCTTTCTTTCTTTCCTGCCCGTAGCTTTCAATTGTGAAAGCAAACTCTTTTTTTTTTTTTTATAACCATTTAACCACCGCCTCAATATTTAACTAATTTTATATTATAATACTTTATTCTAATTTAATCCTTTCACCGACAAACTTATAATAAATTTAATTTCTTAATAACAATTCAATCCTTCATTTATTTTTATTATACTTTTTACCCACAACAAAATTTATATTACCCTAAAATTCAATTCTTTTAAAATTAAGAACTTATTTACCCATAATTAGATAATTCATTTCTAATAAATATATTTACTTTCTAATTTATAAATACATATATACTAATCAATCTTCAGGTATCACAATCCTCCACATCTTAAAAAAATTTCGTCCTCGAAATTTACATACCAGATTGAAATAACTCTGGATGTTGGGATCGCATTCGGTCATCAAGCTCCCACGTAGCTTCCTCAACTCCATGATGTTGCCATAAAACCTTCACCAGTCGAATAATTTTCTTGCGGAGAACTTGTTCTTTACGATCTAGGATTCGAATAGGTCTCTCTTCATAAGAAACATTCTTATTTATTGTCAAGTCTTTCCATTCCAAGACATGTGAAGGATCTGGTGTGTACTTCTTGAGAATTGAAACATGAAAAACATCGTGAATTTGTGCTAACTGAGGAGGTAAAGCTAACCTATAAGATACTTGGCCAACTCGTTCCAAAATCTCAAAAGGACCAATAAACCTTGGAGCAAGTTTCCCAGTTTTTCCAAACCTGGCTATTCTGGTAAGAGGCTTGACCTTTAAGAAAACATGATCACCCACTGCAAATTCTAATGGTCTCCTTCTATGATCTGCGTAACTCTTTTGGCGACTTTGAGCAGCAAGAAGTCGTTGTCTAATTATCTTTACTTTCTCAGTAGTTTCTTTTACCAATTCAGGACCTACCAGTAAAGTTTCACCAATCTCTGCCCAACATATAGGAGATCGACACGGTCTACCATACAATGCCTCAAAAGGAGCCATCCCCAAACTTGATTGGTAGCTATTATTGTAAGAAAATTCAACTAAAGGTAAATGTTCAGCCCAAGAACCTTGGAAATCTAAAGCACAAAATCTTAGCATATCTTCTAGTATTTGGATAATTCTCTCAGATTGACCATCTGTTTGAGGATGATAGGCTGTGCTAAAATTCAGCTGTGTGCCCATAACTTTCTGTAAACTCCTCCAAAATTGCGATGTAAACCTCGTATCTCTATCAGATACAATTGACAGAGGTACCCCATGCAATCTCACTATCTCTTGCACATATAGTTTACTCAGAGTTTCCAGAGAATCAGTAGATTTGACAGATAAAAAGTGAGCAGATTTTGTTAATCTGTCCACAATTACCCATACACTTTCATGATTCTTTCGGGTTTTGGGCAACCCTCTCACAAAATCCATGGTTATGTGCTCCCATTTCCACTCAGCCACTGAAAGAGGCTGGAGTAATCCTGCTGGTTTCTGATGTTCTGCTTTTACTTGCTGGCATGTCAAACACTTAGCTACAAATTCTTCCACATCTCTCTTCATCCCATTCCACCAAAAACATCTACGCAAATTTTGATACATTTTCGTACCACCAGGATGTATGGAAAATTTGGATTTATGAGCCTCATTAAGCACATCTTTTCTAAGAGACTCATCTGATGGTACAAAAAGTCTTCCAGCAAACCTTAAACCACCACATGAATCTATAGACCACCCCTCCATCACTTTGCCACTCTCTAACTTGGCTCGTACTGATTTAACTTCAGGATCACTTTGTTGAGCAGTAATCACCTTTTGAAGGATGGTAGGTTGTGCTACAAGGTTAAATAAGAAAGGTTGACTTTCTGATTCATTGATCCTCAGATCAAAATCTTTCAAATCATTACACATCTTCCATCTACAACATGAAAATTTTGCCAACATTCCCTGAGATTTCCTACTCAAAGCATCTGCTACCACATTAGCCTTACCTGGATGATACTGCAGAGTGAAATCATAATCTTCTAGGTACTTCATCCATCTTATCTGCCTCAAATTTAGATCCTTCTGAGTAAAAAGGTATCGAAGACTTTTATGATCTGAAAATACTTCAAAATTTTCACCATACAGATAATGTCTCCATATCTTTAATGCAAATACAATGGCAGCCAGTTCTAAATCATGTGTAGGGTAATTATGTTCATGGGCCTTTAGTTGGCGTGAACCATACGCCACCACTCTCCCTAATTGCATTAAAACACAGCCAAGACCCACACGTGAAGCATCGCAATAAACTGTATATCCTACACCTCGTTCAGGAATAATTAAAACTGGGGATGAGGTCAAATGATTTTTCAACTCTATAAAGGCTTGCTCACGTTCATCGTTCCACTCAAACTTCACCCCTTTTCTAGTCAGCTGAGTTAAAGGTACTGCTTTTCGAGAGAAATCTTTTACAAATCTACGATAATATCCTGCTAAACCCAGGAAACTTCTAATCTCTGACACATTTTTAGGTCTATTCTAGTTAAGCACTGCCTCTACTTTAGTTGGATCCACAGAAATGCCTTCTTTAGAGACCACATGTCCAAGAAATTTAACTTCAGTCATCCAGAATTCACATTTACTCCCTTTCGCATATAAATGACGTTCCCTCAACACTTGCAAAGCAGCACGCAAATGTTGTTCATGCTCCTCCTCTGACTTAGAATATATTAAAATATCGTCAACAAACACCACTATAAACTTATCAAGGTAAGGGTGAAAAATTCTATGCATCAAATCCATAAATGCTGCAGGAGCATTTGTCAAACCAAATGGCATCACTACAAACTCAAAATGTCCATATCTAGTACGAAAAGCTGTCTTTGGGATGTCTTTGTCTTTAACCCTCAACTGGTGGTAGCCAGACCTCAAATCAATCTTCGAAAAGTATCTAGAACCCCGTAGTTGATCAAATAAATCATCAATTCTGGGCAAAGGATACTTGTTCTTCACTGTTACCCGGTTTAATTGTCTGTAATCCACACACAATCTTAAACTCCCGTCCTTCTTCTTAGCAAATAGAACTGGTGCTCCCCAGGGAGAAGTACTGGGTCGGATAAATCCTTTATCTTGTAACTCCTGCAATTGAGTCTTTAACTCCTGTAGTTCAGCTGGTGCCATCCTATAAGGGGTTATTGAAATGGGAGTCGTACCAGGATATGTCTCAATAGTAAAATCCACTTCTCTCTTAGGGGGCAATCCGGGTAAATCATCAGGAAATATATCTTGAAACTCATCAATTACTGAGACAGTTGGGGTAACTAAATTAGTAGTATCATAACTCATCACACTCGCTACCCATCCTAAGTAGTCTTTATGTTCATTATACCCAATGTAGGTACAATGATGCTTATTCCCTCTACTCCCAAAAATATGAAATCTTTCACCACTAGAGAGATTAATAGTTACCCTTTTTCTTTGACAATCTATAATAGCATGAAAAGATGACAGCCAATCCATACCTAGTATTACATCATAATACACCATTTTCATCACAACTAACCCAAATGCAACTTTACAATCACCTACATCAATTTCACAGTTGTGACACATCCTATCTAGATTTATCCCACTTCCAACAGGCGTCTCAACAGATAACTCATATTCTAAAGGTTCAGTTTCCAAACCCAAGGAAGATACAAGTTTTGTTGAAATAAAAGAATGTGTAGCACCAGAATCAAATAATATTCTAGCCCAAGTATTGAATAGAAGAAAAATACCTTCTACTACAGTATGATCTGGTTGATCCACATCCTGGGTGATAGCATAGGCTTTACCCTGAACTTTAGGTCTTCCTCGCCTTTGTGGTACTTGAGGTCCTTGAGATGATTGCTCAGTGTTCCTTTGTTGTGACTGTCTACTCTGCTGAGGCTGTTGTGCTACTGACTGAGCATTCTGCTGATGAGAACTAGTCATTTGATTCGATACCTGCATCAGACGTGGACACTGATTTCGATAATGGCCATGTTCTCCGCATTCAAAACATATACCTGAAGGTACACGGAACCTCTGGTCATCTTGGGTGCTTCCCTGGACAGATCTGGTTGTTTGGCTCTGTGTTTGCCTTAGGCGAGGGCACATATTTCGATGATGACCTTGTTGCCCACACTCAAAACATACACCTAGTACCTTGCGGAAACTTTGGCTATCACGGATAGGAAACTGAGTTTTCATCTGTCTCTTTTCTCCCCACCTAGGAAGGTTCTGTTCAGATCTTCTCTTCTTTGATTCCACTGTTTGCTTAATCTCTTCCTCATCTTGTTCTATCATTAAAGCTCGTTCAACCACTTCTGAATAGCTTTGAAGGTTCAACACTATCAGTTCATGTCGAAGTGACGGCTTTAATCCTTTCACAAACCGCTTAGTCTTTTCCTTCTCTTTTGAAATCATTGAAGTAGCAAACCGACTCAATGACTCAAACTTAGCCTCATATTGTGCCACTGACATATTTCCCTGAGTTAGATGAATAAATTCATCTAACATAGCATCTCGAAATACCTCAGGAAAATATTTACCCATGAAGGCTTCTTTGAAAGCGTCCCATGTCCATTCTTCCTCCTGTTTTGTAATCTTAACAGTATTCCACCAATGATTTGCTTGTTCAACCAATTGAAATGTTGCAAGTTTAACCCAAATCTCTATAGGTGCTTGCATAGCATCTAAAATTCGGTTAGTTTGCTCCACCCATTCCTCAGCAATTAATGGACTACACCTTCCGTTGAAAGTTGGAGGATTGAGTCTCTTAAATTCACTCAATGCTGACATATTCTGACCTCCATTACTGTTTTGTGAACTACTGGTAATCCCACGAAGAACAGTAGCAAATTCTCTCATTGTTTGGCGGAATTCACCAAATTCTTCCCCACTTTGTAAAGAGGACATCTCTGTTTCTCTATTATCGGACATACTGAAAAAGTATATTTCATATCATAACAATCAAAACAAAGCAATGTGAATTGAATAAATCTTATAACACAAACAAAACAAAAGTACTTTATATACATATAAGCTTATTATTCTTTACAACAAAACCAACACGAGTACTCAAAAGATAACAAAAACTCGAGTTACTCGATATCACTACACACAAAACCACTATATACATACAAGTTAGTCATTAACTAATTTATCTTTCCTACGCCACCTCACCACCACTTTGCATAAGTATCTTCGATAACAACAGGCTCAAAAGGTTCCTCCATTCTAACAGGAAAAGGATCTAGTATCACTGATTTCTGTTCACTTGTCTCACCCATCGTGCTTTCCCCACCTCTCGGGCTTACTTCACTTGCTAAACTTCCTTTTAACTTTTTCACCCACTGTTTCTCAGTCCTATAAGTATTTAGAAATCTCCTAGTATAGAATAAACGTCGTGTCACGAGTTTATTCTGATTCACTCCCTTCCCGTAGACCTTTAGACCCATTAATGCCTCATTCTTAACGTCTTCAAAAGTGCGTGGACCTGGATCAGTATCTGAATAACGTAAAATTGTCCCTGCTAGCCTTTCGTTCATCCTATTAGTATACATCCTTCGCACATCCTTCACGAGAACACCACCTAATATGCATTGCTCATTTCTATTCACACAAGTCCACCTGTCGTATTTGGTTCTCCTCATACTACAAAACCAAATAACAATAAAATTATAAATTCATATAGACTAGTTGAGTATAGGTAACAATAAGCTAAAATACCTTTAAGACTGTCTCACAATCCTAATAGGTGTCTACAGAATCTTAACCTAAAGCTCTGATACCAACTTTGTAACACCCCGATTTCGGCATTACGAAGGTGGCGCCGAACTAGGGTACTACGAAAAATTTTAAACTTTCAAAACACAATCATTCTTCTAGGGAGGTTATTATTCTTAATCCAGTTTGAAGCATCTTTAATTCTATCAAGAGATTTTGGTAGAATTTCCTCTATAATAATTGTATGCCAAAATATATAAACCTGTAACTTTAAGATTTTATTCTAAACACTCCCAATAGTATTCAACACTAACTGCTTCATTTCATTATCTAAAAAAAACATAACTAATTTTAAGATTTCTAAAATTCAAATACACACATACAAAAGTGCATCAAAGCCAAACACTATAAGCTCCAGCATCTATCATTACATATAGTTTTCAAAGTGGTAAAACTCTTGTTCTGGAGTATCCTTGTCTTCTATATACAACATCTCTAGCATTGCCTAGGAACCTGAAAAGTAGGGGTGAGCTAATGCCCAATAGATATTTATACATAAAGGTAGTTTTTAAGAACTTTACAATAAACAGATTTATACATATATAAAACACCATTCGATTTCAAACAGTAAGCTTAACGAAAACCAAAACAACATTTCAATCACAGTATTCACAAAAATTACAAAAAAAACACATTCATTCCATCATTTAAAATAATTTCCACTAATTTTTACTCTTGCGTACTTTACGGGCATTATTCCGAAGGACCGCCGCCCCAAAAACTGGCCAACGTACTTTACGGGCATTATTTCGAGGGACCGTCGCCCCAACGTACTTTACGGGCATTATTCCGAGGGACCGTCGCCCCAAACACCGGTGCCATATCATAACAACAACCATGGCCATCACGTTTTCATTTTTCCATTTATTTCACAACATATCCATACAAATAATTCATTTATAAAATCACAACACGTGCTGACACAATTTTCTCACTGTATTTATAAATATGACATTCATATAGAAATTATTCTTCAAATCCGATTCGAAAAACAATCAATTGGATCAACACGTAATAATTTAGGAATTTCATAAACATTTATCAAAACATTTAACGCAATAAAATACCCTACTTTTCAGTTTTAAAACTAAAATCTCCCAAATACATATAAATACCTACCTGAATATTAAACGATTATTTCTACACTTCTGCTGACTGTTTGTTCCCCTCTGAATCACTCCCTAGTATCAATTTAACAATAATAACACGTAATTATTTAATAATTCAAACTTAGTTATCTAAAAATGTATGTACATAAACATCTGCATATATATATATACTAACAATTATATTTCTACAATTAAATTATCTGAAATCATTTATAATTCTTAAAACAAAAGGCTAATCATCCAAAAATACAGATTTAGAAACGAACTTTTTTTTTTCTTTCTTTCTTTCTTTCTTTCCTTCTTTCTTTCTTTCCTGCCCGTAGCTTTCAATTGTGAAAGCAAACTCTTTTTTTTTTTTTTTATAACCATTTAACCACCGCCTCAATATTTAACTAATTTTATATTATAATACTTTATTCTAATTTAATCCTTTCACCGACAAACTTATAATAAATTTAATTTCTTAATAACAATTCAATCCTTCATTTATTTTTATTATACTTTTTACCCACAACAAAATTTATATTACCCTAAAATTCAATTCTTTTAAAATTAAGAACTTATTTACCCATAATTAGATAATTCATTTCTAATAAATATATTTACTTTCTAATTTATAAATACATATATACTAATCAATCTTCAGGTATCACAAAAGGAAAACCGAAGAATACTCCATAATTATCTACTATTATTATTTATGACTGTCTTACCTCTATATCTTATACCACAAATGATCTAACATTTCTTCTTCCGCACTGCGTCATTCACAAACTTTTTAAAAAATCTAGTAACCCTCACATTTCTGCTTCATCAGTCCTCTCAGGTACATTTTCATGATATTTTGATTTTGTCTGTTATAATTATGACTGTAAACTCTACTATCTTTTATTTTAAATCCATTCCATCCATTTTACCTATTATTCAAATTGCAAATGGATCTAACATGTATATCAGTCACCTAGGTCAAGTCACTTTATTTAATCTCTCATTACTTGACATTTTCCTTATCCCTAATTTCACTCTCAACCTTTTTTATCTAACCACATGGTTTTTGGGTGTCATATGCAAAATTCAAAGACAGGTCAGACACTTTAGATAAGTTGTAAAGTTGTTTGTTCGAGCTCATTAGTCTTTATCTTCCATTTACTTATTAATAGTCAGTTGCTTCTATAACTTTAGTTCTTTCCTTAAGTTTTTGGCATTCTTGACTTTAAGTCATATATCACTCGATCGTCTTCCTTCAGAATTCTCTAATGGTATTTTTGTGTACTATATCATATGACTGAATTGATTGTATATCTTGTCATTTAGTAAAATGTATTGCTTTATGTTTCTATTACAGTGGCTCTATCTCCCACCTTCATTTGATCTAAATTTATTATGATATTTGGAGGCTCTCACCTAATACTATGATAGAAGGCTCTAAGTATTTTGTCATTTTTATGGATGATTATCTTGTTATACCTGAATTTATCTTATGAAGCACATATCAAAGTTAATTAAAATTTATCATGATTTTTTAAAATGATTCAAACACAATTGTCTTGTTTTATTAAAGTTTTTCATATTGATAATGTTGTGGAATAAGGGATTATGAGTTTCTCAATTTTTTTCAAACCAATGACACTTTTTGTCATTGATCTTTTTCTAGCACATCCTAGCAAAATGATGTAGCTAAATGAAAACAAAACCATATTCTTGAAAGCATCAATGTTCTCTTCATCTCTACCTCCTAACCAAAACAGTTTGGTGAGAAGCCACTCTTATAGTCGTTTATATTATCAATTTTATTGCTTACCCATTTATTGATAATCAATTTCCTTACAAGCGGTTGTATAGGACTCCTCCTAACTATAATATTCTTAAAGGTTTTTGGTTATGCATATTTTGTTTTTCAGCCTTATGAGTATACCAAGTTAAAAGTTAAGGCTCGTTTATGTGGCTTTCTAAGGTATGATATTAAACATAAAGCTTATAAATATTAGGATCTTATGTCTAATAGACTTCGTATATCTCGAGATTTGGTCTTCTTAGAACACAAACTATTCTCCTATCTTTCTAGTTTTCATTCTGAGTTTCATCTCTCTTTTTTTTAACCAATAACTTAATAGATTTGTTCCCTGATAACTCCATTACAAGCCTTTCAAATGAACACTCAACATATGTGTCCAATGCACCATTGTCTATTCTTGAGCCGATAACTTTACCTTCTGGACGTTTATCTGACAAACTTAATGGTTCTACTTCTCCATCCACTAATATTCCTCATCTACCTCATCATGCAAACCAAGTTCTTGATACTTTAGGCTAAGTGTAAAAAAAATAGATAGAATAAAACTTTTTTGTGTACAATAGAAGTGTATCACCATGTGCTAACACTGGATACGAGTATAAAGGTTTGTTGATTCTTAAGTATCATATATTAAAATGACGCTGTGTTTGCAAGTGAAAAATTGGTAAAACAATAGTATTTTAAGTGTAATTTTTGTTTTATTAATTATTTGAAATATATATAAAAAAAAAAAGAATCGATGTCTTTTTTGTTGAGCCAAGTATTTGGCTATAACTTTTACCACGTTGTTAGCAAAATTTTGGCCAATTCCCCATTCACCCTCGTAACCCACACTTCGGCAAAACAAATAGTTAATAATCCTAACCTAAAAACTCGACTCAATCGCCAAAACCTAATCTGTAACCATCAATTTTGTTCAACTTCTATAATTTACCTTAAAAAAGTAGGTTCAAAAATTACCCACCACCATTTGTTCGATCTACATGATTTAACAATTGGTTCAATCTTTTGAAGGCTAACTTGGTTTGTTTTCTTCAATTTTTTTTATTTTTCCATTGTTTGTTTTTTAGGTTATGGTTTAAAACAAGGTATAAGATTATTGACCTCGGGTTTTTAAAATTGATGTTTATTGCGAGCGATTGTTGTTATATGTTTAATGCAACTCTTTTGGTTTAATTACTTTATCGGCAATAAAACAACTCTTTTGTGTATTTTTTATTAAATATAACTTTATATGTGAATTATGTTTCATATTTATAATGTTTTAGGCACTATATATTGTCATTTAATGGAATGATTAGGTTTTTATTGTTTTGGGTTTGTACTATAATTTGATATTTTGCTATTAAGTTTGGTTTATAACTTAAAATTGTTTTGTAATTATAAGGATTGTTGTTTGTGTTATGTTTTGTTGATTGGAGAGGTAGGTATTGATTTGTACCACTGTGGTGGTGTTATTGCTTTTAGGTAAGTTATCTAACCTAAAATTTTTGTTTATTTTAGTTACTTCGATTCTAGTATAAAGAGATGGTAATTATTGTTTGATTGTGATCGATGGACATACTAAAGATGTGAATTGAAGTTGTTGTGACTGTTAATTTGTTGGACATTGACTTAAGTATCTATTAGTGTGTTGGTTGTGATTCAGACGTAGGATTTTCAACTTTATTGAATGTCTTTGCGTATATTACCTGAAAATAAAACTTTTCTTAACTCAATTTATGAAGCCAAGAAAACCGTAAAAGTTTTAGGCTTAGAATATTAGAAAACTGGTGTGTGTTGAAATTGCATTCTTTATAGGAATGAGTATGCCAATCACATAGATTGCCTTTTCTGTGGAAAAAGTTAAAGAAAATCTAAAAATAACTTAAAAGGGGTTTCAGCCAAGACTTTGGGGTATTTTTCTCACATCCCTAATTCAAGCATATATTTCAATCACCATACATTACTAAAAACTTAATTTGGCATGCAAATAAAATAAAAGATGACAAGCTTCGTCATCCAATAGATTTGCTAGCATGACAATTAGTTAATAATAAGTGGCCTAAGTTTGCACAAAATCTTAGAAACCATAAATTATCTCTCTCAATTGATGAGATAAATCCACATAACAAAGAAAGCACTACTTATAACTATTGGCTGGTTACATTGATCACATACAATCTTCCTCAATGGCTTTGGAATAAAAGAAAATTATGTTATCCATGTTAATTTCTTGCCTCAAACAGCCCGATAATACCTTAAATGTTTATTTCTCAGTCATAATTGAGGACCTAAAACCCTTATGTGAAGCAAATGTAAAAGTCTATCATGCATGAAAAAAAAAATCATTTAGATTGTTTAATTATGGATAATCATCTATTTTCTCATATACAGCAACCTGTACAAGTGTAGTGTTAAGGGTTATTACGATTGTCCATAATATGAAAAAAAAAATATTGTCATATTGACTTAAACATGGTAGGAAAAATATCTTTATGAGTCATTGTCAGTTTCTATAATCACCCTTACAGAAAGTTAAAAAAATAGTTAATGGTGAGCAATAATAGAATAAGCTTTCTATTCTTTTGAATAATGAAAATTTTTTAAAATTGTTGAACAAATTGAAAACAACTTTGGGATAAAAAAAAGCCAAGACACGAAAGTATATTCATTGTGAGGAGGCAAAATTTTTCAAGAAAAAATCCGCTTTCTTTAGCTTAGACTATTGGCAGTATTTATTGGTACACCATCAACTTAATGTCATGTAAATTAAAAAAATGTGTGACAGTATATATGGCACATTATTCCATCAATCGAGTAAGACAAAAGATAGTATTAATGACATAAAAGAACTTAAGAAAATGAATATTAGGAATCAACATATACTAGATGAAAACCATCCAAATTACCTACCACCAATCCTTTGCACATTATCCAAAACACAAACAAAGAAAGTTCTATCAAATTTTACATGAAACCAAAGTGCCAAATAGGTATTGCTCTAACTTTAGAAACTTTGTGTCGATAGAAGATTTTTGTCTTCAAGGTCTTAAGTTCTGTGAATCGCACTTAAATGGAACAATTATTGTCGTTGGTAATTCATAACTTCTCACTAAAACTAGTTAAAATTGCCATAGCTAGAATGTGTTTCTTCTTTAATAGACTATGCATTAAAGTGGTAGATGTTGAAAATCTAGATAGATTGGAAAAACGTGTTAAGGTCACTTCGTGCATGATCAAATAATTTTTCTCAACAAACTTCTTCGATATAATGGTGCATTTGATAATTCATCTTCTTGAAGAAGTGAGCTTATGTGGATTTGTTTACCTTAGATAGATGTATCCTTTTGAGTAGTTCATGAAAGTATATAAGAATTATATTCGTAACTGTAATCTTTTTGAGAAACATTTTGTCCGAAGACTTTTAAGTGATACATTTTCTTTTTTGCCTAGTATATTATGTTCTGTATTAAATTATTGACCTTTAACTTGTATTGTTAGGTTAATTGTAAAAAATAAATAGAAAGAAAAAGAAGAAGTGTGCAAAACGTACAATCATCATTTCGATAATTCAAGATATAATGACATGATGAAATAGTTGGTAAGTTGGTTAGACATTTGAAAATTGTGTTATTCACTTTAATTAATATAACTTTCAAAAGGAAGAACTTGAAGTGTCTTCTATCGATGAAATTGATTAAAATCTGTTGGTGATTTCAGGAAATGTACTAGTGATATATAAGCGTTAAGGCGTGCAAAGGGCACTGTCCTAAAAACTATTTATGCCTCTTTAAAATGGTATCCTATTGCAGGAAGGTTGAATGGAAATATAGCCCCAAATATTATAAACGAAACTCGTTTATAAGGCTGCAACCCAAGTACAACGAGTGTAGAACAACTGAAAAAAGGAAAGAAATAAGCTATGGCGACAACAATATGGCAAGATTTTTGTAGAGCAGAGATGAATGAAAGATGAGTAAAAAATGCTTAATTAAGGCATATATTTATAGGTAAATGGTGATTATTCGAACAACCACCTAACCGCACAACTGCCTTAACATCTGTTGACACAAAACAATTAAAATTGTTTTATGTCGATTCATACTCAATGACTTGTGTCATTTCATGCCCAAACGGCTAACGCGTTTCATCATTCAACTGCCATACATCTACCAAAATTTAAGTTCAAGATTTAAATTAAATAAGCCTAAAAAATAAAGTTTAAAACAAAGCCCACCTCGCGCACACCTAGGGGGGAGGGGGGTTCCCTTGCGCACAACGATGAGCATTAAACGTTTTCCGGACCGAACCCCCACAATTGGACTTGGGCCGTCTTATCTTGTGCAGGAGAGAGGCCCTTATACATGCTTGTTATCCCACTCTATAATTATTTTCATATACAAACAATTTAAGAGTTTTATAACTAGCTAATGTGGGATACTTGTATTTTGAAATATCTCACACAAAAATACAACAATCCCCTATATATTTCAAAATACTAAATGTTAAACTTTTATTCATCACCGTTTAATAACAAACTTAATGCAAATGAACTGGTGCTTATCAGACTATGAACCAGTTATTGAGCAAATTAATTGTCTCATAAGAACTAGATGAAACATAGCTCTTTTGTTGTGAATCAGTGAACTAATTGCTCACATTAAATTTTATCTCATTCCTTTTGTTGTTCTGCCGTTTGGCGCTTTCATGGCCCTGCACGTTCTTGGTAATCATGAGTACTTTAGAGATGTCTGTCTAACTCTCATAGAAATCGACCCAATTTCATACTCACTTAGGTGAACCCTCCATCAAGCATGTCCTACAGTTAAAACATGCCACCATACAAAATTGAGTTATGGAGTTCATTAAGAGTCAAAGAACTCATCATTTTTCACTGTAATATTTACTATCTAATCATAAGGAGGACTCAATTTATTTACAAATGATAGTAACTCAAGACAACCAGTGATTTGTTATTACCCCTATGAACCTACTTCATGGGATCTTCAATTACATAGGTGGGGTTCCTATCACTTTTGCCTTATATTCTAGGTAGAAATCTCATCCCCCTCGACATTCGTTCCACTAACCCTCTATTTAGTATTTAGTCAGAGGATCAGTTAAATTCAACTCTGACCTTACAAAATCTAGGTTTACAACACCATATTCTAGCAACTGCTTAATAATACTATGTCTTAAACGTATATGTCTATTTTTCCCAGTGTATATCTTACTTTTACCGTTAACTATAGCTGTTTGACAATCATAATATATTGAGATTGATATAGGAGGATAATCACCAATGGAAAGATTAGTTAAGAAGTTTCTTAACCACTCAGCTTCTGTACATGCCTTTTCTAAGGCAATTAGCTCAGACTCCATGGTTGAACGAGCTATACAAGTTTGCTTCGAAGATTTCCAAAAAACTGCTCCTCCACTAAGTGTAAAAATATATCCACTAGTGGATTTAATTTCATTGGATTCAGATATCCAATTTGCATCACTAAAACCTTCTAACACTGGTGGATCTCTAGCAAACGAAAACCCAAAATTTAATGTACCTTTTAAGTACCTCGCAAATCTATCTAAAGTAGCCCAATGATCCTTGTTAGGATTTTGAGTATATCTGCTTAGTCTCCCAACTGCATATGCAATATCTGGTCCTATACTATTCATTAAGTACATAAGACTACCAATTATTTGGGTACATATTGTTTAACTAACACTATGCTTATAATTTTTCTTTAGTTGGATACTTGCATCATAAAGAGTTGACACTGACTAACACTCAAAGTATCCAAACTTCTTCAAAAATTTCTCTACATAGTGTTCTTGTGATAACATAAGACCATTGTTTTTCTTTATTACTTTGATTCTAAGAATAACACTTACTTCTCTCATATCTTTCATATCGAAGTTAGAAGCAAGAAAGATTTTTAGTTCTATTTATCACTTCCATGCTTGAACTAAAAATAAGCATGTCATCAACATACAAACAAATTATCACAAAATTATTAGTATCAAATGATTTAAAGTAAACACATTTATCTGAATCATTAATCAAATATCCATTTGATACTAGAATTTGATCAAATTTTTCATGCCACTGTTTTGGCGCTTGTTTTAATCCATATAAGAATTTCACAAGTTTATAAACCTTATGCTCAAAACCTGGAATGATACAACCTTCTAGTTGTGTCATGTATATTTCTTCTTCCAAATCACCATTCAAGAATGCAGTTTTAACATCCATCTTATGTATAAACAAATTATACACCGATGCTAATGCAATCATAACTCGAATTGATGCCATTCTAGTTACCGAAGCATAAGTATCAAAATAATCTATGTCTTTCTTTTGAGTAAAACCCTTGACAACTAATCTTGCCTTATATTTATCAATGGACCTATCAGCTTTTAATTTCCTCTTGAAAATCCATTTACAACCAATCAATTTTGTACCAGGAGGTAAATCAATAATTTTCAAACATGATTACTCATGATTGTTTATCGTTTCTTTCCAAAATGGAGCATCAAGAGAAGTCATAGTTTCTTTATATGTTTGAGGGTCATTTTCAACCATAAAAACATAGAAATCACTATCAAAACTAGTAGCTTTTCTCGTTCTCTTACTTCTCTTTAATTCAATATTTGAACTCTCAGGAGAATCTTCTTGAAAATTGTTTTGGATTATATAATTATTATCTTGAGAATCGACAGCTTTTATTTAGGAAAAATATTTTCAAACAATTCTGCAGCTTTAGATTCTATAATAGTGTTTGCATCAAATATCTTTTCTTTATCTTCGAGAATCAAGAATCTATATGCAGCACTATTTTGTGCATACCTTATAAACATGCAATCAATAGTTTTAGGTCCTATTCTACTCCTCTTAGGATCTAAAATAAGAACCTTTGTTAAACACCCTCATACTTTGAGATATATTAGATTAGGTTTATAACCTTTCCATAACTCATAAGGTGTTTTTCCTATTTGCTTATAAGATATCTTATTTTGTAGGTGGCAAGCAGTTAAGATTGCCTCCCCCCACAAATTTCATGGTGCTCCAGAACTTATTAATAGAGAATTCATCATTTCTTTCAAAGTTCTATTTTTCCTTTCTGCTACTCCATTTGACTCTTAAGAGTAAGGAGGTGTAATTTCATGTATTATGCCATGATTTTCACAAAATTCATTAAACATATTGGACTCATATTCACCACCTCTGTCAGATCTCAATCTTTTAATTTTTCTTCCAAGTTGATTTTCAACTTCATTCTTATAAATTAAGAATTTTTCAAATGCCTCATCTTTGTTTCTCAATAAATACCATTTTGTGTATCTTGAGAAATCATCAATAAAAGTTATATAAAATCTTTTGCCTCCTCTAATTATTGTTTGTTTCAGATCACTAAGATCACTATAAATTAAACTAAGTAATTCAGTTTCTCTATTCATAATTGATTTATTAGTTTTCTTGATGAATTTTTATTCTACACAAGTATCACATTTATTGATGTTTGAAACATTAATATTTATTAGACCATCTCTTTTCATTTTCTTTAAATAAGAAAAATTCACATGGCCTAAATCAAAAGAGGCGACAATATAAGTAGAAGTATAAGCATTTTTATTAATAATTGTGTCAAGTACATTAAGCTTGAACAAATCATTAAAACAATACCATTTTTCAATAAACACCCTATTCTTGGACATTACAATCTTGTCTCCCTCAAAAGAGACTTTTACATTTGCTTTTGCAAGAACAAATATAGACACTAAATTGTATCTTATATTTGGAACATGAAGCACATTACCTAAGGAAAGAATCTTTCCAAAAGTTAATTTGAGAAGAACTTTTCTTTTTCCCACAACCAGAGCAGCGTGAGAATCTCTAAGAAAAACTTGTTCTTCTCCCTCACTTAATTTAGTGTACTCAAAAAATGAGTTTCGATTCCCACATATGTGCTTGGTAGAACCAAAATTAATAATCCAATCATGTTTCTCACTTGCAACCATATTTGCTTAAGAAACTACAACTGCAGCGATCACATCTTCTCCTTCAACTACATTGGCCTTAGAAGACTGTTTATCGCCTTTCCTGAACCTACATTCAATAGCATAATGACCAAACTTACCACACACAAAACAGTTTCCTTTTTTCTTGAATGTTGGTTTCATATTGTTCATGATTTTTTTATTGTTCAATTTTTGGTTCTTGGCAGGAGGTGCAGCATCTTGAACAACATTAGCCTTAGAACGAATTTCCTTGGCCTTTTCTTCTTGCTTCTTCAACTTATTCTTTTCTTCAATTCGAATGTGAACAATAACATTCTCCAATGTCATTTGTTTTTTCTTGTGTTTGATGCTCTTCTTGTAATCTTTCCAAAAATCTGATAACTTCTCAATCAAGCATCCAGTAAGGAATGATTCAGGAAGTGTAATCTGCTCATTCTTCAAATCATTGACCAGCAAGTGGTAATCATGAATTTGAGTGGTGACAGACTTGTCTTCTGCCATCTTGAAATCCAAGAAGTTGGCAATGACATATTTTTGGGTACTAGCATCTTCAATTATATATTTCTTCCCCAAAGATGCTCAAATTTCTTGTGCTTGGCTACAGAGAGAATAAACATCATATAACTCATTAGATATTGTATTTAAAATAGCATTACGATATACCTTATTAGCCCTAACCCATGCTTGATAATTTTCTGAGGCAACATCTAGTTGTGGTTGTGTTAAATAGCTAGCAAAGTTGAGAACATCCAATGTATCATAAATTCGATCTCTTCAACGCTTGTAGTTGGTTCCTTCGAATGTCTCAATCTTAGCAATGTCAGAAATGGACTTGATAGCAGCAAGCAATGCAGTATTTGAAGTCAGGAGTGCAGGGTTCGACGATGTCAACATAATAGTTTTCATATTGTTGGTGACTTTAGGAAATGTACTAGTGATATATAAGTGTTAAGGCATGCAAAGGGCACTGTCCTGAAAACTATTTCTGCCCCTTTAGAATGATATCCTATTGCAGGAAGGTTAAATGGCAGTATAGTCCCAAAATACAATGACGGGACTCGTTTATAAGGCTGCAACCCAAGTACAACGAGTGTAGAACAACTGAAAAAGGAAGGAAATAAGCTATGGCGACGACAATATGGCAAGATTTTTGTAGAGCAGAGAAGAATGAAAGATGAGTAAAAAATGTTTGGTTAAGACATATATTTATAGGTAAGTAGTGACTATTCGAACAGCCACCTAACTGCACAACTGCCTTAACACTTGTTGACACAAAACAATTAAAACTATTTTAGGTCGATTTATACTCAACGACTTGTGTCATTTCATGCCCAAAGGGCTAACGCGTTTCATCATTCAACTGCCATACAACTACCAAAATTTAAATTCAAGATTTAAATTAAATAAGCCCAAAAAATAAAGTCTAAAACAAAGCCTATCTCGCGCACACACCGGGGGGGTCCCTTATGCACGACGACGCGCATTAAACGCTTTCCGGACCAAAGCCCCACAATTGGGCTTGGACCGGCTTGTCTTGTGCGTGAGAAATGTCCTTATACTTGCTTGTTATCCCACTCTATAATTGTTTTCATATATAAATAATTTAAGAGTTTTATAACTAGTCAATGTGAGATACTTGTATTTTGAAATATCTCACACAAAAATACAACAAAATAAAGCTTGGAGAATAGCTCAGTAGAAAAAGGTTCGCAGATATGACCTTAAAGTCATGCCCATTATTGATAGAATTGTAAGTATTGTTACCAATTTCATATTTCAACGCATTAGATTTATTCACAAATGATAATTTATTACAATAACGCTAATCGTAAGGGCACGGGTTGTATCAAGTATTAAAATGATAAGTATAAGTATCGTCCCACGAGAATTGAAATTTAAAAGCACTACTAAGTACTATAGCCTTAAAGGTCTAATTTTATCTAAGCAATAAGAATTGATTAATTATAATGGAAAATAAAACTAAAACTCTATGATTAACTAACAAAAATAGAAATTGAATCAAAGAGTCAGTAGAAGAATAAAATATGCAAGCATAAACTACCAAATATTTTGATTTCACTTATCTATCACTATGTTTCTCTTAATTGGCTGTTATTAATGTATTTTAGTCTAATTCATTAATCACAAGATTAAGACCAACCTTAATACTTCTCCTGAACATAAATCAAGGTCTTACATACAACTAATCAAGTTGATAACTCTAACTCAATTAATTATACGTTCATTAAGCACTGCATATTATTTAACACTTAGAACTTAATTTACCTCCCGTTTTCTTAAAATTCTAAATGTTAATTAGATTATCTAAGTGTTAATTACCTCCTGATCATAATTACCTACATTGTATTTCCTTAATCAGATAAATAAATCAATCTTCCCCAAAAGTTAATTCATGAATTAACAAATTAGAACATTAGGCAAGATAAATACAAATTAATCAAACTATAATAACATTAAAACATATAAATTAATTAAAATATAATTTGGACAAGTTACATCAGGACACTAGATTAAGAAATCTAGTCAACCATCTCAAATATCAACAAAATCATCATACATTCCGTAATCTTTAAATTCAACAAATTAAACCCAAATGAAATAAAAAATGAAAATGATAAGATTTAAGATACCAGACTCAAATGAGAGCTTCAAAAATTCTCCTCAAAGTCTTCTTCCAAAGCCTCCACTTGAATTAATTCACTTCTCTCTCCAGAATCCTTCTTTGTTCTTCCTCTTCTATCACCTAAAAACCCAATTTTCTATTCTTGGTTAGTTGGTTTTGGTGGCTATCCATTTCAAAAAGGTATAAACCTAAAACATATCCAAATCATGTCATTAATTGATGATCTCATAGTTTAAAATCATCCAAAGACGTCCAAAAGGTTGGTAGGAGGGGTGCTCAAAATCGGGTGGGGGCGTAGTGGAGGCTTGATGGCTGACATGCTACACTCTCCACCATTTTGGCCTTCTTATCTGTGGGCATGGCGCACCTCAAATTACCAGACTTTGCTTTTCTTTCACTTTATCTTTGAAACTTTTGCAATTTGGTCCCTATTTCCTTTTCAACTTTTTTGACATTTCTTTTTTTAGCTGAATTCGTCTTGAATGATTGTTTGTTATCTTTTCTATACAAGGCATTAAAATTCATCATATATTAATAAAACTTGAGAATTTACAAAATAATTCCAAGTCCCGAACCGACCAATAAGTACATATTATACACATTTATCAGATACCCTCAAACTTGAATGTTTAGTTATCCTCAAGTAAAACAAACAAAAGCAAACAAACATCACTAATTAAGAGAGTTTAACCAAAGATAACCATGAAGAGACAAAATAAACTCATTAGCATATTCTTAGTCAAATATACTCCAACATCATAGATCAAGTAGTTACTTAAATTAAGAAAATTTTTAAAATGTTGGTAATTCATCTAAAAATTCAATTTGAATACCAAATACCACTCTACTTAAAGATTCCTTGTACTTGCTACTTATACTTAATTATTCTTTAACTAGGATAAGTTTATACAAATAAATAAGCCTATTTGAACTTCTTAAAGAATTTTATAAGTTTGATTTTCATGTCACTATCCACTAATGTACTAAGACACCACATCAAGGATCCTTAGGACTTAGTTAGGCTTATAATGATAGGTTAAGGTTATGGTAGGCAAAGGATATTTAAGTATGGTTTAAACACCCTAAACACATTAACCATCCTAGAATTTAACCTTCAATCCTTTTTAATATTTCCCGTAATCATCAAGATATTTATTTTTTTTGTAGAGTCAAAGATTATTATTTAACCTTGTAATGAATTAAAATTGTTAATTTAGTATCGTATTATTAAAATGATTTTAATATTTAAAAGAAACAACTATAACTAATGTTGTTATTTGATTGTTAGTCTTCATTATCATAGATAGATATCTTAAAATTACAATGTTCTCCTGCTCAAAAAGTTCAGTGTCAGGATATTATTATTGTTGTTGTTGTTGTTGTTATTGTTATTATATGACCATTAATTATTGTTGTTGTTGTTGTTGTTTTATATTATTATTCTTATCATTAATTAATCTATATTATCATTAATTAATTATTATTATTATATTATTATTATTATTAATTACTTAAATATTATTACTATTATTATTAGAGAAAACTATATCTACCCCATTGTTAGATTCAACTTATAACATTTTCAACTCTATTAGAAAAAAATACACAAAATTCCCTCGCCATTAGGATTTGTCTATTAACAAAATATTTGAGCTTTTATTAAAATATCCCCAAAATCACCGCAGTTTTGTTAGTAGTCATTAGCAGAAAAATAATGACTTGACATCAAATTTATATAAATATTTAAATTTATAATTATATTACATAATCTATTAATAAAGTTATTTAAATTTATTTAGTTTATAAACATTATAAATTTTATTTAAATTGTGAAAAAATTATAAATTATGTATGTATATTTATATATGAATATATTGTTAAATAAATATGAATTAAATTTTTTATTTATATAAATATATGCATAAGTCCACCGCACAGAACAAAACATATATTTTATTATCAATTAATTTTTTTATTAAAAATATTATGTATCGCAAAATTTAACATCTAAATGTAGAGGAAGATGAGAATGTAGTTGTTTTGAGAAGTAAAGAACGGGGTCTTTTTTTTTCATTCTTGAGAAAGCAAAAGCCCACAAATCTGGATCTAGTGCTGCATTGAAATTCTTTTCACTTGTCCCTGGTTTGGCATCCATAACTTGTATCATTAAACATGGAACAAAGCTTGGCTAATAGAACATGATGAGAAGGGAAATAAAAGATATCAATTCTTCCCAAGTCAAAGTCTTACATTGCTAAATGAGCATGGAGAAACAAGATGAGATAGGATTAAAGAAACAAGCTTGGCTGATAAAACTACTTCAGGTACTAATAGGGTCCAAACTAAGTTTCTAATTCCAGTATCTTGGCACATACCTCGCAATAAACGTGGTGATAGACATCTTGGTTTCAACTCGTATTCCTCATCACTAAAGACTCATCCTTCTTGTCGCAATTAATCAAAACAAGTATTTCTTTTTCCTGTCTTTTTATAATATATATCTACCGAACCCAAAATATTTTTTTTTTCAATATTTACCAAACCATTCATTCAAAATTCAGCAAAAATTAAAAATGTTTAGCCTTTACCAAGTCATAAAAAATTAAATATCTACTTAACCATTTAAACAAATTCATAAAAAAAATTTAAAATAAAACCCAACCACACCAATCAAATCTACCAAGTATAAAACTCTTTTCACAAAAACTAATCATTAAAATCTCAAAATCAATGCATCCATCTCAGACAAGCATGGTGGCAGTTAAACAAAGTGGGGTGAAAGATGAATAATAGAAGGAGAAGAAGAAGAGATGGGTGAGAGACCAACAAAAGAAATATAAAGAAAAAGGATAAAAGATGGGTGAGAGGTAAATAATAGGAGAAGGAGAAGAGAAAAGAAGAGGAGTGATGTGCTTAATTTTTATACAAAAGTTATCATACTTTCATTTTTAATTTTATGCTAATTCATATTTATTTTACTTAATTATTTGTGTTTTTCTTATTTAATTTATTTATGGCATTACTTTGAGCTTGGTTCTTTATTTTTGTAGGAGAAAAGCCCAAAAAGCTCAAGAAATGGAAAGAAAACAATAAGGCTCGTTTGTACTGAACATAGTCAGTATTTTTTAGTGTATCTTTGTACTCAAAAATCGTATTTGACTAACTCAAAATAATTTGAAAACTTGACATAATGATTAACAAACCTACCTTTCATGGAAGAAGGTAAAAAAAGTCAAGTTTTAGTGGCCTAAATTTCGGTTTGAATGGAGACAGCTTTTCCTTAACAAGGGGGAGTAAATTTGGAAGGTTTTTAAAGACAAAATGGGCAAATGAAAGGGGGAACAAGGAGAACAAGGGAAAAACGAAAGTAAAGGTTTTTCTTACCATATTGGAGATTTTAGAAGCTTGAAGAAAGAAAGGAAGGAAGAAGAAGACAATTTGAAGCTTGTTGGAGTCTGAAGTCCTTGATCTACATAGAGTTTTTATTCCTCAACTCTTTACTTTTCTCTTTCTGAAATTTTCATTATGATTTTCAATTTGATTATGGTGTGTTGTAATTTCACTATGAACTAATTTCTCTTAATTAGGACAAAGATGTAACCTAGCTAAGAACATCAATTTCTAGAATTTATGTTGTTCATGATTTATTGTTTATATTGAGTGTTCATTATTGTGCTTAATACTTTTAAATATTTAGCTAATATTTAAATGATTTGTTAACTATATTGATATGAAAAGTGATTTATATGTTTTGATTAGGTAATGAACACAATGAATTACATGTTAGATAGAAATATACTGTCATGGTTCATGCAGAATTAAATTAATTATCACTATACTTAATAAACTTTCATGTATTTCAATTCACATAGAGATATAGTGAATTAATATGTACAAGTATTTTTGGTATATCTTAAGAAAGAATATCAAATAAATTAGGATAATTTTCTATCAATATTGGTAACAAATTGAAACAACACAATTAAAAAAATTGAGTTCAATTAGCTATGGTGAAGTCTACTGCCCTAGTGTTTTAATCAATTGAAATTCACAATTTCGTTTAGTTAGTTTAATTTAAATTTCCGCAATTTCTTGTTAATCAAAATTTATTAATCGAATTCTTCAATTAAATTTAAGATTACTTGTCTTCGCTAATTAATAAATTAACCAATCCTCGTGGGAACGATACTTGACTTATCATGTTAGGGGTATTATCAGTTTCCTCCCTTGAAGTATTGCTTATTATCAATTAGATGGCCAAGAATGAAAAAATAAGCAAACACCTCCCCTAATTAGATAATAGTGCTTAAATTTTGTTAAATGACCAAACTACCCTCTTCTCTTAAGCCAATTCACTGTTTATGTTAAAGTCCATGAGAGATTGTGGACAGCTCGGTCATTTAACAAAAAATTAGAAGCATTATCATTTAATTAGGGGAGATGTTTGCTTATTTTTTCATTCTTGATCATCTAATTGATAATAAGCAATACCTCAGGGGAGGAAACTGATAATACCCTTATCATTTTATTACTTGTTAACGATAACGTGCACTTGCGTTCGTAAGATTACACAACAAGGAGGAGAAAATTTTGTATATTTTTTTTAATAGGAAAATTGTAATTATATATTTTTTTTACCAATCGAAAATCTCTTTTGTTACTGTCGTCAAGCTCAAATCAACTCCTCCTTGCTACCATGTGACTCATCGTCACCGTCGCCATTGAAAATAAATAATGAGAGTTAGGGTTTGATTTAGTAAAAAAGAGTAAAATAAAAAATGAGAGTTTTGTAAAAAAAAAAATTAAGTGGTGAGTGCATTTGCATTCAAAAAATATATTTTAGAGTAGGTTAATAAAATCTTTTTTACAAGAAACTATTTATAAAAACTCAAAGCTAATTAGGACTATTTTAGAAAATTTCTCATTTTATCCATCTTCTTCTACCGCTGCAGTTCTTTAATAACATCTTTAACAGCTACAAGATTAAAATCTAAAACAAGCAAAATGATCAACACTATTATAGGTACCTCATAATCTAACATCCACACCATTCTTCTTCTAATGCGCTCAGATGATGAGCTGTTGACAAAATACCTTTGTTCATTTGTTGCTTATTAATTTTACATTAAAAAAATATTTTTTTTTTGGTCAAATGAAAAAATAGTGTTGTTAAAAGAAAAAAATCTTTTAAATTTTTCTCCGTTTAATTTTACACTTACATATTAAAAAAATTATCTCAATGATTGTAATTAGTCATTTGATTCAATATCAATTATCTTTTCTCTAGAAAAATTTATAATTTGAATAACTAAAATTTTCTTTATTTTTAACTAAAAATATCATCGCAGGTTTATTTTCTTCCAAAATTGGAAAGGACTTAATTGATCAATTTGACATAAAATTTAACATTTTGTGATATTTTGTCAAATAATACAGACTCAAGTGTAAATCAACCGAAGAAAATTCTAATGTTAGACCCAATCCTTCTCCCGCCTCGTAAAAATCTAACGCTCCATAATATCAATGTTACTAGCTCAAGACAAAGTACAGTAATTTGAAATCTTACAAGTAAAAAATGATCACTGAAAGAAATAGACAAACACTTCCCAGCAATTGAAACATTAAGAAATAACAAAAGAAAACACCAAAGAAATAAAGATAACAATAAATCTCAATTCTAACTTATCTCTACTTCCTGTTACAATCAAGCCACTCCAATACTTGTAATGTTCTGACCAGGAAACCTAAAAAACAATTAAATGATGTTGTAAAGGTCAAGGGGAAGCGAGGGAACTCCGAGCCATGACAAATCAATATTACAATGTATACAGAACAACTGGGCTGATAAATCTTGCATCTATGAAGGTAGAGCTTCCAAATATTATGGACGATGATCAGTACAATCACAAAACCCGAAGAAAGCAATTGAGGAAGCGCTTTCTATAGTATAGACATGGATACAACAAGATGTTACAATATGAGGCAAGATTCCACGTTCATGGTCGAAAGGTGATAAAGAATTAAGTTCACAAACTTTTGCTATAAAATGTGAAAACCTGTATGCTCTGGTCCTTCACACCCATTGCAATCTGCCTTGGTATTCCACACACTGCTGGATTTTCCCATCAGGGTTCATGACCTGGCTCTTCACTTTAGCTGGCCTGGTGCTGTATCTTACTTGAAATTTTGGAAATGTTCTATGTTCCTCTTCCTCACTAGCCGATGTCTGTGGTAAGACCTCATCAAGGAACTCATCTGCTACATCTCCATCTTCATCTATTCTGAGACGTTTTGCATACCATCTCAAACCCTGGATTCAGAAGAGAGCATAAACAAATCAGTTGCACAAAAATCAGGAACTCAGCAAGCCAGGAAAAAAAGATACCGAAGTAATATCAAAATAAATAAAGAAAACACAAAGTAAAAGTCAAAATGCAATTCATAGCAATGTAAAAGGCCCCAGATAATCAGAACTTGAGGGAATCGCGTTCTTCAAAGGAAAATTGGTCCTGGGTACACTTAATGTCAACGGAGAACTTACTACTCTTATTTATATAGCATACTGACAAGTGGCATGGTTAGGACTGCATAATGTTTTTCCATATGAATTATGGTGCCAGAAGAACTCTCATTTTTTAAGTTCACATCTTATATGGCTTTTAACAAAATATTGAGAAAAAATGAAGTCCATTAACGCTGAATATTTCAGACTAATTAATGAAGAACAGAGTGCAAAACATATAGAAATATAATAGCACTAGCTGCAAATTAAATGTAAAAGAAACTCAAAAAAGGACTGGCAGCTCCTTCCCCCACCACCGTATTCTTTGAATTTTTCCCACTTTTGGCAACCAACAGAAAGGATGGACAAACAGCATAAGACATATATAGTGGCAATTGTAACCATCACCCACCAACACTCCCATACATATCTTATGAACTTTTCTTATTTGCTGGAAATAGTTCTTGCAGAACCAGCAGCTGCATATATCTTAATCAAGATTCACTTCATATTAGCAAGCAGGAAAGTGCAGGCCAAACCTATCCTGATTCATTTGACAGTGTTACGCTGCATTTGATATAACAATGCAATATGCAATAGCACAGACGCAAATTAAATGTAAACCTATGTGATCAAACTGTTTGCAATTGAATAGTTTCATGGTAGTCATGGCAGCCAGCTAATTCAACTAGTAAAATCACTTGAGATGGTACAAGAGATCTAGGATTCGAATTCTGATTGCATGTTGAGAAGGTTGGTTTACATTTATGTACTATTATTATTTTTAAAATAAAAGATAAAAAAAATTAAATATACTCCAGTTAAGTAAATATGAGTTCCTAGTAGCACCATATGCAAGATATAAACCAACTTCACTTATGCCTGAGAACTTAACTGCGTACAAACATATTGCAAGCATGGCCCATTAGGAAGCAAATGCCATAATAAAAACTGAGCCCAGGAACTTAACATTCTGATTGAAGAAATCACATCTTTTGCTCATTGTCACGGAGCAAACCCATAAGAAACCAAATGAATAACAATAGAGATGACTTAGAAAGAAGCAATACATTTAAACCCTCAGTGAGAACACCAAATTTTCATTGTAGACTATAATGTCATGGATGTTAATCTAAGAAGCTTGAACAACAGACCATAGCAATTATGAACATAATTCAGTGGTAATTATAAACATATGGAATTCTAATCCAAATGTAACAAAAGACAGTATACCCTTTTTTCCATAATTTGAATAATAGAAGTAACACTCACTGGCCTAGCCGCATCCAAACTCCTCAAATTTTTTCTTCATTTTTTCTAACAAATCCTTAAAAAATGAGAAACCATCTTTTGAGGTTATTTCAAATTGGCAAACCAACTCTCAACCGAAAACATGACTTCGCCCACTCATTCCACATCTAAATGATCAAGTTTGCCAGAGGTTTGAATTTTTTAAATCTATAACTGTAACTCTATGACAGTTGTTTATCCTCATGTACCCAATTATGATTATCCCATTTGAAATGAGTTCAGCAAATAAAAAGTTTAGGTGGTCAAGAAGGAAGAACAATCAGAATTTAGGTAGAAAGCAATGCAGAGTCCAGACTAAGAAAGCAATGCACCACATAACTCTCAGAGCAAACTCAACTGTGATTCAACTCCATATGATATCCTAAAAACGTTTACAGGAATCGAGTTTCCTTTTTCCATGTTTCTCTTTTCTTCATGTATACATGGGCAGATGATATTATAAATATTTAAAAAATATATTAAAATATATTTAAAAATATGTTAAACAGGTGACACAATTATTATACTGGTCGAGTTAAGATTTTAATTCTTGACACAATTATTAAATGAGTCAGGTTAGTATTTATTTTCTTCATATCCAATTAGGGGAAGCAATTTGTGACACAACTCGTCAATCCAACGCGAAGTTAGCAAGTCCAAAGTTGATCTAAGATAACACAATTATTAAGCTGATGGCACACATGTAATATGATTAACAATCATGTTAGGTTCAAAAATAGAGTTCTCAACACATGAACTTGTTTACAATTTACAATACAATTAGCTATTCAAGTAATCGTCTTGTATTAACTCATTTAATTTAATAGCTTTACTTTATAGTTTCACATTTTAAAAGTATTCAATTATATTTGTTACATTTTAAAATGTGTTTAGTTCTATTTGGAATAAAATTAATTAGCATTTGAGTAGGTAGTATTATAATTATCTAGAAATAAATTAAAATAGACCAAATAAAATGTTAAGTGGGTGACATAATTACAAGCCGATTAATAATTGTATTGGCTTAGAATTTTCAATTCTTCACATGATTACTAAATGCCCCAGGGAGTCAACCTACAATATGTTATACCTTTATTTAACACGATAAATACAACACAGCAGCCCGAATTGCCACCCTTATATCCATTACTAATCTTCCCTTAGGGTTCTTTTGTTCCTTTAACTACAACTATTTTTTTTTTTCTGTTACTCTAAATACATATGTTCTATAGGCATGTTTACTACTAAAAATTTATTTCGAACAAACAACCACTTCTTGTAGCAAAGAAGAACATGAAAAAATTAAAAAATCATATACATGTCAAGAATAATAAGTAGATGATGAAGGCAAAGAAGGACATGAAATTTGATTTAATTACAATATCTCCCTATATTTCAATGGTGATGTTTTCATTTGACTTCAAATGTGTTATAAAGAAAACTTAATAATTGAATAGAAAAGGAATATGGGCATTATTTGAGTGAAAAGGAACATAAGTGAATAAGATTCTAAAAAATAATGTTAAGGTTCAACTTATGATAACATTGAATAAGAAGTAGAACTTTTAGTAGACAAAACTATAGATGTTTGAAAAGAAAGGAAATAAGTATTGAAATTTGACTAAAATTAGGCCTTAAACAAAAAAGGTGCTAAATGGTTACAAAAAAACATACAAACAAAATTTTTATTTTTATGATATAAAATAAATAAAACAAGTTTTCGGTGGGCCTTTACTAGACCCAAGACAAATGCCTTTGTTGCCTGGATTATAGGCAACCCTATCTTCAAATCCTCTCTTATCTTACTCCCTCACTAAAATTCCACTCCAATTTAATTTTTAAATCTGAATTCTACCAAGCTCTTATTTCTTTACCCTGGCCACATTAACCCACAAACTCTCCTTTAATTCTCACTATCTTGCCAACAAGTTAAGACCTCAATCATAAAATGCCTCAAGCGGGCAACATCATAGAAGATTATGGCTTATTAAAGCATATAACATGTGAAAATTTTGTGATGCAAGTAAGGATCAAGAAATTAACCAATAAAGCATCTTAGACTCCCATCTTATAAGCTTGATAAACAAACTTCATTAAAGAACTACATAAGAAACCATTCATGTACATGCTTTGTAAGACCCCCAAAAAAAAGCTCAGTGTATAGAGGTACAGTTTAGACAGCCCTCGATAACCACAGTCAAACGAGATGTATTGTACCAAAGGAGTCTTCTAACACAAAGCTACAGTCCTTGTGCCACAAATGGAGTTTAATTCAATGCACTTGTATTTAAAAATGACGTTGTTTGAGGTGATGACACTAATTTCCAGTTTGTTGACTTAGCCATGGGATGTGCAACATAGAGAGAGACAGTAAGGACCATACATAGGCAAGTGCAGGCAAAGAAGTGTCACATCCACATTTAGCACAAGGTGTTTCTCAGTATGCCTAAACATTAAAATCTATTGGGACATTGGCATAGCAATCCATGCTGATATGTCCACAATAATTAAAAATGTATATGAAGAGGCAACTGAAATTTACCAAAATTTTGTTACCCTGGCCCTTTATACATAGAGAACTATAAGTGGTGGGCTTCTATCCATGGGACATTCTTCTTGAATGTTTCCTTCTCTTTCTTTCAATTTCTTCTCCTGCTGCTATGATTATTGTGGTGACACAACCCTTGGTCAATCCAGAACTACTTCCATAACATCACTCCATTTTTAATTATTTCTTTCTGTAATTCAGAAATCCTAATAATGCCTCTATGACCATAAAATCACATAAATAACCAGTTCTCTACCTCTTAACACTTCATTTATCACCATTAGTTTTGTTCTTGCATCTTAACAGGAGATTCCATATGAAAAATAAAAGTAGCATTTAGAAATTCTATAAACTAATGAATTACTAAAAGTTAAGTATTTCAACTCAAAATTTCACAAACCATCTTTGGCTCCTTCGTCATCAATTGCTTCTTTTATAAGACTAAAACTAACTGAAATACCAAAGATTATAAAACAGCTGCTCTAAGATTGAATTTGCATTATATGGAATGAAACATAATGATTACTTACTCAACCTCAACTTCTAAAATTAGAGAATAGCAACCATAGTTGCCTGCCAACAATTCCCAGGTGTCAATAGAGATTGCAAATACACAGCGTTGAACAAAAACTTCCAACTAATAAGTAAACCGTCGCCTAGCATTCATAGATAGTTTTTTGTATTATCCACAATTCAACCAGGAAAAACTACTTAGCACTTCAGAGTAATAAATATAATAAATTCACTGCACTAATAATACAAAATCCTAATATCCTTCAAATCATTAACCACTAAAATTGCACAAGTAAATTAACTTAATTTATCATCAACAGAATCAATAAACACACCCCATTTCATTTCGTTAACATCTCAAACATTAACAAGAAAATCCATGAAACAGAATTAAAATACAATATATTAAAAATGTCGAGGGGAAGAGTAGGAGGGACCTGGACGCCGCCATCGCCGGAAGTACAGGGGACGATAACTGGGCCGGACTGAGGGCGTTCGACGGGGACCTGGACCTGAACACCAAATCCTTTACGAGGAGCACCGGTTTCTTGAAAATTCGGCCGGTTCTGAGCTTGGTTATCATCGATCTTATCTTCCTCTTCGTCGTCTTTTACTTCGTGACCATTATTGTCTCTAGTAAATCCTAAAAATCCAGCTATTCTCCTCAAGAATCGCATCCCAACCAGTCAAGTCAAATCAAATCGCTCAGGATTTACAGAAGTGTTGAAGAAAACCAGAGGATCAGATCGTCTCTTCTTTTTATCTTACTTTTTTTTTCTTCCGTTTGTCTAACTACTGGCTTTTGCTTAGCAGCTGTATAAAGTTTTGAATTCTTTTTTCTTTAAGATTTCGGTACGGTTTTAACCGTCAAGATTTCTAGGTTAAAAAATGGGGTAAAAATATTTTTAAAACAACAAATTAATACATAAGTTTTATAATTTTAACAATTTCATCCCTAATGTCATAATGTGTACGTAGGGATGACAATCGAGCAAAATGAAAGATGGAATAGCCTTTCTCGTTTCCCATGCTTTATTATCATTTTTTTATCGTCATTCCTTAATAAATTTAGTTGTGATAGGAATGTAGAATCCTTATGTGAGTGAATAAATTTTTATCCTTACTTATTTTTTTCATTTTAGTATTTATTTATATTAAATATTAATAAAAAATATCATTAATATATTATAATATTATTTATATATAATAATTATATTAAAAATATATATTTAATTATTTGATAATATAAAAAAATATGAATTATAGGTTAAAAGTGAGATAGAGAGAACTAAACTATTCTCCATCTCATTAATAATATGAGTATCAATCTCCTCCTATTTTTTGTTACATTCCCTATTTTATTATTCTAATTTTATTTCATTTTGGACAGATTCTCGTGAATTCCAAACCCTATTATATAAAATTAGAAGTAGCTAAAGTATGTAGAGGTGACAAATAGATAAGACTAGCTAAAAAATGCTAATATTTTATTCTAAAATAAATTCAAGTAAAATATTTTGAATTTTAATTGTTTAATATACACAGTCAATTATTCTTAATTTTTTTTTATTTTTCCCTATTATTGTTTTTGCCAAAAAATTTATCAAGTAACTGTTGACTCAAACTGTTTTTGTTTAGTAGTAAAATAAATTAATTTCACCACCCAAGCTACGCTAAGGGGGCCAATAGCTATGATAGAGTTATTAACAGATTATTTGTTCTTTCTTTAACATGGATTTAGGTTCAAAAAATTTGAGATAAACAGCATAATAATATCTTATTTCAGTGGATTGGTTTACTATTTAACTATTCTAAATTTGGCAGTAAATTAAAAAGGTATGAAAATACAAAATAGTTCATCAAAAATAAAATAAAAAAACAAATGTAACAAGTGTTAGAGAGGTTTAGAATTGGTAAATAGGTCGTGCCAACCCAAAACTTAAACTCATGTAGACTCTTGTGTCTAACCGGCATGACATACATAGTAAAATTGATAAATCTGATGATTCACAGTATAATTACTGTACGTGTCATGTCAACCTGTTAGAAATTAAGTCCAACTTAACCCACAGCTTATTGAACAATAAAATAAATAGTGATATAATATTAATAGTAAATTACTATTATTAATATACTTTTACATTTTAAAATTTTTAAATTAATTTAAATCAATAAAAATTTGTTGAATAATAAATAATTTGTTAAATTAAAATAATAATATATTTAATAAATAATAAGTCTACGATATTTATTATTTATTATTAAATTAAAATTTTGAATGAATAATTATAATTTATAATAAAATACAATAATTAATTGTATTTTAATGGTAATATAATTAAATATTTTATATATTCATACATATAAAATCGCATAATATGATTATCAGTCATACTTAATTATAATTAATATAATGTAAAGATATTAACAATCATCAATCTATTATACTCTTATTTTTTTAAATATTATATATAAAATTATAAATTAATTTCAAAACAATTGTCAATCATCATTTCACAATATTTACTTAAAAAATTATGCAAATTTTATATAGTTGTAACTATCAAAATTTTATGTCTTATCCATTTAAAATTCACATTTTTTAGTTTTTGGATTAAAATTTAAGTAATTTAAAATTTATGTAAATTGTGTTAATTCTTTTAGTTTATTTTATAACTAATAATTAATTAATGGAAGTAGTGGAGACATTTTAATTTTTTATTTTTTCACTTTTTTTTGAAAAATTGAGATTTTGTATGAAGATTGTCGATAAAATAGTGGTTAAATTTGAAAATTGCCCTATAATTACTATATAAGTTCAATAGTAATAAAATTAAAAAATTTATAATTTATCCATATAAAATTTTACATTTTTCGATTTTTAGATTTAAATTAAAAATTTATGTATCTTTGGCTAACCAAAATCGTATGAGTAATTAAATTTCTATGAAATTTTATTTTAATAATTTTATAAGTTCAGTTTTATTATTTAAAATTATTTTTTTTTTGTTAATGATAAACAATGACCCGGCCAGTCTATGAATAGTACTGACATAGTCCAGCACGACATGATTACTGTTCATGACACGGCACGATAAGTGAGCTATTTTTCTCGGCCCAACTTGTGAACAATATCGTATTAAGTGAGCCTTTTTTCTCGGCCCAGCTTGTGAATAATATCGTATCGTGTCGGACCATACCGATATTATTCATAAAATAGGTTATGCCAGACTCAGACTTGCCCACCCTTTTTACCATCTTTAGGAGATGTATGGATTTTGGACCATATAATTTTGCTATTTATAAAATATTTATCATAATAAAATAGTATTATTTTCATCTAAATAAATTAAATAATTAATTAATACAAAAGTAACTTTCAAGACAATTTTGTTTCAACCCTTAACAATTGTTGAGATCCTCAAACTCTCATGAGTTGTCTAAAACATCTTCAATACTATTGATTCTATTTAATTTTTAAAAATAAAATTGAAAAAATGCATAATAAACACTAAATTTTAATGGAGTTTATTTACTCTTTTCTTCTTTTGCTAATATTTAACATCAAATGATTCTCTATCCTCAACTATTGTGGTTTTAGAGTCACATTACTTAAATTTCAAATATATTCTTACTAAGTTATACAATTAAAATTAATATTTGAACTACCATTTATCCAAAAGTTATAAAAAAAAATTGATCATAATATAACGTTACCACAATATAACAACAAATGGTAATGCTCTAGTTGTTGAAAATATTATATAAAATTAACTATTTAATTTATTGATCTTTAATTATTTAATTATTAATTAACAATATAATTGTAAATTAACATAAGAGAGTTATTTCGAAAAATTTGGCTTTATAAAGTAAGTCAAGCATTATATTGTCCTAAAATCAAAAAGTTTTTCTCTTATACGAGTATTGATGAATCTCTTCAACTCTAAGATAAAAACTTAGCTAACAACCACTCTTTTTTATGAGTATAATCACCAAGGAAGAGTCGTAGTTCTAATAAAATTAGTGTATGCAATTTTAGAGAGTAAAAATAGTAGCCAAGTATATTATGCACAAAAAGGTAGCACCATTTATATAGTAGTATTTAATCTTAGGCATTAAAATAAGAATTAAAGGCTTATTTAAAATTTTAAAGATTTGTAACTCTTAACACCTTTAATTTTAATAACTATTGGTTTTAAAATTTGAAATATGAAATCATAACTTCTATAAAATTTATTAGGAAAATTAAATTTTTATAATTTCAAATATTATTATAAAAATTTAATTAATAAATATTATGAAATTTTTAAAACTTTATCTCCAACAATAGTAATATCACCATTTTGTAGAAAAATGATCCTTGAAGAGAATGGTGGTATATTGTACTTGAACAAACAATATAATGCTTCCATAATTGCATAAGCAATTAACACGAATTCTAATAATGTTAGCAGTTACATAAATTGTTTAAATAATAAATAACAATTTTATAATTACTAAAAATAATTAACAAAATAGTAAGTACTTTCTAGGGATAAATAATTTACTATTTTTACAATTATTTTAGAAAAATATAATTAAATAATAAAAATATATAATATACATTCAATATTGTAACAAACCCGTGATTACATAAAATGCAATAAAATATAGAATATTTCAATGTAATATTATGAACGGGGCTGCAATGCAACGGCTATAGTATAGTTGTTGTGTTTAAATCTTTAATGGTTAAATTGAAGTAGAGATGACTTATAAATTGTTTGAAGAATCTAATTTTTTTCATAAATGTATTACATAATTTATATGATTTTATTGACTAATGTTATTTGGGTTAGTAGATTAAGAGTTTGTTAAAAAAAAGTGAATAAATAAAAAAGATAGAATTATAATTTTATTAATATGTGTTGATGAGGTTATTTTAGTGATTTAACACTTTTTTAATAGTCAACACAAGTCAATTAGATGAAAATACTATAATAACTAAGGGCAAGTTTGGACACGATATGTTAATTCGACATGAACATTACATGAAGTTAGCAAATTTGAGTTTACTTAAAATGACATGCTTAATTTAGGCCGTAATGATACGACATGATACTAAATGGGTAAGGTTAAGCTTCAAAGATCTTAACACATAAATATATTTATGACACTATTAATATTTGAATAATTATTTTATTTTAATTTATTTATAATTAAATATATTTTATTTTATTTTTTTACATTTTAAAAAATATTTAATTATATTTTTAATATTTTAAATAAAACTTCTTAATATTTGAGTAAATGATATTATAAATATTTTAAAAAATATATTAAAAAAAATATGTTAAATGAGTGACACAATTATTATATTGGTCGAGTTAATATTTTAATTCTCGACACAATTATTAAATAAATCAAATTAATCTAAAATATATTATATCTTTAGTTGACACTATAACTTGAATTATCACCCTTAACAGAGACTAAGGTTGTTATAAATTTTCATAAACTTTCTTTCTATTTATCCCAACAATGGTACGTGAAAATACCCCTTTAATCAAATTCCTGCACCAAACCTGTCTACTATCATTATTTATTTATTTTTGGGTGGCAGTTGGCCAAGGCTCCAAGCAAAGCTAATAACAACGATATTTGTTATGGGGTAAAAATAGGCTAGACACGTGGCGGTACGTAAGCCCACGACGCTCTAGTCGGCACCTATGGGACGATCCGTTCATGCTGAAACCCACCTCACCTCGGATCCCAACTGAAGCAGGATCCGACCTCAGGTAGTATAAAGGGTGTTCACATGAAGGGTGCCATGTGGTCTATAACCAATAGTCCACATAGATAGGGCAAAACGAGTGGACCCCACTCTAGAACAGCCCCAAAAGTGAAGGGATTTGGTTCCCCCAAAAATGTGAAAAAGGTGTCCTATGATCCTAGGTCACTTGGGGGGACCACGTGAAATCGCCCAAAACGGAAAGCTGACCAAGGAGACAGTGTAGCACCTTGGTAGCTGAAAAAGGGACCCCACCTGACGTGGTCAACCTTTGAGGGACCACAAGTAGAGGCGAATGAGTATTCGCCACCTGTACACAAGGGATAACGTAATCCCCTACTCGAATCAAATCGTGCCATGTGGCATGTAATCTCGGATAAGGTCTCAAGGACCAATCCCTGTTCACCAAGGGACCAATCCCTGCTCACCAAGTGTCCCTAGTCTTAACTCCGAGCTAAGGTTTCAAGCTGGGGAAGAGGAAGGAAAGGAGGAACTAGGGCAGCATTGTTTGGCCAATCATATGTCCACAAAGATATAATATAAAAAGACACTTAGGTCAAGGTAAGAAAAGGTCTTCTTCCTCAAGCTAGAACTCATTCTTTGCTCACACACACCACAAGCACAAGTGACCTCCCTATTTTTCTCTTTAAAACAATAAAGAGACAACCTTAACACCCATTGAAGGTTGTCCCTTGAGGACGGTTTTACTGTTCCAGCTTCCCTAAAGGCCATACTTGTTGCCTTTTACATGTATTTTGTGTGTCATTTGGTCCATTAGCTCCTAGCTACATATTCCTCCTTATATTAGCTACTCCAAGCTACCAAAATCGAGCCACAATATCACCCCCTCAAGGTACTGACTTGAGCGTCGGAGTGGGCTCGCCGGAACACCGCCGGCGCCCCCCTTTTGACCGTGTTCTCTGTTGCAGGCGTCCTCACCAAGTTCGTGTCCGAGGTCAGCAAGGAGAGCGAGCTCAGGAAGGTTTCAAGCGATTTGGCCCGGGATCAGCGTGGCGTGATAGGTCAGCTTGGGAGTTTTCGGGGTTAGGTAGAGACTGAACCGGGTGCGGAATACTGAGCTCAGACTGTTGACTGGGCATCCACCTTCAACTCGGATACTAGATCAGCAAGGCATTACCACCTCACCTGGGTTGATATTTTCACGCATCAACAATATTTGTCGCAACTTTGACAGCTAATCCCATTCCCTCTAATCTCATAATCTCATGAAAATCATACTAAAATTTATTTATTTATTTTTTAATCTTTGTTTATCCGGAATTAGAGCTAAAGTAACATATGTTACTGTTAGGCTTTAAGCAGAACCGAAGCGAAAAGAGGAAAGAGGCTACTATACTCGTTGAAACGCACGTGCCGGTACGTGTGATACAGAGACTAGACTGTACACATTATGCACATCGCTTAAAAGTATGCAACTCTGGAGAACTCGTGCCCAACTCTTTTGAATTTTCCATTTCCACAATAAATTAAATTCTCCGTTTCACTTTTACCAACTCGTACAGCGGTCTACTCCTCATCCGTTCTGTGATTCCCTAATCCAAATCCAATCACCGCCGTCCTTTTCATCAAAATTACCTAGATCTGGACCCCTTTCCTTGATTCATCACCGTTGATCCCACTGGATCGGAGATGCCGGTGGCTGCTTCGGCTATCTACTTCTTAAATCTTCGCGGCGATGTCCTCATCAATCGCCTCTATCGCGACGATGTCGGGTAATTTTATACTTGTGCTGTACCCATTTATTAATTATGTTTAGAAATTGTCAAATTAATTTCTCATTTTATAATTCCTACAAGCTAATGCTTATAAGAAATTGTTTACGAGATGAATGGAATTAAATTTGTGTGTAAATTTCATGTCAGAGGAAACATGGTGGATGCGTTTCGAACGCATATTATGCAAACGAAAGAATTAGGCACATGTCCAGTGCGGCAGATCGGAGGTTGCTCGTTCTTTTACATGAGAATCAGTAACGTGTATATCGTCATTGTTGTTAGCAGCAACGCTAATGTCGCTTGCGCATTCAAGTTTGTTGTCGAGGTATTTGCCTTCTCATGTGGCTTGCTTTTGCTTAGTTGTATTTCTTAAACGCCTACAATGTTTCCAGTGAGTAGTAAAAAGAGTTTTCTTTAGCTCCTGTCTAGTCTTTAATGGAGAGAAAAGGAAGTTATTTGTTTGGTCGCTGGTGGTTGATACTCCTATGGTGTCCTGTATGCAGGCAGTTGCGCTGTTTAAGTCTTATTTCGGTGGTGCTTTTGATGAAGATGCTATCCGGAATAATTTTGTTTTGATTTACGAGCTTTTGGATGGTAAGGAAATTGAATGAGATATTGATCATACTGCTCAGCATTTGTGTGCCTCTCTGTAGTTGTAATGCTTTGATTATCTTCAAGTATGCTTTGATAGTTGCATATTAGTTGCTATGACGATATTGGTTTTAGAGAGGCACAGAACTAGTGGCTTATTCATTATAGAATTAAGAGAGTGTTCAAGAATTTTTGGAAATGATTTAAGTATTTCTTTTTTCTTTTCAGAGACCCCTAGTTGCAACAAGGTGCTATATATTTAAAATTTTGTAGCCAAAAAGCTCCCGTCAGAAGTCTAATACGTCTGAAAATCACTGTAGTCCCTATTTTCCTGAGTGATCCAATTACTAGAACATGAATTACGTCTTATTAAAGCAAGAATGTATTTTCTTTGGTGTTGTAACATATGATCAAACATTAGAATCCTAATTCTCCTACATTTTTTTTTTCATCTTCTGGATGTTAAAATATGTACCAATGTAGGAGAATCTAGCTTTGAAGGACGACTTACACAGTACGGTTCCTCATGTTTTTGATATCCATATGGTGTTTAGACCACAGTTTTACTTGTTGCTTCCCATTCTGGAATCGTTATATCTTGAACAAAATTCTTTGATCTTCTGACTGCCATTCAGTGTCTTGAATTAATTATATACTCTGGATTATGGACATGTGCAATGAACATGTAGATAATCTACACATATGTCATTGCAGCATCGAAGGAGTTTAACTGTACAATAGGGCCCTGGAACATAATAAATCCAAGCAAGAGACTAACAGAAAGGCACAGTGCTCGGTCAGGCAGCTGACAGCCGCTTAAGTTTAAATTATGTCGGTAACTATAACAAATAAAAGACATTGGTGAATAATTGCTGGTTCAACTACTCTGTAACTTTTGCAAGTTAGGGCTATTAAAATAAAAAATACCATGCATTAGCAACAATGTTAGACATTTTTTACTTCATAAATTGGCATCATTATTGTCATGAAATTGCATGGATGGTTGATATCAACCTCTACAATGCAGAAATCATGGATTTTGGTTACCCACAAAATCTTTCTCCTGAGATTTTGAAGCTTTATATCACTCAGGAAGGAGTGCGCTCGCCGTTCTCATCTAAGGTCAGTTATTTTTTTCCAGTAATTTTAGGAAATGCAGTACCTAAGCTTTTAGACTTTTATTTTTTATGTTTATATTTATATTTTTTCTGATTCATATTTGATTATCTTCAAACAATGTATGTAAATATGTTGCATGTGTTTAAAGGTTAAGTGGATCTTCTCTGTTCATATTATTTTAGTAGGTTTTAATCATGTCTTTCTATCATGTGCAAAAATAAATAGCCTACCGATAGACCTGTCCCAAATGCAACTTTACAAGTAACGGGTGCTGTTGGTTGGCGCAGAGAGGGGCTTGTTTATAAAAAGAATGAGGTGACTAAATTCTGTCTCTCCATCTCTCTTAATGTGTTTTTATGGTGATCAATCTGCTGAATTGTATAATCTGTTTTGTGCAGGTCTTTCTTGATATCGTAGAGAGTGTAAATCTTCTAATGTCGTCGAAAGGTAGGTGATGGTTTTGTAAAGCTTTATTTATTTATTTATTTATATATTTATTTATTTTTTATCGTTTCTCACAAATTACTTGGTGATCATAGGTAGTGTTCTACGTTGTGATGTAACGGGGAAGATTCTTATGAAGTGCTTCCTCTCAGGGATGCCTGATTTGAAGTTGGGTTTAAATGATAAAATTGGCCTTGAGAAAGAGTCACAGCTAAAATCACGTCCTACTAAGAGGTAGATTTGATGGGATCATGTATCACTCTTTAGATTTGTAATGGCTATGCTGTTTGTTTATTTAGAGTCCTGCTTCTGGTATAGAGTACATTAGCAATGAAAATCTGGTTTTCAAACTTTTGAGTTATAATCTTGGACAGCTTTTGTTTAAAAGTTTTCATGCATACTACTTAGTGGATTAGCCTGAACATTATTACTGAACTATTAAACTCCATGTTTTTGTGCAAGTCTTAGCAGTGATGACATAATCATTTTTAACTGATATAGGCAGTTCTTTCTTTAAACTTAATACGTGTAGCATTTGAATTTCACAAATTTGGTATTTGATTCATAAAGCATTTGGATTTATTTGGATGTGGGTTCAAGGATGCAAAGTTAGCTTTAATTTTTTGCGAGTTTTTATTCTAATATTTGAAAATGATATTCTTTGCAGTGGTAAAACAATTGAGCTTGATGATGTTACTTTCCATCAATGTGTAAACTTGACGAGGTTTAACTCAGAGAAGACAGTGAGTTTTGTGCCACCAGATGGAGAGTTTGAATTGATGAAGTACGTTGAAAATTCTTCTCTTGTGATCTTATATTCTTCAGTTGTAGCAGACTTATATTGTAAAACTAGGGTGTGAAATGAAATGCTATTTTCCTTTAATTTATTAAACATGCAGACTTTCTTATGTTTTATGTGCAAGTAAAGTTAACTTCTGGTTTACCTATCCATCTTTTGCAGATGCTTACATCTAATAAAAATATCAGTCTCTTAGTCATGATTTATGGGCAGAGATGTTACTGAGCTTGCTTAGCAATAAATATTGACTGATATATTGTGTTCAGTAGTCGAATAAACCATCACATTCTTTTATCATTTTGGATGATATTTTCCCAATTATTTCTCTCCTCCTCCTCTTATAGGTTCTGATTTTATCAATTCCATCATTCCACTTCATCATACATGATCATACTATACATTTGCTTGTAACTCAACAAGAAAATCTCTGTGATTGTGTTTTTTATGGATTTCTTTCTTTGTAGAGTGTCTGGCTTGGTCAACAACTATTATACTTAATAGTTTTTATGTTGTTCATCTATGTTGGTTTATGGCCATTTTGATTTCTTTCGAATTTTCTTTTCCCACAGATCATGGATGCATAACTTCAGAATTTAATGTTCATGGTTTTTAATTGGACTTTCACTCATTATTATCGTCCAGAATGCTCAAAAATACTTCTTGTTTAAGCCACTGTTTCACTGCTTATAGTATAGATTTATTAGGAGCTTATCTCACTGTCATTTCACATGTTGGAGTTTTCTAACAACAATAGGGGGTGTTTTACTTTAATAATGGTGCTATGAGTTATTAACGTTAATATCTTGTTTCTTGTTCTTGTTGCCATAGGTATCGTATCACAGAGGGTGTTAATCTTCCATTCCGCGTCTTGCCAACGATTAAGGAACTAGGTCGTACACGTATGGAAGTAAATGTTAAGGTTTGTAATATGATATTTTCACTGTTGTCTTGAGAGTTCCTTAGATCTGCAGTTGGCTTATATATTTTAAATTTCAGGTAAAGAGTGTTTTTGGTGCAAAAATGTTTGCCCTTGGAGTTGTCATCAAAATTCCTGTACCAAAACAGACAGCAAAGACAAGTTTCCAGGTGACATCAGGTCGGGCAAAGTACAATGCTTCAATTGATTGCTTGGTTTGGAAGTAAGTATTTCAACTAAATCTTTAGGGCACTGATCTAATCTTTATTCTACATTATTATCACTACCTCTACATCATCTTTTCTTTGTATGTAAAGTAAATCTTTCTTCAAAAAGTGTGACCGGTCAGAAAGCTATACTAGAACCACAATTGAGGGCAGAGGGTCTAAACTTACTTATATGCTAATTATATTAATGCAATTTAACTCCAAAATGGAGATATACAAGCATACTAAGTATACAATATTCTTGTTTAGCTGCATCCATTTGTATTTGAGTCCAATAATTATGGGCTCCTAGTAAGCTCGGATGTGGAAGTGACAACTGATACAAAGGCATAGGCTTTGGCTCTAGGAATCCGCAATTAACATTAGAAATTATCCTTAAAACTTGCTTGAATATATTCCCATGCTCCAAAATATAATTGTGGAAGATTAAGGGGTAAAGATTCTTTTGTGCGCTAATGGACCATAGCCATATAGACAATTAAGGTCTTCTTTTACTTTTTAGTTTCCTAAAAAGTGAGAAGTTGCAAAAGCCCCATTAGCTTTATGGATCTGCTGATTGTAAATGCTTTCATGCATCTCAACATTTGCCTTCATTGGGACAATTGCTACTGCATATTAGTAAATACAAAACTGAAAGGGAGTTATAAGCATGCTAGAATCAAGCTTCTTATTCCAAGTTACAAAACATTTGTATCCAGTATGTTTTAATTTTGTGGTACATGCCATCATATTCCATGGATAATATACAAATGACATAATTAAACCCCCTTTCTTTCTTCCCCTGCCAAGAAATAATATAGCTGCACACACATACTTGCAGTTATTTCGTGTTTCATTTATGTTCTACTGGTTCATCTTTCTTTCTTAGATTTTGTCTCAACAAATTTCTTACTGTCTTATTCTCATTCTTTCCAGGATAAGAAAATTTCCTGGACAGACCGAGCCTACCATGAGTGCCGAGGTTGAGTTGATTTCCACAATGGCTGAAAAGAAGTCTTGGACAAGGCCACCAATTCAGATGGAGTTCCAGGTTCCTAATTATGTTTCTCTTTCACAACTTAATTAAATTGGATTCATGTGAATTGTTTTATTGTTTCATGATAATGTGCCAAGACATTGTGGTTGTCTTGTTAACATCATGTTGTCAACCCCCATCAGGAGATCAAAAGTTGTACTCCTGACATCATTGTAATGGTATGCATGTCACTGTATTTAGATTTAGCAGCAGTAAACATGAGCTATAATAAAATTTTCGTGGTTGTTATTGGTTATTTCTGTTATTGGACAAGAGTAGCATGTTGTCCAAGCTCTTGAACTGGATGAAGACGTCTTATCAACGGATTGGTTAATATGTTGAATATATAATAAAATTTGGACCTCTCTCTATAACTTACAATCATTCGCAAAATCACTGATTATGGAACTTTTATGGAGCCTCTCAACTGAAAGGAGGAGCCTTTCACTTACAAGTTTGAAGAGTTATAGTTTGTCTTGTTATTTGAGACAAGGAATGTTATCATTAAGTTACTTGAGTGGATATTTATTTTTCTTCTGATTAGCAATGAGCTTGATTTGTTCAGTTGAAGAAGGTCTATATAAATTTTTAATCTTAAAAACTGACAAATGGTGCCTTTGCATTTGACTTGTCGATTATTATTCTTATCTCTCTGAATAAAGTGCAGAAAGGGGGAGAGTATAATCAGACAATAACTATAATTTTTATGCCTTTTTTTTATTTGTAGAAGTAACGATTTTTTTTTATTATTATTCTTAAATGGTTGTTGATGGGTTTAGGTTCGAGATTAAAAGATTTGTGTTATGAGTTAGAGTGTAGCAGCTTTAACTATTTTTTTGGTATTTGTAAAACTTATGTGTAACGAGCAGATGAAGGGTAGCAAAAATCTGAACCATTAGCTTTCATTCACGGGCATCTGCTTGTTGATGCCTGTACTCTGCATAATTTCTTTCAAAAGGAAAACTGACTGGCTGTACTTTTGTTGTTGCAGGTTCCCATGTTCACAGCATCAGGTTTACGTGTTCGTTTCCTCAAGGTAATCACTCTCTGTTATCAAGTCGATTCTTTTTGTAGGGAAAACATGTCATTCAGCTTAGCAATTTTCTGCAGGTATGGGAAAAGAGTGGATACAACACTGTTGAGTGGGTTCGTTATATTACTAAAGCTGGTTCATACGAGATTAGGTGCTAGAAACATGCACGATAGCTGCTCGAAGACTTCTTCAGACGATTCTGGTGAGATGGGAATATTTGGCGGCTATTGTAGTTAAGCTGGAAAAATTATTTCACAGATTTGCCTTACAGCTTCCCTCTCAAATGATGCAACTCAGCTTCTGCATTCTTGTATTTTTGGAGCCATATTTAATTGCTCATGATGGAGTTTCTGTCAATATTATTATCTTTCTTTGAATATTTTGGTTTGATTTTTGTGTTGTAAAGGCTAGCTTAATGAATAGAAATTCCAAAACTAAGCAATTTTTCTGATAGCTGACATTGTTTACTGCTACTACACCAATGGACACGTGTAATGATAATATTTTTTAGAGCGAAAATGACTTTGATTGTTTGGAGTTTGGATTGATTTCTTAAGATGTAAGTGTTGATGTATATGAAAAGGTCGTCCTGGACTTGACCTCTGTTCTGTTTTGTTTTGGTTTTGGTTTTCAAACGTTCTAATAGCTTCTTCATGGCTTTTACTTTCAAAGCTAAGGGAAAAGTAAATTTAGGAGTGTTGTCCTGACAATTGAGTGCACTTTTTGACTATGGGAATGCCCATGTCCCTTCCCATAACGATGCTTCTTTTGGCCTTTTGCCCCTTGATTGCTCTTTACTTTACAAGCACTTTCGGAGGTGCTCCTTTGCTTTTTCGATATGGCAATGGAACGAATTTTTGTACTACAGACACACCGAAATGGCCTTTTAGAATTCGATTGGAAGCCATTTGCCTGACTTCTGTACCTTCTAGGGTTCGGTTTCCCTGACATTGTTCATCATTTTTGTTTAATTATTCTTTATAAGAAAAGAATCTGTTTTATTGTACTGACTAATTTTAAAAATTATAATTTATTAAAAAGATCGATTATATTTTTATTTAACAATAATTAATTAAAAATATTTTTAAATTTTCAACTAAACATAAATATAATAATAATAAGTATTTTTTTATAATTATCGATAATTTAAATATTTGTTAATATATTATAACTAAATGTATATTTATTTGTGTTTTAATATATCAACAATTTAATATAAATTATGTATTAAAGATTCAAAGTAACATATATTATTTATAAGATAAATAAATTTACTAACATGTTATAAAATAATATTATTATTTATTTTATTGAAGTTTGTCAAATTTTAAAATTTTAATAATTATTTTTTTTGAACAATTATTATTATTATTGTATAAAAATATAATCATTATTTTTAAAATTATTAAAATTAATAAGTACAGTAAAGTAAGCCTAAACCTTGGTGACTGGTGTCATTTCCAAATTAATACCTTTTTCTTTATTAGGTGAACTACTTAAATTCGTTCATGTAGACGGTATACCTTCTTAAAACTAATTAATTTTGTGTTAACACAATTTCCTAACAAGGACAAATGCTGTTTATGTACCGTCTATTTCTCAATTCCCAAGAATTTTGTTTCTCGAGTTTTCTACATTTAGGTCTTCAAGTTAGCCTCTCCACATGAGCTTTGAGCCAAATGTTGTACGTTTTACATTGGATTCCCATTTGGCCAATTTTGTAAATGTTTATTCGCTAAAAGAGCCATTTTCCAAAAATAGTTCTGGCAAAAACTAATGAATTTTTTCTTATATTTTTTTATTTTTTAGCTAAAATGACATAGTTTTCTATGCTCTTCAAACCGATAAATTGAATCTAATATTTTTATTAACGATGATGCATTAATTATATACTAATTATATGTATCAAATTTTATCTTAATAATATAAAATATATAAATTTAATATTTTATAAATAATATAAGAACATACATAATTTAAAGGGTTGTTGATTTGTCTATATATATATATATATATATATAAATCAATTTTTTTTTTAATTTTATATAAATTTTTTACATTAATTGTAAATCATTAGATTTAAAAACTTTCAATATTAAATTCACATATGTATTAGTTATGATATATTATTATGTATTGATAATACGTGTTAATTTAATATTTAATTATTTAATGAAATAAAAAATTATGTTTTACGTATATATAATTTTAGGATATTAGAGAAAATTAAATATAAAATTTATTGCCCACTAAATAAATTTTGTTTTGGATCATTAATTTCTAGCTTTTGTATTTTGTTTGGAGAGATTGTTACTTGGCTATGAAGATGTCAATTAGCAAATTTGTTTTTGCATGCTAGAAGGTACAATTGGATAGGATATTTTGAATAATAATTGATAATTCAATTAGCAACGTTTAGTAATGGCAAAAAATACTAATTGTAAAGCACAATAACCAAATTATACAAATTAGAACCTTCAAGACAAGCAATGTATATATGATTAATTGGGATAACAAGGAATCAACTTGCATATTTAATCTAATTTATAATTTTAGTTAACCTTAATTTTGTCAATTATTGGCATTGTAATTGTAATAATAAAAATCACCCATTTATTATAATTATAATACAAGAATTTTGAGAAAACCCAACATTGAAGATCAAGTACCCAATTATTTCTTTTTTCTCCCACTAAATTATTGTTTATAAAATAAGTGAATATTAATTATAAACTAAATTTAAGTTTGGTTTAGAAGTATTGATGAGAAAATTTTAAAACATATAAGTGCAAATATTTTTGTGTTTTTTTATACTTTTTAAAAAAATTATTAAAATAATTAATATATTACTCACAAGGACTAATATTATTTTAATTATTTTTACCAAATTTAAAGATTAAACATAATATTGATTAAACTTAATAAATACATTTAAAATAAATATCTTAACAATTAGTACTAGTCTTTAGTTAACTTATCATTAAACCAGTTAAGAATTAAGATTATTTCTTCCCAATCTAACAATTTAGGAATCAATATTTTCGCACACCATTTTTCCTTTTCCTGTATTACCCTTCTAACTCCACCAACAAAAGGTCCATCAGCCTATAAGAACAAGCCACGTATCCTAAAATTGAAGTAACTGAAAAAAACTTAAAACCCCTTTTAACATTTTAAAACCCTACTTAAAAGAAACTAAAACACATTCCCATTTTTCTCTCTGTGTGGGTTTGGTTCGGTTGATTGATTCTCTTTCCCTTTTTGTTTCTTAGTGTTGATATGAAACTAAAGTTCCATTTCCAAGTAGATAACTCACGCAACACGAACTGTTTCGTTACTTGAACTCGAAATAAATTCAATTCCATTTTCAGTCATTCACTCACTCACGCACGCATTTTCATTTTCGCTCAAGAATTGAAATTGAAAAAAATTGGAAATTGAAAAATTGAAAATTGAATTTCGAAGTTCAAACGACTCGTCTTCTATCTTTGCAATGGACCCGAGAGAACCGCCTCCCCAACCAAACATGTTTATGGGTCCCACCTCTTACCCCACCAATCCCATGATCCAACAGTCTCCGTCCGTGGCCGCGGCCGCCGCTAGATTTTCCTTTAACCATCTGGCGCCTCCGCCGTCGCAACCCGAATCGCAGTCCAAGCATCTCGAGTCTTTTAATTCTGGTGGGTTGACGGATCGGCTTCGTCCAGGTCGGGTGGTGGCTTCAGCATTGATCCGTCCAAGAAGAAGCGGGGACGGCCAAGAAAGTACACTCCGGATGGGAACATTGCTTTGAGACTGGCGACTTCTCAGTCGCCTGGTTCTTTAGCTGATTCTGGTGGTGGTGGCGGGGGTGGAGGCGGTGGTAGCGGTAGCGGGGGTCGCTGGCTCGGGTTCCGAGCCTGCCGCGAAGCGCAACCGGGGTCGGCCCTCCTGGTTCGGGAAAAAAGCAGCTCGATGCATTGGGTAATTATCTATTTTGAATTTGATAGTTATTGTTAGTAGATTCTGTTAAACTGATTGATTTGTTTTGTGAATAGGGGGACTTGGAGGTGTGGGATTTACTCCGCATGTGATCTCTGTTAAAGCTGGAGAGGTATGTTAATACTTTAGTCTTTATGAATGAATGGTATAATTTGTTTTCTTGAGATCCTTTTTATCTGTCACAAGTTTTTAATAGGAGCATGTTGAGAGAATTCCCACCGACATTTGTAAAATACTAAATAACAATTATAATGGAATGGTGAGGTGTTATGAACAATGGAAATATGGTTTTATGGAGGGTCAAAATATGATTTTTTTAAGGTACAATTATTTGTGAATCATTAGTAAAGCAGTGATTTTTTTGGTGGGATGTCAAACTCTACAGTTTTCCAGGTATTCATTGATGTGAAACGTATTTCTGGTTGCATGATATGTTTTTCCGTTTAGATAAAAGATGGGAATTAGTCTTCAATATATATTTTTTTGCTATTTTATTGGAAAACTACTCCTTTACTGGTGCATTTTTCCAATTTCTAAAATTTACAATGGTTGACTTCTCAAGTCTTTGAGCACTAATTTTTTTTCGTGCACAATGTTGATGCCTTATCAGGTTGGTATATACATCACAATTAGTACACATCTAGTGGATTAAAGGCCGTTGAAAATGCTCTTGCCAAAATATGGTGATCTATAGAAACAGGCGAAGTGTGGGAGTTAGGAACAAAAATTTATGTACTTGGCAAATGTCAAGCAATTTGGTTGCTTAAAGCAATTAGTCGAAATGATAGCTTCTGCCTCTCATACCCCCATAGGAAAGAAAAAGAAAAGAGCATGTGCATTATGGGTTTGGGAACGAGGGTACTTATAGAATCCGTAGAAAAGTTACATGTTATATTCACAATATACATGAATTATGGTGTCTATATGAAGAATAAATGTGATTTATCATACAAACAGTTGTTGATACTTTGCCAAAGGTATCCATCAGTTGTAATAGTTCTACCAGTCAACCAATAAATACTCTTAAAAGTTTCTATGACAGCTTGCTTCTTGACATAAGCTGTCATGTATAGTGTTAATAACTTCTTAGTTGGGTGGTTCATCTTATCATATGTTAGTTTTTGTATATGGGTTAATGATTTTTTAGTTGATTGGTTCATCTTACCATATTAACTTTTGTCTACATACAAAGTTTGTGCTATTCATAGGATACATTGCTGGTTGTATCTGAAATTCCAGATTTATCATATATGTTAGCAACAATATAGAGTGGCGTTTAGAGTCTTATTTCAATTTGCTGGCTGATTTTTCTTGTCTTATAATTGTATCACGCTAATCTCTAAGCACTCCTTAGACTTGTCATTTTTTTAGTTTTGTCTAATACAAATAAAAGATACCAGGAATGAAAAATATTAATTTGAAGTGTCATTATTTTGCTGCTGCTGAAGTTACTAGATTTTGCCTCTTCATTTCTTATAATATATCTTTTTATAATACAACATTTGGTTATTGTCCCAGTCTGAATTGTATGTGCAAAATTTCTTTTATTTTAATCAACACTTCTACTTTTCTTTAGTGGATTCTGCCTTTTCAAGATATATGACCTGCTACAATAGTAATACAAAACCTGGAAAACTAGTTACACAAACTATTTTATATACATGGTCTCTGACTGTTTTATTGTCTCATGCTTTAATTTGTTTAATTTATTGGTTTATCTTCACTCTTTTGTTACATAAACATTAGTTTGTATACTTAATTTCTAAGTGTTCTATATTTTCATGTGACAATTGTCGAAAGAATTTCCAAAATGTTATTTTACTGATGTTTTAAGAACTTATGATCCTTGGTCATTATCTATTTATTTATTGAATTTTCCTTTGGGAAATGGGTAATTTACTAATTTTGGACAAACCTAAGTAAATGGTATAAATATGAATATTGGTCAAACGATTTTACTTGCAATATGACTTAATGATCTAAAACTTAGTGTTGTGCCGTTTATTCTTTTTTTTTAAACATATCATTAGCATTATTTGAATTGTCAAGAGTTTATATGGCGTACAAGTTTCTTATGTTTGGCCATTGGTGTTCTAAATTGTCAAGTCTTAGTGCACAGAAAATGCACTTCACTCAACATGAAGAATATTTCTTCTCACATATTTGGTGGGAAGGAAAAAAAGGCATAAATTGTTCGACAATCTAGCATGCATATTCAGTGGTCAGCTAACAAGGGTTTTGACAAGGCATCGATGTTGATCCATTGGAAATTCTTTTGAATATTTGGTGATTAGAATGAAAAAGGGTTTTCATTTAGTGTTTTTAGTTCACTTGATTGCACCTTGTAGGTATGCCAGGAAGAAAGCGTTATTGGTACTGGCAGAAGAGATGGAGACATTGTGCAGTTGTTTCACATAAGTGGGCTGATATACAAATAATGCTTTATATGTCAAAAATAGAAGATAGTTAATAAAATGGTATACCAGGAATTAGACATTGGGCTTGCTTCAGCTGATGTGGATTCTTATAAAGTTATCACATAATTACAGTTTGTAGGAGTGGGGTTGAAATAACTTTATTTTGATTTATTTGATTTATTTATCTTTACTTCTCTTATTTTCTTATGCTGTAGAATTATATGAGTACTGATCCTTTGGTTATCCATTTGAGGTTTCAAAAACTTTATGATTGTTTCTACTGGTCAGGCAGTAAGTGTGTAAAGAGTCCTTATCACTTTCCAATAGGGGTCTATTTTTTCATAATATATTGTCTTCTGAATGTTGTATCCCTTTGGATTCCAGGACATAGCATCGAAAATTGTGGCATTTTCACAACAAGGGCCTCGAACAGTTTGTATTCTCTCTGCAAGTGGTGCAATCTGCAATGTTACCCTTCGCCAACCAGCTATGTCTGGTGGTACCGTGACATATGAGGTATTTCTGACATTCTTATATGATTCATTGGTCGAAGAATGCCTCAATTTGCTTGAATGGATTTCTGTGACCTAACTTGGATAAGGTGGCTTCAAAATTTCAAGGCTGTGGGATGACGATCTCCAAAGGAAAAGCACAGACAATAAAACTTTCTCTAAAACCAAGCTTCTGATTAATTTTTAAAAAACAGGGTGGAGGACGGTCCTAGTAACTGCCTGCATAAAATGAAAGAACAAATTTAAAATAGTTGTCAATGCAGATGCCGATCTTCATTGATCGTGAAAAAATGGACCATATGAAATATGGGTGTAAATGAACAGACCCAAACCTTTCATGGATACTACACTGCTTGACATGTCTGCGATGCATCTGATATCTATTGTGTTTAAGTGAGTTTTAATATGTCAAGTCTTGAATGTAAGTAAGTATTTGGTCCTTGTCAGATTCAAATAAGGGATTATGATTAATGGGCTGCAAATCAATATTATATTGCTGCTCTCATCTTTTTCATTATATGAAATGTATGATTTTCTTGTCTGTTATTTGCCTGTGCACTTTGATCCTTTTAGTCCTAGAATATAGTAGGAGATATGGTGTATATATATAAGTTAAACTGAGGCTTTTGTCTGATTGGAGAATATTCTGATAATCCTTCTGATGCATATTTTTAAGGTTAGAGGGGCAATACCTTTTTGGTTCTTTAGGGTGGTGGGGTAGGAGGGATGAGCTTGTGATTGGGTTTTGGGCAGGAAGAGATTAAGTGATGGCTTGAACAAAATCCCCTAATATTTTGATAATGAATAATGAAAAGTAAATTAAGCATACTTTTTCAGTCAAGGAATTTTTTTAAATATAACAAAACCTGAATAAATTTGCCTTGTTTCAGTGAGGTTTTATGTAAGGAAAAGGGCAGTATTTTGATAGCATCTATCAGTAGTTCCATACATTACATGTGTTGATGATATTCACAATAAATGAGATGTTGGCTTTTGTTAAAATGATTATGTAATTGTTCATTTAAATGCTAGTGTTTCTAAAGAAAGTGCCTCCTGTTGATGGTGGGATGGGTGGGAAGGTGATGCTAATTTTAGTAATTGTTTTAAAAAGGTTGAAATAATCTGGTATTCCAATTATTTGGTTGTCTATGCAGTTTTATTTGTAGTGTGTTTGACTTGTCATTTTTTCTTGGTCTTATCGATGAACGGGAGGTGAGATTTATGGAACAAAGTGTTTGGACAATTAAGATAACATGTTAGTTTTATTTATGAGATTGTTTTCTGAGTAATGTCTAGGTAAACTAGTTATTATGATTCCAGTGGCTGTTGATTAGAAACTAATTAGAGTTAATGAAGGCACATGCCGAAAATTGAATGGAAATGGGTTGGCGATGTTTGTCTTGGTTTCAGTCGTTAAAATCAAGTAGGCAGTTATGCTTGCCACTTATTCCTGCCAATACTATAAGGCTCTTCCCCTGGTACGCATCAAGTTCTCTCTATTCAGTAAATGGACATAAGCCTTCCGTTCATTAGTTGACTCTGTGTGACTTAATTTAATGTGCCTTTTCATTTGAATACCATAAACAATCTTGTGCAATGCCAATGTTTCCCTTTTTGGACCTATTGATCAACTAATGTAAATGTTTTGTGATAGTCTTAATGAAGGGGCAGTGGTAACTTGAGATCATTTTTAAAATTCATTATCATTGCATCTGCCTTTTGTAGTCAGAACCACATGGCAGCTATGTGCTAGAAGAGGTGAACTTTTCAGTACTCTGTTGGAGCAGTGCATAACGGAATGTGAACATAGGATTTATGGGTCTTGCAGGGGACGTGGCAGGTGGTGCTATTGCAAAAGCTGGAGTATGACATGACAGGAAACACTGAAATTTTTTCCAAGAGTGAATATAGACATACTACTGGGAGAATAGGATTCCATATATTACCTGTGACTGTACGGATCAAGTAGGATATGTGTTTCATTTGATGCTGGATGATAGTGATGAATGCAAGCTCATGTCACTTTTGGGCTTGTTCACAGTTGGTATGTAACAAAAAGGTTAAGGTGTAGGCAGTTAGGGGTTCATGGTTTGGATTTTAAGCAAGGCCATAGTATTCGCCTACTCTGTAGCTGCCTATCTTGCAAACTTTGGGGATTATATTGTTTATTATCTTTGGGTCTGCTTCTAAAAATTTGACTAGGATGTTCATTTACTGAGACCTCTCTCTCTGTTCTTTTCGTCATAATAAGTTAATAACCACCATTAGGGTCCTCATTCCCCATTTTCGTTTCAGCAATATAAAAAAAATCAGTTGACACCTGATGACTTTATCCTTTCATGTTTGATCATGCATACACTGCCAAATTTTATATTATAGTGTGACATATCTATCAGGTCATATATTGGTGATTTGAATTTCTTTTGTGGTTATGTATAACTTACCTCTCTCGTAGTGACCATTTTCCTTTGCAGGGTCGATTTGAAATTATTTCTCTCTCCGGTTCCTTCTTGCTTTCTGATAATAATGGTAACCGCAGCAGAAGTGGTGGGCTGAGTGTGTCCCTTGCTGGGTCAGATGGCCGAGTTTTGGGCGGTGGAGTTGCAGGAATGCTCATGGCAGCATCACCAGTGCAGGTATGGGTCTCTACAACTGTGTTTCCATTTTTGAAAACTGTTTAAAAGTAACCGAAATATAATCTTCTTGCGGGTTTCTCACACATGGAATTTCTGTAACTTTGAGATGTATTTTATCTTCCTGCCAGATAATAGTGGGCAGTTTTATTGCGGATGGGAAAAAATCAAACTCAAATATCTTGAAATCTGGCCCGTCTTCAGCCCCGACACCCCATATGTTGAACTTTGGGGCACCAATGACAACATCTAGTCCCCCCTCCCAAGGAGCTTCAAGTGAGTCTTCTGATGACCATGGTAGTAGCCCTCTTAA
>CM051394.1:12329163-12374958 GCA_028052125.1 Melia azedarach
AATTTAAAATTATTATTACCGTTATAAATTTTTAACATTATTATTATTTAAAATTTTCTAAATAAAATAAATTATTTTATTTAACAATTATTTAAAAATATTTTTTTAAATTCTTATTTATACTAATTTAGACTTTTATTTTTCTTTTTCTACTTTTTCCGCTCTTTTTTCCCTCCCCTCCTTTCTTTTCTTTCCCCTTCTTGCCCCCTCCTTTTTTTTTTTCCTTCTTCATCCCATTATTATATATTTTTTTAAAGCCGTTATTTATTAAATATAGGAATATTTTACTACTCAAATGTATTTAGTGTAATAATTAAGGTATTCTCTTTTATTTAGAAATCTCAGATTTAAATCTCACTAAAAGTTATACTATTTTACAATTTTAAAAAAAGATTGGGGAAATTATAGGGGATATTTTTTTTTATAGTTTTTTATTAAATTGAGATTTGTATAAACTTCAGGGGACGTATGTGACAATATCGCTTGTTTAAAAGAAATTATAGCGTGTGGTAATCTGCACAAGATATCGTGGTTCACCTTTTTTTTTTTTTTGGTTAATTCTCTTTTTTCTTCTGGGCCTTTTTTACGATTTCAGTTTTTCGTTCTTGTTCTTGAATTTGATCGTTTCTTTGACTCTTGATTTTCTCTAGAAATTAACGAACAATAAGAAGTGTTTTTGTGGAATCAAATGGTATGGGAGAGATTGTAGAAGAGACGAAGGAAAACAACAATAAAGTTGTAGAGATCACAGTCAAAACCATTGGCCCTGCTCGTCCCTCCCGCCTCTCTGTCTCATCTCCCATTAAAGTACGTCTTCTGTTTTCAATATCTGTATATATCTTCCTGGGATTTATGGGTTTTCCTTTTTCTTTTTTAAATTAGTTGGTATTGCCCTCTCTGTAGCATGATTGAAATTACCCAGATCGCTGTTATGAAATTATGGTCCTTGCATTGCTGTGAAAGTATGATGATTGTTACTTTAGAATTGAAATAGTGTCAAACCAGAGGAAGAATTAAAATGAATAGATGTATTAAATTGTACTTTTGAAACAGTGACACAATGAATCATGATGACGGAAACAGTAGTTAATATGGGTTTGTTTGTGTTGGTTAGGATCAAGTTTACCCGTATCATCGAGCCTCACGTCTATGTGCAGGTGAAGCCTCATACGGAAAAAAATTTGATATGTGAAAGCTAATTGTACAATTTGTTTAGAGTTGTATCTTCAAAATAAAACAAGATGTGATTAAGTCAGAGATTGTGCTAAAACATGTGAATGTATTTGGTATGTGAATGCATTGGGTATCAAATATTCATGCTTTTGTAGTCTTGTTTCCTTATGTACTTCTTAGTTATATATACATGAACAATGTAGAGTGTGGGAAGTCAGAAATCAGAATTTAAAATTAGTAATTCCAGAGGATAGAAATTTTGTTTGGTTTCTGAGTTCTCATTGTGTTTGATTCTTTTTTTTTTTTCCTTTTATAGGTTTATAAAATTGCATAAGAATTTAAGTAGCAATTTTTCTGCGTTCTTATTGATTTCACTGTCTTTTTCATATGTTTTGGCTTTATGATAGTACGTAGAAGTGAAATTATGTTCATTTAAATGTTTAAATGGATAGGGCATGCGCTAATGAGATTGAGGCTTATAAGTTTCATTCAGCCATGATGAAACTGTCAAGCTACCATATATCTTTTGCATTTAGGATGCCTGGTCTAAGTTCATATGTTGTAGAAAATGTTAACATTTCAATTGTTTACATTAGCATTGCCAAAGATATATTAGTAAAAGATCTTTTACTGATTTCTATGCTTTACATCTTCACATTTCAATTTTTTCAAGAATGTAGTCGAGTTGGATTGCATCTAAGTTTTCTGTTCTGAATCTTGACCGTACTTTAATTTTCTCTCTCACTTAAAAAGAAGGTTAGCTGGTAAAAATTATGAATATGCTATTCAATATGATTTGTTATGACGTGCTTATGCTGTTTCTATCATAATTAGGTCCATGATTTGAGAAAATTGATTGCAAAAGGTAATCATTTACCAATAGAGAATTTGAGGCTTATTTTGCATGGGAAGTATTGGATGACCGTAAAGGATGAGGACGATGTGTACCTCCGACTGTGCGATGGTGGTAATAATTCTGTCCTTTAGTTACCCTTTATTCAATATATAATTCCGGCAGGAGTTCTTGTAAACCTTTGCACTTATAGGGCTTTTAAATTCCTCGCAAAATAGCCCGGTACTAACAGATTTAGACAATTTTGAGAACCATTTTAACATTTTTAGGAAATTCAGAGTAAAATGGTCATGTAATATATGTTTTGTTTTAAAGTTTTATAATTTTACAAAACCAGAAGTCACCCTTGTTTTAAAGGAGGAGGACATGGTATGTCAAATTTAATTTGGTAGTTCTGGCGCTTATCGAGCCATGGTTTTTCTTCTGGGATTTTTCAGCTAAACAGATTTAAGCAATGTGGAAATTGGGTGACAAAAGTTTTATTTGTTATTGCAGTGCTTTGTTGTACCTGAAAGCAAAGCTAAAAAGTATTTGCTAATACTAAGTTTTAATAGAACCCACACATGTTGCTATTAATATTGACATCTAGTGATTTTATCCCCACAACAGTTGTGTTGACGCCATCACAACCTTAATACCAAACGAAGCCTAAATTGTTTCACAAGATTTTCTTGCTAAAGTGCCAGAAATAAATGAATGTAAAAACAAAAGAATAGATAGTTAGAGAATTGAGAGAAATGGCCTAGTTTCATCATCCTTTCACTCTTGTCACTTCTTCTTCTCTTCTCAGTCTGCTGCAATATTACTTGGTTTGCTTTTTAATTCTCTACAGGTTGGCTTCAGTACAGCCTTTGTTGACCCTCAGCCCTAGCACCTACAAGAAACTTTGTTACAAGTTCTGTTACTCTTAAAAAATATTTCTCAGACTTGTCAGTTTTTTCGTTGTTCATAGTCCCAGTTAACATTCGCTAGTCTTTTCGAGGTCGAGAATGAATCATTCTGTTGTATACTTTACTTGCCTCCTAAGCACATACCAACTTGATTTCTTATGTTCATTATTGAAAATATTCATCATTTGTTTGCTGTCCTGGTCTTCAACTTTTATATCATTCTTAGCTTCGTCAAAACCTAGTTTCATTTTAGCCCTGGTTTCTTTCCTTTTCAATTCCTACCCTACCTTCCCATTCACCATTTTCTCTTACCATATTCCACTAAGCAGGATTTTGATGGGAGCCAAATCTAATTAATGGTAGGCCATAAGCAATTAGTTATACAAGAAGAAAATTGACTTACTGCCAGAAAATACAAAGTTGAATTTTGCCGCTTTTAATTGCCTATTTTTAATTTTTTAAATACTGCATGCACATCTTCAATATATTTTATGTTAAGCATAGCTTTTATACTTTTAGCAAATTGACTTACATGTTTGATGATGGTCAAGTTCTTTAGCATTGGTACAGAACCTAATATTTCCCTTTCGAAAACCAAGAAATTTGCTTAACTTAATTTTATTTGATGACTCAAAATCTTGTAGAAATCAAAGATTTTAAAAGAAAGTACTAAATATAAATTCCGTGGTCAAATTTCTTCTTAGTTGAACCACATATAATTGCATAAGATGAATTACTACTCTGCGCCATCTTGTATGCAGATTCACATCATAGTTTTCTACTATAGGTATATTCGGTTCCTGTATTATTTGGTTTAGATTCTAAGAGCTTCCTGGTTGGGGTCTGTTGGCAAATCTCTATTAATATGTTGGATGTCATTTTCTAGACTCTGTGATCGCTGCTGTCAAAACCGAAACCACCAGCTAAACATCTCCGGGATGATACTTATATCGATGATGATGATGATTTAGATATGGTAATTGAATAAGTATTTTCTTAAACACAGATGTCACTTTAACATAAAAATATTTCTCATTTAAATTATTTCTACTTTTTTCTTAATTTTTAAATATCCAGAAGTTTCATCTCCCACAATCAACAAGCCGGTGGAAGAAGAAGCTTTTCTTTTTTTCTCCGCAATAAGTTGAAGCTTCCTGGTAAGCATCCAGTACAAATGTTGTTATATTTTTAAATAACAACTGCTGATTGCCTCTTTCTTTGATGTTTTCTTTGATAGATATACTATTGATGGCAATTTTCTCACTCAGTCTAAAGATGTGGGCTATTATCTTTCTATGGTTTGTCTTCGCACCTATTGCCCACAGATGGGATCTTGGACCTTTATACGTAAGTTTTCTTTTATACTGGTTCCAATTGCTTATGCATGCATAGAACTGTTTTTTCCTTTTGGGTTTTACCTTTTTGGATAATTACTTGTTTCGATATTTTTCTGTTATATAAACCTTAATGCAGGTTTTGTGTTCAGTGGTTGTTCCCTACTAGTGATTTCTTTGCTTAGCATAGGAAGGAAAGATCAGTCTGAAATCACATTAAAGAAAACAAGGGTTACAATTGACCATATTTTGTCATTCAGTGTATAATAAAGCTTTTCATTTTTATACAAAAAGCAAACTAAGGTTTGTGTTTATGAAGTTATTGTCTGGAAGTATACCCTTTTCTATGGTTATCCTGGTAAATAAAGCTTATTTTGAGTCGTGTGGAGCTTTAGTTTCAACCTTTCTTATTGACTTAATTAGAGGCAAATGGACCTATGTTTTTATTGTGTCAACTTTTGTTTGATTTGTCCAACCTGGAAAGAAAACTGTTGTTGCCGTGGTTTGTACAGTAACATCTAATTCCATGTTACCTCGACTGCTTCCTGTGAGTGAAATCTAAAGAAATAATCGGATAAATGAGAAATGCCACTTGGGCATTGACTTCTCTTTCAATCTTATTTGTATGGAAAAAGAAAAAGGGAATATCAAAGGAGCCCAGAGGTTATTGGAGAACAAGGATGTACTGAATTGACACTTCAATTTTTTTTTATTTATTATAATAACCTTTATTTACCTGGATTATCCATAGGCCAAATGATTTGATACTTCAATTCCTTGTCACCTGCTTTTCATTCAGATACTTGGGACTGCATTCTCTATCATTTTCCTGAATCTTGGACAGCGTCAACCTGGAGATATCAGGTATAACCTAATAAGGATAATGGCTTGCCCTTGATTTAATCAATTGTGTTTTGATTGAAATCGAACTTATTTTTTACAATATGTTCATATTAGTGGGGAAAAATTATGTTAAACTGTTTAATGAAACATCCATTTCTATGTAAGAAAAGTGGTTGAAATATATTGTGTATTCCTTAAATCTGCTTTGTCTTCCATTATTTTCTCTGTTTTGTTTTTGGTGAAGGAATATGAAACCCAATTCATATTTGATATAATTACAAATAGAATCCTTGTAGTTTTTTATCTTGTTTTCCGTAATTATAGTGATTACCTCATGGAATCTCTGATTTCCCCAAGTGTCACATTTTATTTTTAATCTGTGCAGTGCATATTCTATCTTTAATGATGATTTCCAAGAGCTTCCCGGGACCCTTAATGCTGATCGTCTGGACAGAGACATTCGGGCAGGTCAGTTTTGAGCCTGTAAAACGCCAATTATGATAATAGATGAATGCATCAAGTCCATAATTCGGAAGGAAAATGTTCACAACTGCACAGTTAGTCCTTAGCTTGAAGCAATCAATTAGTTTTCTTCTACACTCTGTGGGTAGCAGATTACTGTAAAATCATTTCTGTTTTCTGGGTTTTTGCAACCCTGCTCTGCTCGTGTAGTAAAAGGATTAGCACAAATACCAGTTTTGTGTATAGTACCAATTGGTGATACTTGTGTAAGATGTTCAAAATTAGAGAAGAAATGAGAACATGAACCCGAGTGAGCTTGGAAATTGCCTATTTTGTTTACCCTTTAGTACCAAAGCAGCTGTTGAATTGAAATGAAAATTGTTGTCAAAGAGAAGAGATTCTTCTTCTATAACTATTTTATGAGCTTGTTAGTTTTCACTTGGTAAAAGAATTTTTTTAATATTAAATAATTTTTTTATGTTATTTAATTAGCATCGAGGATTGGCTTTTGAAAATTAAAAGAAAAAAATTTTCTTCGAAGTCCAAATTTTAGGTCTTTTGGCTGTTGAGTCTTGTGGGTTTTTTTTTAAAATACTAAATTATCTAAAATATCACTATTTAATTTTTAAAATTTTACATTATTTTCTTATAATATAGTTTTGAGAAATTGTCTATTAAAATAATTACATGAGTTTTTCAAAAGTTATTTGTAATATTTAAATAATTAATATTTTATTTATTAAAAATTTTACTTATAAAAAAGTTATTCGAAAAAGTTTTATTTAAAAAATTATACAAAATAGACCTAAATATTATATATGTTTTCAGAAAATAAAAATGGAAAAAGTGAACATAAAACAATAACGAGTAGAAATGGTCATATTTATAAGAATCCAATTTTTTTTTGCAAAATATTATGCATTATGACTTAATTTATTATTCACACAAGAAAAAATTATTATATGTCAAATATGAATAGATATGGGTGCAAGTAATAATAAACATAGATCTCCAAACATACTCCAATATACACAAGGGTGGAGTGGAGCACATATAAGGCCTCCTCAGCAGCACAAAATTTTTAAATTTTTGTTATAATATTTATATTTTAAACTATTTTTAAATTTATTTACAATTTAATCTCTATACTTTAAAAAAATAATAATTTGTTAATTATTTTTAAAATATTACTTATTCAATTTTACCTTTTAATTATTTTAAATTTTTAACTCTCATTATTTTGGCCCTCTAATTATTCAGTTCTCTCGCTCCAACTTGAATATACATATCTTTTGAGCTTATTATATCTCAAATTTGGGGTTTGCAATGTTTTTATTTTTATAAATATTTAAAATTAAAAACATGTGATTATTGAAATAATTGGGTGTGTTTTTGTTTTTAGTAAGATAAAAGGTCAAATGGTCGGTCTAAAAACCATAGTAGTAGCAAGGTGTAGGTAGAAGTGTTAGTCATTTTCTCCACTAATGTAGTTGCCTTTTATCAAACATACCAATCATATGCTATAGTCGGTGCATATATAGCACACCTTCAAAATTTACATGCCTATGTTGAGGATTCTCCTACTTAATTTTCAAAATTAAAAAAATATATATTTACATGAGTTATAATTTTATATACATTTTAATTCTAATAATTTAAAATTTTATTTATTTAACTCTCAAACTGTTTAATAGGTTATACTTAAAAGAAGTATTGTTCTTTGTCTATCGCTCATTTTTTTAAATTAATTGGATTATTATGTAGGTCGAAAAACTTAAAACCCAACAACATCATCCATGACCTAATCTAGAATTAAAATATACATTTGATAATGCTTTAAGAATTCATTAGTTAATTTTATTTTATCATACAACCATTGTGATTTAGAAATGGTAATATTTCAATTTCAAATAGAAGGAAATAGCCTTGCAAGAAAGTGAGTGAGAGAGAGAGAGAGAGAGAGAGAGCTTTCAAATTTCAAATGGATATTTGATTTGATTGTAACAAGTCGTGATTGTGACCACAAAAGCTAAGAATTATAACTTTTTGGGCCTTCTTCACCCAACTGCAACGATGGGACAAGTAGAAGAAATTGCCATCAATCCTTACCCTCATACCCTTCATTATTAACAATTTTTTTTTTGTCATTATTAACAAATTTCATAAATTTGATTGCATTTTTTAACAATAGTTTTTTTTAATGATTTTCAATTTTTTTATCATTATTACATTTTTTTTTTACACAAAAAATTCGACATTCATTCGAACTCAGTAGAAAAAAGATTACAAAATATTTCAGATGTACATCAACTAATATATATTGTTAGAGTATTATACTAACTTGTTATCAAATAAATTCAGAAAGATCAAAATACTCGTCGAAGGATTAGGATAGTAAATTTATTATCATTCTATTTTAAATAAATTTAATAAAATATATGTATAGTATTTTTTAATATGAGATCTTAGTAGATTTAAAATTTAAATAATATTCCTTGAACATAATTCGGTAAAAATACACTTAATAATCTTAAGTTATTTTGAGCTCAAATAATAATAGGTAGGAAGAATTTGATATTTTATAAAACGAATGATTTGATATATTGAAATATATATTAGAAAATAAATAAAATTTATTTAGGTATTTTTAAAATTATAATAAAATATACTTAATAAGATTTTAAATATTAAATTGAGAAAAATAAACACATTTAAATTGTGTGAGACAAAATAATAAAAGTTAAAAGAAAATTGAGGATTCATGAATCCTAAGTCTAGAATTATCAAAAATCCTAGATGTCATTATTCAATTCTAATTCAATAACATTGAAAGCAAAATTGGTTGGCTAAAAGACAAATATTTGGTTTGACAAAATCACACTACTACTTTCAATATTCAAATGCCATGAAAAATAATGCCAAAAAGTAAAAACATTTTCAAGAAATGCTTTCTATTTGTTTATGTAGTCAATGAGGTGAAATGAGAAAAATTCCAAGTAGTTTAAGACAAAAATGAATTTTTCAAGCAAGTAAAATGATTATAATTTATAGTTTTTTTAATACTAATTTAATTATGATTAATTGACTTTTAAAAGTACAAAATATATCATGACTAATTATATTCTTATCTTAACTTTTCCTTTTGGAAAAATGAATCATGATTTGAAATTATTTCTTTTAATTATTGATTGATTAATTAATTGTTGAATCAAATTTCATGAGGGTATTAATTATTTGAAAAGGTGAATATGCTTTTATGTTTTTCTTATTATTTTGTTGTATTAATTTTCAAAGTCAATCTACTTCCAAGTTATGATTCTTCTTACAACTTGAGCCTTTTCCTTTTTTTTTCTTTTATGAACAACTTGCAATAAATTGACTAATAATTTTAAATTGCATTTTTTTTTACTTGAAAATGACAAAAAACAACATAATTTATTATAAAAATCTTGACTCAATATATTTTGATACCTACTTATTTTTTTATTGGAAAGTGGGAATATAATTTGATTTTAATAACTTATATATTTTTAAAAGTATTTATTTTTTAACCTAAAAATAAAAAAATTTAAAATTTATCTAATCTTCTAACATATATGATATGTCAAATCATTAAGATCTATTTTTTTGAATAAAATTTATTATAATAAACCTTTTAATAAAAGTTGATTGATAATTTGGTTATCAAAAATAATTTATTTTGATAGACAATTTAAGATAATATTATAACAAGATAATATAAAATATTTTAAATAAAATAAAGACAAATTAAAAAATCTAACCTTTAAAAAAAATTAAAAAATCTTTTCCGTCAAAAATCTAATATTTAATGAAACGCCGTTATGTTCGATAATAATTAATAAATTAATGAATTGTAGATCAATTTGCTGAAGTACCAATTCTAGACGGCACGTTACTAAAATAAAATAAAGTCAACCATGTGTCAACATTAATAGTATTTAATTTAATTATTTAATTAATTTATTTATTTATTTTTGCTAGTTAGATTGACTCAAATTCTATACATATTCACCTATTTCTACCATATTTTGATTTTTATTTATTTATTAATTATTATTTTATCAAATTTAGGAAATTTTATCTGAAAGATCTATCAAAATTCAAAAGTTAGTACTTATTTATTTCAAATTAAGTGGTTAAACGAAGAAAGAAAATTGGGTTCCATTAGTTGGGTTTATTTAATATCAATTAAATTTTGATAAAGATTATTTTTTAATTTTTTGAAATATTTTTTAAAAAATATAATCTTTTTGAAATAATGTTGTAAAGGAGGTATTTAATTAAATTTTAAATTTGAAAAAAAATGTCGGGATTTTGTTGTTTGTAAACATATAAATTTTGTCATTAATCCAAGTTTAGTGTTTGTTTTTCAAATTAATTATAAAATTTATTAACTAGGTCCCAACAATTTTAAATTAAAATATTTAACTTAAAATTTTAAATAAATTTATTAATTATAATTTAAAAAATATCATTTAAAAGTGAATATATATATAATTTTAAGATATTTTTATTTACAAGTTACAAATAAAAACAAACATATCATCTAAATTATTCACATTTATACATTCAGATCTATTTAAATTTCATATTCATTAAATTTCATGTAAAAAAAATATTAAAAAATATTTCAAAACATAAAAGGAAAAAAAGTCATATATGAATTAACTAAATAAAATAAAATTGATGGAATACAATAATTTTGTCAAATTTTAAATATAAAAATGAAAACTTGAAATGAACCACTTACTTAATGCTCAAGTTAAAGGGAATGTTTATTATTATTATTATTATCATCATTATCTTTAAATTAGTAAAACTTTAATAAGAAATTAAGGTTCAACTAGGTGTGATCCTTTTTGTCCAACTTTTATTAATGTATAAGTCATAAGTGATTAAGACATCATTAATACAAAGATTAGAGAGAATAAAGAAAGCTTTTGCACATAAAACTTGAACTTTTCTTTTATTAATTGATAATTGCAAATTGGTTTGGTATTGATAGTTACACATGTTAAATCCAATTATATATTTATTTAATATGAACAATCGCGTACGGTATATTAAGGTTTTATTCAGTATTGTCAAAGGCAGAGTAAAAAACGAATATTATATAAAATTTGAAAAGTAAAATTAGTCATTAACATATTAAAAATAATTAATAAATTAAGAAGTAAATGAATAGCTTAACAAAGTGTAAGAGTCAAATTCTATATAAAATATAGGTAAAATATAAATATTATAATAAAATATTTAAAAAAATTGTGCAGTCGAAGGGAAGGGCTAAGGGTCCACTCAAATCCTAGATATTGCGATACTTTTACTTCGTTAATACTCTTTTTTAATTCATAACTAAATTAATTTTGATCCATAAATATCTATTTTTTAACTTGATTGTGTGTCAAACACCCGTTAGCTCTCACTTAACAAATTATAATTTTTATTTCATAGCAATCGTAATTTAAGAGTCGTAATATCACGAGACAAATAGACCTTATTAATATGTATATAATTGATAAAGTGTTTATCTTTAGTAAATCTATATTTTTATTGGACAATAATATTTTTTATTTATATTATAATATCTAGTGTTTTCATTAAGTGTTATGGCCTAATGAAATGTACTTTAAAAAGAATTAATAAAATTTTTAAATTTTTATAGAAAAACTTAATGAGTTTTTTTTTTAAATATACTCTAATTTTATAATTTTTAAAATAATTATTTAATTCAACACTATAAAAAATAATAAAAAAAATTGATTTTTTCTTATATACAAATTTTGATTTAAAATTTTACTTGGAATTCACAATTTGTAGTTAAATCAATATAACATAATATTTAATTTTATAGTACATTTTGTCCATCCACATGCCTTTGAAGATCTTGATAGTAGTTGATATAGAATTATACAAAATAGATGATGTCACATGCCTTATAAAAATGTGTATTGTATCATTTATTTATTAATTGAAAAAAAGTTAAAATTCATAAGAATTTATTTTTTCTTTTAAAATAATATAAATTATATAATTTTTTTTAAATAACGTTGCATAAATAATATCTTTTTAATAATATCATTTTATCCAATTGATAAAAGTTAGGCCATAATTTAAACGAAAATTAGAATACAACTTTAAAAATCTTGTATTACTCTTTCTATTTACTTGATTTTCATATTCCTAAATCAAATAATCTTTTTTATTTTGAAAAAACAATTTAAAAATTATATGAATTTTTTATTTTGATTTTATAATTTTTGTTGTAATTTTAAAAAATTTTAAAAGTTAATTTTTTTTAATTATAAGAAATTAATTAAGAAATAATACGATTTTTATAGGAGAAAGGCTACAATATATAACGATTGTATGATACAGTTCCTGCATTTAAAACTATTAGATTGCTCAATTTCATCAATTGTACAGTAACAAAACTCTTTTATAATTACTTTATAGCGTAATTGACTCTCCTTGATCATTGGATTAAAATCTAACGGTCCTGAAACTAAGGAGAATCCGTTGCGTCGTACAACTGCCTTTTACTGTAGCATCACCGTTCGATTTTTCGTGTGAAAAAGTACAATGAATTGGTTTAGGTTGTTTGATGCGTTGTCATAAACATAAATTAATAAATAATAATAATAAAAGAAGGGAGAAATCCGACAAAGATGACGTCATTCTAAAGGTCCGGTCATTTCCATGGGGACCACGTCTAAAGACTCTGTCCTCCGTCGTTGACCAACTCATATTTTTAATGGACCCCACTTCGCCCATCACTATCCTTATACTACTGTTGCCTCCCTCACCATCTCCTTATCCCAAACTTATTTCAAAATTTTTCTAGAAAATTAAAATCGTAGGATAATACAAAATTTTAAAATTAGGGCAACGCTACGCGGCTACCGCATCAGTACGCGTATGATATTAAAAATTATAATAAAAAAATTAAATTAAATACAAAAATCTTAGAGTATATATAAAAAAAAAATAAAAAAATTTTACACATATATTTATATTTATTTTTATATCGTTAGATTTATATACTCGTAATATTTAAAATTAAATTTAATATATATATATTAATTAGATGTCTTATAGTTTAATTTAACTGTTGAAAATATATAGATTTATGAGATCGTCAATCAGTTTATACATATATATATATATATATTAATAGAGTAATATTGTACTTTTTTATATACAAAAATTTATTGTAAAAGGTAATATAGCTTTCATTAATTAAATAAACAAACAGATAATTAGCTTATAAAATTATTGAAAGATAAAATTTAAGATTTTAGAGACTTCAGTGCTCTAATTTGATACATCATTTGAAATATTTTATGATTATAATTTATAAATTATTTACTCTAAGGTGATTAGTTCAGGTGATAGATTGAGTCACTATTTATGCGTTTAATTTATATTCGAGTTTGAGATATGTAAAGAGTAAAAAAAATATTTGTTTTGGACTTTGTCCATTTTCTTATTTTTTTTAAATGTAATTTTTATAATATTTAAATTTAGATGTGAAAATATTTTATGTTTTTTAATGTTAAATATAATTTTATGTTGACCCTAAGCTAGAAGTTTGTTGGTGGCATTGACCTAACCAATATCAATATTATTATTATTTTCTCTGAGATAACGTATAGTGAATTTGAATATAATAAAAAAAGGTAGTGTAAAATAATAATAATTTAATCTCTAAATTCGTATTTATTATTTTTTAAATTAATTAATTAATTATTATTCAAAATTTATAGTCTCCTAAAAAAAGAAAAGGAAAAACTAAGATTAGTGTGAAAGGCATTGATGACATCACCTCTTGTTCTACTAATTAACAAAGAAATTTTGTTAATAAAAATTATTTATTTATAAAAATAATAATAATAAATTAGATATATACCCTTTAAATTAGGTTAAACAGAAGTTTTAGTCCTACTAATTTAAAAAAATACCTACACATATTTATTTCATTAATTTAATGTGATTTTAACATGAAGTAATATGATACATTTAACTTTAAAAATAATTATAATTAAGAAAATATTATAACACTTGTAAAAAAAATAAATTAGTAAAATCATTTAGTAAATGAAGAATTATGTATATATTTTTAAAATTAGAGAATTTTTTTAATATTATATATTATATGTAAAATCTATTAATAGTATACATTAAAAAATATTTATTAATAATGAGAATGTAGATAAATTTTTCTGTAATATATTAAAAAAATTATTAATATAATTGATGAGATTTTTATATAATTAAATAAATTAAAGAAATTTTAGGTGAAAGATTCCCACAATTTGGAATGGGTAAAAATTTTATTATACCACTTGGATAATGATAAAATTAGTGGAATTAAAGCATCTTTTTGTTCAAACATTACAAGTTGATATCTTATTATTTTCATTATTATTTATTTCATAATAATTAGTGTATAAAATAATTAAAACCGTCTCACATTGAATTGCATAGGACAAGGAAAAATAAATAAATAAAATTAATAAATTAATTAAAATATTAAAAAGGGCAATTTGGTAACTTACTGTACGAACGAAAAGAGAGAGAATGTGGCTTTCACACACGTATCTTGTGACCTTATAATAATAATAATTATTATTTATTATTATATTCTGTTTGTCGTTTTGCTCCAAAAATTTCTGAAAACCAACAAACGCTTTGACTTGCAGCGTGGGATTTTCCCGCCTTCACATGCAAAATTCCTCCTCTCTCCACCTTTTTTAATTAAATTTAAAATTTTAAAAATTATTTATAAATTAATTAATTAATTAATTGTTTCACACTATTTTCTTCTCTAATAATTAAAGTGCGTTTTTTTACTACGTGTGAAAAGCTCCCCTTAAATGCTACTTCCATAATATTATTATATTTAATTAATAAATTAATTGATAATAAATATATTTATGAAAAAATAAAAAAAATATTATTTTAATAAAATTTAGAAGATTACGACAAACGAAGAAGAGTGAGGAGGAATTCGCCATTCGCGCCCTTTGACTAATCAGATCTATTACGTGAAAATTTTCTCTCTCTTACTAGGTTAAATCCTGGCCGTCCACTTTTGGTAAGTGTCTCATTTTCTGATTCGTGTCTGTATTGACGTGGCAAGATGATATGTACCCGACCAGGATCCGTGAAGCGTAGGATGGAGATGTTTGATTTACTTCCAGGTTTGGGCGTGCCTAGGTCAAATCTTGTATATTTGTCTTCGGATTTATGGCCTACTATTGAATTTTGAAATGACCAAATTACCCCCGATTGTTTTTTCTTCTCCTTTTTAGTTTACTCTTTGTTAATCTTGTTTGATTAAATTTTGATAAAAATTTGTAGAGAACTAACTTATAATTTAATTTAATTGTAAAGAAAGTAATAATTTTTATTTTGTTATATTTTGTTACTTGTTACTACATTCATTACTGTTAATATTTATAAAAAATCAAAATCAAAATAAACTAGAACACATGGGAAAACAAGAGGTAATAAAAATTATTTAAATTTATAAAACTGTATTTTATTTTTTAAAAAATAATTAACTTAAATTAAGGATTGAAATAATAAAGTGTTATACCTTAAGATTTTCAGCACGTTAGTTAATAGAGTAAATCAGTGATGAGTGTTGAAGACTAGGTACAAAACTCAAGAAGAATTTTGACCAACAGTGAGTAAACTAGTCAAAAACTAGAGTTATTTTATTGATGAAATTGAGATAAACCAAAAAAATAGTTAGTTTAAATGCGAAAGTCAAGAAGGATCTTGGCCAATAATGGACAAATTAATCAGAACTAGAGTTATTTTGTTGACTATATAGACACAAATTAAAACTAATTAATGTACGAGACTTATTAGAAAGACCGACCTTTAAATGAGACATATGCAACTGCTTAGTAGATAGTTTTCTATACACATTTTTAAAACTCGTGACACCTCTCTTTACCTATAATTTTAAAAATAGCATTGTTAAATAGTTGGATATAATATAAAAAATATATAAAGTCAAGTTTAATTTATTTCTAATTATGAAATATGACAATGTATGCTTAATTTAGATTCATATTGTTTGTTAATAAAATGTATAAAAATTTTATCAACCTAAGTGCTTATTATGTATATTTAACATTTATTAGTTTGACAAGTGTTTTGAATATTAGTTATACAAGTTTCAAAGTTAGTAGAAGGTTTTTCAACCTTTATTTATAATATACTTATTAGATGAGATTGATAGTTGTGTATATTCATTAATTATCTTTTAAATGAAAAGAATTTATACATTAGCTCTTATAGATATCTAAATTAAACAAAAATATGCAATTAGGGGGAAGAAAATGTATAATCTATTTGTTTAAAATAGTTATAACATTAATGAAAAAAATTTGTTAATTTTATATGTCAATTAACTTGAAATCAACGTCTCTCTTACATATAATTAACGTTTATCGGATTATATTCAAATCATCTAACTAGAGGTTTTCTTTACTTTTAAATCATTCAACTAGAGTTTTTTTTTTTCAAATATTAACTATACAACTAGTGCTATTATGTTAAAAATCTATCGAAAGCTTAGAAATTGATACTTATATAACCCAACCAAGATAGATATGAACTCACGATGTGATTTTTACCCTCATATTAGAGAGAAATCTACCCATATATTGGTAGGAAACCCTACAAATTTGTAGTGAGAAGTTACATCTTTGGTAAGAATTGGAGGGTGGGTGGATGTTCTTACTTAATAGATTTAAGTACTTTAGAGACTTTGAATTTGATAGAAATTTTGTAATTCTTATCTGCATAATATAATATTAAGTAGTTTAATACTTTTAAAATGTTATATAATTATACATTCAAAATATTTCAAATTGACATAACTTTCATTAATTATTCTGAATATAATAAATTAGGATTCATTGTTAATTTATTACTCTAGTAAATAGACTATGAATTTTCATTTACTCAAAGTTTGGTATTTATTATATCTACTTAATATTTATTGGTTGGACAAATATTTCTGGTAGATATTATTTGAATGGTTGATGAAAAGACTTTCAATCCTCATTAATAATATACTTAAACTAGGTAAGATTAGCATGTTTATAATTTCGATGAAGTTTTAAATGCAAAAGTTCTAATTGTCAATTTTAAATTCATGTTCACACCAAAAAGGTTAATAAAATGCATCATCAATAAATGGTTCAAGATCACAAGTTAAATTGGCTTTGAAACAACTATTGTAAGATGGCATTAGTAAATGACAATTATAAATGAAAAAAATATAGATAAATATTAGTTTTTTTTTTATAAAAGTTGATATTTGCTAAATATTTTATATTAAATAAGTAGATATGCAATAATCTTAAAAATTAAAAAAAATATTTTTGATACATATTATTTAGATAACTGGTTTATAGAAAAGACTTTCGACCTTCATTAATAATATACTTAAACTAGATAAGATTGTCATTTTTATACTTTCGGTGTAATTTTAAATGAATAAATTTTGTATATCAACGCTAATTCATGTTCATATGTAAAAACTAATAGAATGCCTCATCATCAATAACTTGAAATTTTAAATTTGGAGTATATTTATGATTGAAGTGTTGTAACTATAATAAATAATGTTATGAGATGCAATTAATAAAATGTCAACTATAATAGACAAATGAGAAGTATAAATTAGTTCTCTGGTAAAAGTTGGAGTTCACTAAAGATTTTATATAAATAAATAAAACACAATAGTATAAAAGCTAAAAGAAAAAAGTTTCTAATATATATGATCCAGATGGTCGGTCCACTTAAAAGACTTTTAACCTTCATCAATGATATACTTAAAATAAATAAGATTAACATCTCTACGATTTCGGTGTAGTTTTAAATGAGCATCACCTCCAATTTATGTTAATATAGAAAAGTTAAGAAAATACATTAATAATCAATAACTTGGGATTGCAAGTTTGAAGCATGTTTAACATTGAAGAGTTTAACTTTGAAACTACAAAGATATGAGATGGGCTTAGTAAAAGGTCAACTATAAATAAGAAAAATGAGAGGTCTAAATTAGTTCTCTAGTAAAAGTTAGAGTTTGCTAAATTTTTTTTATATAAATAAGTGAAAGCATAATAATCTAAAACTTTAAGAAAAATAGTTCATATATCTCCAAATGGACGATCTACTAAGAAGATTTTTAACCTTCATTAATAATGTGTACTTAAATAAAAAAAGATTAATGTCTTTACACTTTCAACTTAGTTCTAATTCATGTTGACATAAAAACGTTAATAAAATACATCGACAAATCAATAACTTAAGATTGCAAGTTTGGAGTATGTTTACGATTGACGAGTTGTAGTAATAAAATTATAATATTATGAGATACAATTAGTGAAATGTCAACTATAAATAAAAAATGAAATACAGAAATGAGTTATTAAAAATTGGATTTTATTATATATGTAAAGAAAAAGGTAATTCTCTAAAATTAGAATTTTTTTTAATATATATGATCCACAGCGAGTTTACTGAAGAACTTTTAATTTCATTAATAATATATTTAAATCAGATAAAATTAACATCTCTGTGTTTTTTTGTTTAGTTTTAACATGAGCACATTTTGTATATGAACTTTAATTCATGTTCACATAGAAAAATTAATAAGATGTATCGTTAATCAATGACCCAAAGTTCCAAATATGTTTAAGATTGAAGAGTTATAACTTTAACACTACAATCGTATAAGATAAAATTAGTAAAATATCAACTATAAATAAGAAAATGAGAGTATAAATTAGCTCTTTAGTAAATATTAGAATTTGCTAAAAAATTTATATAAGTAAATAAAAAGACAATTCTCTAAAAATTAGAAAAAAATAGTTTTTAATATATATGATTAAGATGACGAGTCTACTGAAAGAATTTTTAACCTTAATTAATAATATACTTAAATTAAATAAAATTTATATCTAAATATTTTTTGTTTAGATTTAGCATGAGCAAATTTTGTATATCAACTTTAATTCATGTTCATATAGCAAAATTAATAAAATGCATCATTAATTAATAACTTAAAATTTAGAGTATGTTTAAAATTGAAGAATTGTAACTTTAAAACTACAATGTTGTGAGATACAATTAGTAAAATGTCAACTATAAATAAGAAAATGAGGATATAAATTACTACATTAGTAGAAGTTAGAGTTTGCTAAAATTTTTATATAAGTAAAAAAAAGATAATTCTCTAAAAATTAGAAAAAAAAATAGTTTCTTATATATATGATCCAGATGGGTCTACTAAAAGAACTTTCAATGTTCATTAATAATACACTTAAATTAGATAGAATTAATATCTTGATATTTTTATTTTAGTTTTAAAACAAGCTGATTTTGTATATCAACTCAAATTCATGTTCACATAGTAAAATTAATGAAATGAGTTATTAATTAATGACTAAGTTTAGAGTATGTTTGAGTTTGAAGAGTTATAATTAACTTCAAAACTATAATGTTATGAGATACAATTAGTAAAATGTCAAATATAAATAAAAAAATAAGAGTATAAATTAGTTCTTTAGTAGAAGTTGGAGTTTGGAAATTTTTTTTTATATAAGCAAATAAAAAGACAAGTCTCTAAAATTTAGAAAAAAGAAAGATAGTTTCTTATATATATGATTTAGATGGCGAATCTGGTGAAATAACTTTAAACTTTATTAATAATATACTTAAAATAGATGAAATTAACATCTCTGTATTTTTGGTTTAGTACATCAACTTTAATTCATAGTCACATAACAAAATTAATAAAATATATAATTAATCAATGACTTCGGATTACAAGTTGAGAGTGTATATTCGATATTTGAAGTATTGACGTAGAATAAATTTAGTGGATGTCAATTATAAATAAGAAAAAAAGGTAGGTAAAGATTAACTCTTTACCAGAAATTAGTGTTTATTAAATTATTTTTAATTATTATATGTTTTGAATTTTAAAGTTAAAAAGCATATGTAATAGCTCAAAAATTTAAAGAGAAAAAGGTTTGTATCTCTTGAGAAGGGCAAAATTGTGAAAATGATATTCAACAAGAATAAATAGAGCCTCAATTCATATTCAATTTGGGGGTAGGCTCTTGCTTCCAAACAGGGGGTTGCATTGACCGAACAAGAAAAAAGACAAAAGCATGTTTCAAAAACAACCCTTTATTCAACCTCTTTTTCCTGCTTTGACCCTACCCTTTCACCCACTGGAGGACTTAGTTGTCATTTAAACAAAAGACCAAATACAAAATTGGAAAGCAGGTTTAGTGGACCCCACGAGCTCTGACCTGGCATATGACGTGGCAGCCACTAACCTCCCCTATAAAGCCCTTCCGCGCCTGCTAAACGCCAGGTGTAACCGTCAGCGGAGAGCCAAACAACTGCGCACAACAGAAAAACAAAATAAAATATAAAAAAACAAAATCAACGAAAACACACACCCCACTCTCTCTCTCTCTTGCTATATAAACAAGTCTACTCAGCTCAAATATTTTTAAAAAAAAAAAAAAACCTTCTTCAGTCGACCTTTCTCTCTCTTTCTCTTTCTCTGAGTACTTTATTTTTTCTTTTCTTTTTTTTTTTTTATTTTCATTTTCTTTTTCAAACTTTGCCAGAAACTTCAAGTAAAATTTTCTCAGCTACCAAACAGACAGAGAAAACGGAGGTGTGAATCAAATGTGATGGGAAGTGGACTCTCTTCCTTCTTCCCTTGCTTCAAACCGGTTAACCGTACGAACCGGACCCAACCGGACCATAACCAGCAGCAACCTGACCTGATCTTCGCCTCATCTGAGCCTTTGGATGAAACCCTGGGCCACTCTTTCTGCTACGTCCGATCGTCCAACCGCTTTCTCTCTCCAACTTCCTCCGATCGCTTTGTTTCTCCTTCTCACTCCCTCCGGTTCTCGCCGACCCGGTCCGGACCGGCGCAGCGTGGCCCCCAGCCGGAAACCGGGTTCAAGGCCATTTCGGGAGCTTCTGTAAGTGCTAATACGTCCACTCCCAGAACTGTCCTCCAACTTGACAATATCTACGACGATGCCACTGAACCTACTTTTACTGGTGGTTACGGTGTCAAGAGCAGTATCGTGAATGTCAGTGGCTTCGAGAGCACGTCGTCGTTTAGTGCTCTGCCCCTTCAGCCGGTGCCTCGTGGCAGTGCTTATGATACGTCGGAGCGGGGTCCTTTCTTCCTCTCTGGCCCGCTGGAGCGAGGCGCATTGTCGGGTCCACTCGACCCGAACACTGGCTCCGAACCAGGGGGCGGCCGCGTCCATTTCTCCGCTCCACTTGGTGGCATTTACGTAAAAAGGAAGAAGAAGAAGGGCATTTTGGGAATATCGGGAATCCGAAAAGCGTTTTACGATAAGAAACGGCCATGGGTGGTGCCGGTGCTGAATTTCGTTACTAGAAAAGACCATCACCATAATAGTGACAATAACAACGACGTAGAAGAGGACGGTGACGACGTGGCGAACAACCAGAGGGAAAATGATAACCTGCAGTGGGCGCTGGGTAAGGCGGGTGAGGATCGCGTGCACGTGGTGGTGTCCGAAGAACACGGGTGGTTGTTCGTTGGAATTTATGATGGTTTCAATGGCCCAGATGCGCCCGAATTTTTGATGGGTAATCTTTATAGAGCTGTTTATAATGAGCTACAAGGTTTATTTTGGGATGTTGAAGAGACAGATGAAACAATTAAGAATGCCGATGATAATACTCCGGAAATTGAAAATAAAAATGAACCAATGGTTGTAATTAATGAAAATGGATCAAAAGACCGAGACAGAGCTAAAAAAGTGACATTTGAATCGGAGGGTACTGAGAATAGGAGGAGAAGGCTCTGGGAGTTTTTGGCGGAGGATGATCCAGAAGATGGCCTTGATCTTTCTGGGTCGGACAGGTTTGCCTTTTCCGTGGATGATGCCATAAGTGTCAACAAAGCAGGGTCAGCAGTGAGTAGAAGATGGCTGTTATTGTCAAAGTTGAAACAAGGGTTGTTAACAAAACATAAGGAGAATAGTCAGGGAAGGAAGCCTTTGTTTCCATGGAAGTTTGGATTGGAGGAGAAAGAGAAGGTTGAGGTAGAGGAGAACAGAGTAGAGGAGAGAATTGCAAGAAGTGGGACGAAGAGAAAAGTGGGTCCGGTTGATCATGAATTAGTCTTGAGGGCGTTATCTCGAGCTCTAGAGTTGACTGAACTTGCGTATTTGGATATGACAGATAAGGTTCTTGATACAAATCCAGAGCTAGCGTTGATGGGTTCATGCTTGTTGGTTGTGTTGATGAGAGATGAAGATGTGTATGTGATGAATGTGGGTGATAGTAGGGCGATCGTGGCACAGTATCAGCCAGAAGCAGTTGAATGTAGTCTGGGGATAAAGGGGCAAGGGGACATCGGGTCAAGTATGGAGGGTATAGTTGAGGAGTCATCAGTGGCACTGGGTGAAGAGGGACGTAAGGTGGCAGCAAATGAAGCTCGTGCTCAGGCAATGAAACTGACTGCAGTGCAGCTTTCAACTGATCACAGTACTAGCATTGAAGAAGTAAGTATTTGACTACATTTGTGCTCAGTTTTTTCTTTAATCTTCATTTCATATGCCGTAATCCATGTTTCAGATTGCATGGCTTATTACACCATGATTAATAGCTAGTTTGGGTGATTAGCTTAGGTTCCTTTCAACATCCTGATTGCACTGATGTGTATTTGTAAGAATTGTGTTGCTTGCTTATTCCCTGTTTGGAATATAGTTAGGAGCTTAATGTTCCAGCTCTTGTAGTTTTCATTGATTCAAACTCTGCTTTGCCTTGAAAAGCATTTTGGTATTAAAAATTGTTGGGAAATGGTGATTTCAGCAATATGTATAACTAATTCTGAACTGTTCAGTTGCTATATTTTCCTTTCCCTTTTTTCCCTCAGCTTTAAGATATACATCACCAAATTGACATAGAAAGATTTTTAAGAACCTAACTTTCATGTAAAGGTTTTTTGAGACGTCAAGCCTTAGATTTTTACTGGTATGATGACCTGGCAACCAGCAGCCTGGAGATGCTGATTTCTCTGGTTTTTGGAGTTCAGCACTGTAGGCTATGTTAGATTTTTAGAATTTTTAAGTGCATGATCATTTGTCTATTTAACCAGTGTTAGTGTCCCTTTTGGCACTTATGCACAGCAATCTACCTTTATTGAATGAATTTTGCTGTGCAACTTAATTATTGAAGACAATTCCTTTCCTTGAAATGATATCCTCCATGATTTTGTGCCTCTTGATTCTTTGATCATTACCAAAGGATTTGGGGCATCTTCTTGTTGTTAGATCGTTCTGCTATGCTTATTGATCTTAGTTCTCACTGTTTACAAGATCAGTTCTGTGGCCTGATCGAGGTGTTTTGAGGGATGCTCCTACTGACATTCTTCTGGCCATGTTCATCCTTCACTTCTGAGCTGGATAGTCTATCCCTTAACTCAGTCTCAATCTTAAGTTATGTTTTTATCATCTGTGTTTCTTCACCTTATGCATGTTTGTTGTATCAAGATATTCTTGTTCTCTTAACTCATTTCATTGATCTTCTAGTATACACAACTTCAGCAATAGTTATGTTTGAGCAGAATTTTGTTGGTAACTTATCATATAGACTAGGTATTATGTAAATTGTCCATTTTGGAAATTAGAGGTTGCCAAGTGTCCCGTCGTACCTAGAAATTAGCCATCTGCATAGCAACAAGTGACTAGTGCATAATGATGTGAAAAGAATGTTTGAAGTCGTTCAATTAAGAAGTACCTCAGGGGGTTATTGAAAATTCCTGGTAGTTTAGTGCGCTGCAATCTATTAAACATGATTATAAATTGTTCAAATAAGCCTCTATTGTCCAGCATGTTGGTCAAATAGTACACTAAGCACAAATCTGTTTCTTTTAACCTTAAAGGATCCATATTCTTAGTGAAACCAGGCAAGTAGATTCGAGGAAGTTCCCTTCTCCTTAGTCCCTTACTTGCCATTTGTCCTTTCTTTATTCACTATGCCCTTCCTTCTTTAGCTAAAGAAAAAAGATGCCTACAATGTTCCTTTTAAGTTTTCTTTTATTAGCCATGTATTATCTTGGATGCTGGAAATCTCCTTGTTGATATAGATTAGCTTGTTTATATTACAAATTCTGGCGATAGATGCTCATTTATATGTTAGTCTTTTGTTTGTCAAATACATCGGCCGCTGGATTCAGTGTAGATGTAAATATTTGTGATGTGTTTGAATGTTAGAACTATCTTTTTTCACAAAGTCAAGAAGATGCACAAGTTCCATATTGCTGCTGATTTCAGTTTGTTGTAGTTCAAGTTGTAGATCCTCATGGGTGATTTGTTTGGCTTAGTGTTTATAGTTGTGTTTGATTGTCATTCTCCACCAAAGATGCAGAGAAGCTACAAGTTTTAGCCTTAAAAAGCTTTGTTGTCTGGGGGACTTGTTGCTATTTTTCCTTGCGTAGCATATTTGTTGCATCCATGAACTCCAGTCAAATGCTGATTTGTCAAGGAGTCTTATGCTTTACGATGTTGCACAGTCTCTTGGTACAGATGCTTATGAATCTGATGCAGTGTCAGTCATTAGTAAACATTTTTTAGTTATGGTAACTTGTATACTCTTTTTCACTGCAAATGCCTTCAAATTTGATGCTTCTGTTCAATGCAATCATTTTGATCTTCCAGTAAGATTAGCATTTCATGTGATAGCTTTTACAGCACTGTTGTCCTTATATTGATAATATATCAGGGGCAACTCCCAAATGGTCCCTTTTTGCATGCTCTTCCTTTCCCCCTACCATGAGTGAAATTAATATTCAGGATCTTGCAAATTTGGATTTCTGTCCTTATTTATGTTATTTCTAATGAAAATTTTTAGATGATAGAAGATATCATCAGTTTGAATATTGGGGGAGCATTGGTGATTGGGAGGTCAAACTTCAACTTTCTATTTGAATGCCTTATTGAAGTTTCTTTTTGGGTTAGAAGATGAAGAAGGAAGCTCAGTAAAAACTGATTCCTAAGGAGGGATAGTTTGGAATCCCTACTTTAGATGGCTATCCCTCCTTAGGAGTCAATTTCAGCTTAAAGATTCCAGACAGTCCATGCTCCTTTAGATGGCTATCCTTCGAGTGTTTGACTGTCTGAAGCTTGAAGCCAAAATTGATTCCTACTGAGGGATAGTTCTTAAATTTAAGTTGGAAGAGCTCCTACTGGGGAAAGCTAAAAGCCTTGGCTTTATGGTTTATGTAGTCACAGTTTCTATCGTATGGACTTAGGTAAAGCATGTTTGGTTTAGATATGATCTTTTCTGACTGAATTTGAACTCTTTTAAGAGACTGAAATACTCCGGCTATGTAATTGTAAAATTAGTTTTTAGTTAACAGAAAATGTTTCTGGTTTTCCACTGACTGGTGATAATTGTATCTCTGGAATGGATTAATTACTTAAGCAATGCCAAGTTCCATACTGATTATGTGCAAAATCAGGTGAAACTAGATCAATGGTTGCTCTGAAACCTATGACCTATACTTATGGCCATATTATGTCATGCTGACATGTATATCTTTGGGAGTATATTTATAAATGTAAGTTAATATTATTGTTTGATATCGGTGTGTCAATCAGTAAATCCGAGGTTTAAGATATAGCTATCATATTTCAGTACTTTGATCAAAATATATATTGAAAATGGTTTTATTTCTGATAAATTTATGATGACATTTACGTTTGTGATTAGATGCGAGTCAGAATGGTTGCTAGCGTTGTTTTTGTTATTGAGTCAGCCTATACTTATTGCAGATCTGAGGACAATTATGCTCTCCTTCTGGTGGAAATTGAAGTTCATTGCTAAAAATTGGTTTTCCCATGAAGTTTTTTGACTTTAATGGGTTGATCCCTTCAAATCAAGACACTAATATAATGTTTAACACCCGTATGTGTACTTTCACCTTCATATATATGTTCTGCTTGCTTGTGTTTTATCCTTTTCCTTTTTTTTTCTCCTTAAGCATCATAACAGCTACTCTTAACTCACTGTATGCTCATCTTACTAATGGATGGTAGTGCAGATTTGTTAAGAACTTTTGTTCACTCAAATTTTGCAGGAGGTTATAAGAATCAAGAATGAACACCCAGATGACAGTCAATGTATTGTCAATGATAGAGTGAAAGGTCGTTTGAAGGTTACAAGAGCATTTGGAGCTGGATTTCTGAAAAAGGTTTGGTAAATATGCTTGGTTCTAATTTTTTGCCTCAAGGATTTCTGATAAACAGTAATTCTGGTTAATGGAAAAGTACAACTGTTGCTGTGTGAATTATGGCAACAGAAAATTGTTTGATGTTAAGTGCTTTGGTGCTATGTTCTAGTGAAGGTTGTATATTCATCATGATTATTGTCAGCCACCGCAGTATAAGACGGATCATCACTTTGTATCCTATTGTTCACCTTATGCGTTTTTTCCCAACTCAAAATTGTTTCAAGACAAAAGTTTCAATGTTTTATTTCTTGCTTTATTATGCTTTTATTATATATATAATAATCTCAAAGAAGCCTAATTTGCACATCCTTTTCCTTTATATTGGAGGCCTGTAATCCCAACTGTTTTGGTATATATTTATCCATCTTTCCAGAAGTGTTGCAAGTTTTGGCCTGTTCATTGATGGTGCCATTTATCTACAGTAAGCTTTTACTAAATTAGTGGATCTTTAACAGCTTCAAGAAAAACTTATTTATATTTGTGTTGTATGCAATGTGTCATATAAACAACCAAATTGTACAACAATTTATTTTGCATAAGCCCATCACAAGTTTTTTGCTTATATGTAATTTTCACTTGATTTTCAATATATTGTTCTTTCTGCATGTCTGTAGCACATTATGCATTTTAAACTTTAATAACATTATGATAGCGTCTTGGTGCAGCCCAAGTTGAATGACGCATTATTGGAGATGTTTCGAAATGAGTACATTGGTACTGCTCCATACTTATCCTGTACACCCTCTCTCCATCACCATAAACTCTGTCCAAGAGATCAGTTTTTAGTCCTCTCATCCGATGGCTTATATCAGTATCTGACCAATCAGCAAGTGGTCTCTCATGTTGAGAGTTTCATAGAAAAATTTCCAGATGGTGACCCTGCACAGCACCTGATAGAGGAGCTGCTTTTCCATGCAGCCAAGAAAGCTGGTAAAATCCTTTTTGTTGCATATTTGTTTATTTACTTAGTAAACTAATTCTCCTCCACTGATACCATATCTGGAGAAGCTATTCTGTGATTAACCCATGAACGGTAATGCAGAAATTAGGTATTGCTTGTCTAGTCAACAATAACAGAACATTTTTCTGAGTCAATAATAATCTGTCAATTATTTCTCATCTTTGTGCTCTGACGTAATCTTTTGTGGTGAAATTTTCTTAATAGAATGTACACTGCCCTTAGTATTTCAAGATCATGACACTTAACAAGATGTGTACATAATTTTTCATGTTCTTCTGGAGTACTCTGCTTTTCACTTGACTCTTGTTATTTGTTATTTGGCAATTATGATTCTGAACTAGTTTTCTGTAGGGATGGATCTTCATGAATTACTTGACATCCCCCAAGGTGATCGCAGAAAATACCATGACGATGTTACCGTTATGGTGATCTCTCTTGAAGGAAGAATTTGGAAGTCATCGGGAAAGTATGTTTGATATCTCGCATGATTTGCTGATAACTAGCTAGCAAGTGAAAATAGTTGGCAACTATTCAAGGCTGAGTTTCTGAATTTTTGAAACTGATCCATTTTTGGTGGGTTTTATAAGTCTGTAAAGTGAAGCATACTGTTGATAGGGGGGAATTTAAAATGATAAAGGCAGCCTAATGTTAGGATAGTAATCAAGAGTTGAGTAGATGCCTGAAAATTCAATTCAGGATAAAAGTAAATGGGAAGGTTGGTGTTGGGAAATGCTCTCTTTTAGGGACAAACAGGATAGAAAGCAACTTCTCTCTCTCTTGTTTCGTTGTTCCTTTTATTATTAGACATTTGTTTTCCTTAGAATTTGCATAGGTTGAGGGGGCTCTTAACATTTCTAGGCGCCTTCCCTTCTTCTTTTTGGTCTATATTTAATTCAGGAAAAAAGAATTAATAGTTTGTAGTTTGGTGGGGGGATACAGTTATACTTACTGCAATTGAGCAATTGAGCATTTCCAACTGAAAGTTGAGCATCTGTAATTTTGAAGGTGGATTTCCACCAATGCGGTTTACAAAGTTGCAATTTCAACTTCAGATCCTTGTATAGAATTCATTTTTCTTCTTACAAACTACTCTACTCTCACTGGAACAGAAATGAAATGAACATAATACACTTGAAAAGCTGCACCCAAGACACTAGATCTTCTACTCTCACTAGAACAGAAATGGAATGAACATAATACACTTGAAAGGAAAAATCTGAGTAGTTACAATTCAGCATTCAGGATGTAACAGCTGAAGGTATTCTTGATTGCACCCAAGACACTAGATCTTCCCTAGTTGCCACAAAACAACCAGCTTTCTCTTCACTTTGCCTAAACGGTGCTGCAAGTTTCTTGACGTGAGAAGCAAACGCTGTAGCTAAACCCTGTGAGAATTTGTGAGTGCCGGTGCCAGTTTGAGCCAAAAATAACTGTGGTAACACTTCTTCCCGCAGAACAATTTTGGCCAGAGTCCCCATCCACTCTTCAAGAGCTGTGTGAGCTGCACCGACAGAGAGTGACCGCACATCCAGACTCCATTCGTCCACAGTTTTGTTATGTAAGCCTGGATACAGCCCGTATAAGGTTCCCAAATACAGCAGCTCGTGTGCTCTCTTGTGGAGATTCCTTTTTCGACAAATATCTATCAAGCAATTACAGAAGGGTCGTCTGGCATCAACAGCTGTGTTCCTTGTGACAGTCCTGAATTCCTCTTTAACAGTCTCGATGCCAATTTTATCATCTTCAATCAATTGCACAAAGGCAACCAACTTCGGATTAGCTTGCTGTAGACATGCTATAACTTTGTCAACATCCTCGCTCGTCTCACAGAGAGACACAACAGAGAGTAAACACCCGCAAAGCCTATCATCTGGTTTGATTCCCCGATCAATTGAAACACCAAACACTCTAACCAAATCATCAATCCTTCTAGCCTTTCCCAAGCACTGAATTAAACAAGTACACCCCATGACATTGCTCGCAACTCCCAGCTCAGACATTTCTTCGAACAAATCCATTGCCTTATCAACATTCCCTCCGCTCCCATATATATTCAACATTGCTGTATAGCTATAACTATCTGGCTTACAATGCTCAGATTGCTTCATGTCCTCAAAAAGTCTCTCTGCCTCCTCTACCAATCCAATATCTGCGCACATATTCAACAATGTGTTGTACAAAATGAAATCCATTGGCCACCCATTTTCCCTCATTCGCTCCCATAATTCTAAAGCATCTTTAGCCCACCTGGCCTTGCCATAAATCTTGACAAGGGCAGTTAATGTTTTCTCATCAGGTGTTAAACCTGATTCCACCATTTCATCGAATAAACTCCTTGCCAACCCGGGCTTCCCGGCCTTGCCCATTGCCTCTAACAATGTATTATACACAACCACATTAGGCCGAACACCTAAAGATTTCATTTCTTGCAGAACATACCTAATACCATCATAATCCCCAGCTTCACCAAACATCTTTCCCAACACAGAAAATGCAATGGGGTCAGGTTTCCACCCACTAGCTACCCCTCTCTCATACAAACTCAACACTTCCTCGACTTTACCAGATTTAGCATAAACATCTAAAATAGCAGAATATGTGACTTCATCAGGCATTAAACCAGTTTTATACATTCGCTCAAACCATTCTATAGCTTTATCAAAAAGATTGCATCTTTTGGCACAGGTGATAATAGTAGAATAAGTAATGTTATCAAGCTCAATTTCATTACTTACCATTTCATTAGCAAGTTCCTCAATCAGCTGAAACTGTCTCCCAAATCTCAACGACTTCATAGTAACATTATAGAATATAGTTTCCATAGGAAACAAATTCTGGGATTTTATCCAATTGAAAAAAAAATACGTCTTTTGCCAAAACTTCAAGCTATTGAGTATCAAGAGTGCATTTTCTCTAGTGGGTTGGTGTGGGATTTCTTTAATAGCAACCAAGAAAGCTTCTTCAGTGTTATCACAGTCATTAAGCTTTCGTGCAAAGAGTTTTAAGTCTCTAACCTGAGGATTGTACGAGTAAGGAGAACGCTTTTGCCTCTGAAGTGAAAGCACAGACCTTCTAGGCTTAGTGGGGTTGACCCATGTCGACTTTGGCTTGGATAAGAGAGGAGTTTGCTCTTTACTCGTTGAAGAGAGAGTGGTTGCAGAGAGAGGCTTGAGTTGCTCAGATAAAGATGGGGTCTTGGGTTTTGGAGATTGTGTTAGACTTTCAGTAGACTCTGTGGAGGAGGAGTTGCAAGAGACATTAAATTTAATGGAGTGGTTTCTTCTCAGAGGTTTGGTGAAGAAAATGGGTGGCTTTGTCTCAGATTTTTGTATGGTTAAATGGACATCCAGAGCTGTTGAGAGAGATGCAGCCATTAGAGAGAGGAGAGCTGTTGATTGAAGAAAAATCTGCCTTTAGATTGTTTTATATTTAGGGAGTTGCTGCCTGCTTTGCTAGTAAGGAGGATGTCTAGATATTTTAGTGACCTTATCTTAAAAAAAAAAAAAAAAAAGAAACTGAATTTTTTTGAAAAATTGGGTTAGATATCCACCTCAAAGGTGTGTAGCCTTAACCGATACAGGTAACAAGAAAGTACGAAGACTATTCCCGGCCCTGTCAGGGAGATGCCAACCATCTCTCCTTTTAACGAACACAGAGATGTCAGATACCAATCAGGATAAAACGTTTTGTTCTCAGCGATGTGGGACGCTAAACTATGACATTTACCAAACACAATTGTGTATCCATCGTTATTTTTCTGTTTCTTTGATAGCTGAATACCAGTACTACATCCCATCTTGCGTTTGTCGACAGGTTATGGGTTTCAGATCAACCAAAGTAGTGCTGTTCACTGACAAGAATATTTTTCTGTAAAACATTGACAACGTTCAAACAGCAAAATCAGATACATAGAGATGCCATTTCATACCCCGCAAAATTCTTAATCTCTTTTCTGTTCCTCTGTTTTCATAGGAACAAAAATGGGGAAAACAAGAGCTAGTTGTCTCTACACAAGAATATTACTGTTAAGAAGAATGATATCATTTCAGACAACAAAAATTGAACGTGTACACCATCTCTGATCCTTCACTATGAGGAGCTCTCGTGTTTTGTTTCCAGCAATTCTTTGACATGACTCTCAACTTGGTTTCGAAGAGAAGGGTAAGGAAATTGTCCAATCACCTCAGCTCCAAAGGAAACGACGAGAGCCTTTCTAGCCGTCTCTAAGTCGATACCTCGTGCTTGAAAGTAAAAGAGCTGGCTTTCTTCTAGGTCACTTATTGCTGCTCCATGGGAGCACTTTACATCATCAGCAATAATTTGAAGATTGGGTTTCACATTTACAGTAGCACGGGGTTCAAGGAGAAGGCTCCTTGTTAGTTGTCCAGCATCTGTTTGCTGTGCATACCTGCGTAATACAAGTTATAAATGAATATAGTATCAAAATCACATAAACCACACTCAACATTAAAACTGGCATTCTTACTACTGCCCTCAGACAACTAGGAAGCAAGATGCAAGACGAAATGAATTATTACTACACCGCAATCATTGATGCAAGTGCCTCAAATGAAATTCCATTTTGAGTTCAGAAGGATAGCTCTGTGGCCACCTATTATTTAGCATCAATGCTGTGAGTAATATTAAATGAGCACAGAGAAAATGGAAATTAGGGATTGGTAATGAGCAATGTGATCGCTTGTATACCTGGCTGATTATGCTCTGGGACACGTAATGCATATGATATTACTGGGTACTATGAATGCTGTAAACAGAAGGCTGTGACATAGTTTTACCTGTTAACCTTTACGTTTCCATCAAAAACAGCTTGTCCTGCTGAATGAGCCACAATACACTTGTGAAGCTGTCGAGAATAACCTCGCGGATGGTCCAAGACTAATCTACTATGTAAATCTTGTGTTTGATTAGTGACAGACAAATGAAATGAAGACAACTCTGTCACAGTCTCTGGGCCCAATTGTTGAACATGAAGATTGTGCCTGCTCAACTTTCCACCGGTGCTTACCTCTACAAGCTCATATGTACTGGCTGTTTCCTACATAAGAAAAAGTCATGAATAAACACATCTGCTCAATAAATTCACAGGGCATAGAAGCTGCACAATGGGTTTACTAAACACCGAGGCTATGACAAAGTGAAAATTCTATTGTGCAACTGATACCTATGAACAACAACAACCTGAATGTCTCCCCAAGGAAACAAAATGGAACCAATGAAACCAAGTCAAGAGTGATGTACAATGAGCTAGGCTAGTTTGGCGTTGTTTTTCAATTTTCTTATTTTATTTGTGTTAGGCTTTAGTGTCTTCTTCAAGTTATGTTTGGGTACTTATTTTAGGTTGACTTTGTTAGTGTTACAGTATGAATTCCCTGTTGGAGATAGATTTTTCCTCTTTTGTTTAGAGTTGTGGCCATTATAAATAGGGCCTTAGTTTCAGTTTCAAAGGTAGACTTTGAGATTATTGAATAAAACTTGTTATGATTCTTCAGTTTTTTCTCCCATTTCTTTTGTCCCTATTTGGTGCTACATCAAAGAGTCAATAGCATATTATGCCAAATAATTTCAAAAAATGCTAAAACTCCAGTGAGTAGTGAGAATTGATCAGTTTATTGTAATGCATACTATGCCCACTTTTACAACCTCTGTGTTAAGGCGATATTAGAAAAGTAGGTATCAATGCTTCCCTAGATGCCAGGTGCTAGACCTAAAAAGTAAGGATTTTCAAAAGCATGTTTTCTAAAATGAGTGCAGAACAATTATTGCTGGTGTTTTTCCTTCATCAGAAAATGGTTTTCAAGAATGAGATCAGTTTCATTTTTCTGATCAAATATAATATCCATTTCAAGCTAAAATTATAAAATAGGTCAAGTAATTAAACTAGAGTTGTTTCATACCCCACTCATGACTGAGATTTTCTAAATAAGAAAACGCAAGAAAAGAACATTTTATAAGATCATTCAGAACAGTTTTCATAAACACATCAGTACGATATGTAACAGATCTTAGAAACAGGAGTAGTTTGAACGGTTTAAATGAAAAACATTTCTCAGAACAGTTTGCCAAATGGTCAATCTGGTCAAGAAAATGGCTTCTGATTTTTGGGAACAGCTGGTCATGATTAAACATGCTCTCGCAGTCCTAAGCATTATATTTCCACATTAATGAATTTATCTTAAATGTCTTCTCCAGAATTGTCACTGAAGTTGGGCCACCAGACCAATAAAAGCTTCAGCAAAATAAACGACGGACTACAAACTATTGTTCTCCTGGAAGCATTAAGATTACCTGCTAGGCGTATGCACAAACCATGGCTTCAAATATATTCTCAAAACATGAAAACAATATAAGGCTCTAATTGTTAGAAGAGAAATTCTTTTTTATCAAATTCAACGTTAGTCATTAGGTTTGGATTTAAGATTTAGATAGGAGCACCTAGTCAGTCACAACCCAATGAAATAGAAAGAGGGCAAACAGACTAAGTAGCTTAAAAAAGGTGTGCTCTTGGCAAAGGTTTGTAGTTCTAAGAGCTGATGAAGCACTTAATGAGTGATATCAAACATCTAACTGGAAATCGATCCAGAAAGAGCACACAACACTTATGATATACAGCTAGCTGTTCTCTGCCCAATTTTCTTTAGATAGAGAATAGATGCAGTTCGAATTTCTCTGTCTCTCTGTCTCTGTCTCTCTCTCCCCAATACATATCCAATTTTATTTTCATACAATTTTTTTCTAAATCTCCATTGTAATGCAGTAATTAACCCACATAAATCCAATCTCCTTCAGGTACCTCATTAATAGACCTATCAATTTAATCTAAAAATAGACTTCTTTGCATACTTTTTTCAAAACCTGAACTTATGGGAGCAATTAACTCTCTTTAACATGGATGAACCAGTTGACTAAACTGCAACTGGACAATAACTTAAGAGTCAATACCACACTGCTTCAGAGTATTTAATCAGATTGCACTGTGAAAATCAATCAACAACTAGCCTGATTGGTTAATTTAATTATAAATCTAAAGTGAAGTGGTAGTGACTTAACGATACCACTACTGGAAAGGCAATAAGTAAGCAGTCATGTTATGAATTTACTATTATTAACCAAGTCCGACAACCACAGAGCATTACTAAGAACTAGCAACTTTTCCATGCTACAAACTTAAACTACTGCACAAAAAATAGTGCAGTGGAATCCCCAAGAAAGGTGGACACACAAGAAACAGATCACACCCTAAATCTGTTTTGATGTTTGAAGGTGGCAACAGGGTCATTAATAAGTCTGCAGTAGTCAAGAGAACCCAATTTCCTGTTTGAACCCGCAACTTTAATCAAGTTGTCATCTGTGTAATTATTTAGGCAGAGTAACCTAGAATTTTTACAAGATACAAAAACTAGACAAAGAAGCACCAAAATGCGATGGTTTATAAAAATTAAGAGGGCTGACAAACTATATATATATAGTAAAGCTCACTGAACTCCTCTCAAAGCTGACATACAGTAATCATTAAACTTATTAGAGTGCGCATACAGTACATCATAACTAAAAATAAGTATCTGTTTCATAATCAATTTGAATTAAACATAACAAAATTAACCAAAATTTAATCCATGAACATCTATACTGAACTCACGCTTAAAGTCTTCTATAAACTAAACAGAATACATATATGCTCTAACACTTCAAATTTAGCTACACAGAGAACAAGAATTTACCTGCATCACAGCAGTCCATTTGATATGAGCAGCACCAAAAGACTGATTCTGCACATAAGAATGCTTAAGCTTTCCTCCTTTTCCAATCACCACCTCCAAAACCGAATTAGCCCAATAGCAATCATTACCCTCGTTGCCTACAAACTCTTCAATTATACCAACCTCCGCTCCCTCCTCCACCAACACAAACACCCTCGGATTCGATACAGGCAACTTTTTTGATTCCTCATTACCCCCCTCAACCGATAAATACCTCAAATAAATCGGATTCTCCAACTTACAGCCCGCTGGAACATAGATAACCCCTAAATCAGGTGCCCCCATTCCATTAATAGACCAAAACAAATCACCCGATTGAAATTCACCAATAAACTCACTAACCCTTTTCACAATCTCATCTGATACATCTAACAAACTACCTACATAAACCCCGTCGGGCAAATTTGATAAATTCAAGCCGGATTTTTGGATAAACCCGTCAACAAAAACAAGATTGGTGAACTGGGGATCATCTGAAATTCCCAATGAAGTAGCGGATTCTGAAATGCGAGTAACAGGTTCAATTTGCGAGCTTTTGATGAACGACGTATCAGTGAAGCGAAAAGGTTCATCTTTGCGAGAGGGCCAAGGGGTTGAGAGGAGGGTTTGAGAAGAAAAGTCTCTAAGTTTTTGAAGAGGTAAAGGTTGTGATGAGGAAGGCAGAGAATCTTCAAGAGACTCAGCTAATTGAACTACAAACGGGTCTGAAAAAGTGGCCGGTGGAAACGTTTGTAGTGAAACTCTGGTTTTGTTGGGTTTTGATTTTGGTTTTGGAGTGAGTTTGGGGTTAATGTTGATGTTAAGATGTGGTGCGAATGACAGAGCAGACATTGAAGACGGTGTTTGGGGTTTGACGAAGAATTGTAATCCGAAATCTAACCTCAGTGATCAGTTTTGGTTTGGTCGTTTGATTACTTCTAGTTCTAGTTAAAGAAGTTAGTTTTTGACATCGAGCAGAGCTGCAGCCCACTCCTAAAGAATGATATCCATTTATTAAAGAAAAAAAATTAGTTATTATAATTATATAAATACTCTTAATAACTTTTTTTTCGTATTATTTCGAAGACATGGGGTAAACCAAACAACGCCGCTGCCCATTTAAGCCGGCTCTTGGAGGTAAATACTTTAACTTAGTCTTAAATAAACAAATAATCTCTTTTTTTAGTTTTCCTTTTCTTTTTAAATATTACAAGTTTACAATATACTGATATTATATCAAATATTTATTAAAAGTGTAAATATAATAATTATAGTATAAATTAGAAACTTCGCACAAATTGTGCAATACCTTTCCTCAAATAAAAATCATAAGTTAATATAAAAATAATGTTATAAATATAGAAATATGTAATAACACATGACATTCTCGAAAAGATAAGTAATGTTTTCTCGTAATAATTCTTCAACTCTTCTCATGGTGAATTTTTTAGAGAATACACTTCATTAGTTATGTAGGCATCAATTATGAATGTTTCTATTATATTTGTCGTTGTACCCATTTTTGTGGCCCTATTCACTCCCTCCCAAATCATATACATCATTAGAATTTTTTTTTCATCTACTTTATTATCACCTTCATTTTTTCTATTATCTTTTTTTCTTTTAAAGAGAATACTTTTAATTCTTTAAGTCAAACCAAACATAAATACAATATCAATGTCTTGAACTACATTAAAATTAGAGTTAAGATAATTTAAAAATGATATGACGCACTTATAATTAGCAGCATATAAAGCAAAATCTTGAGGTATTTTCTATCTTGAGGATGTGGAACTGTCATCCAATTTTGTAACTAGGGCTAAGAGTTTCTTAGGTTGGTTCTGTTTTCTATGAATCCAAAAATATACCAAGTCATTTGATTTTAGATTACACATATGAATCAAACTGAGGTAGAGCATAAATTGGTTTGAACTATTCAATTTCGTTCAACTCTATTAAATTGGTTTTTATTTTACATATAATGATTTCATGTATACAAATATGTTTTATTATTATACAACTACTTTATAAAATGTTGATATATAATTTTTTTAATTTTTTATATAAATAATTCGGTTCTCAATTCAATTTAAAAAATTGTTCATTTAAAATGAGAACCAAACTAAATTTCTAAATTTCTAAAATATTACTTCAAGAAGCGAATCAATTTCTATATAATTCGAACCAAATTGAATCAGTTTGGTTTGGTTCAATTAGTCAATTCTTCATTCACATTACACTTAATACTTAAATTAAGATTCCTATCCCAAGTTAATTTAGGATTTTTAACATGGGACTACTATTGTTATAGAATTAAGAACATTTTAATGAGAGTGTGTTATTGTGTTTTGACTTGCCTAGCAAGATAAGAATTAAGTGTTACAATTGTTTAAAGACGCCACACCAAGAATTTCAAAAACTACTTAAAAATTAAGGTGATAAGTTTGATTGTTTGGATACCATAAGAATAAAATTGATAAGCTTAAAAGTCCTTTCAAGAATGAAAGAAGAATACAATAACATGCTCTTATTAAAAAAAAAAAAAACAATGATAGCTATATATAAGGCTGGGCAAAATCGGGTTTGGTTTGGTTTTTATAAAAACCAAATTGAACTTGAAGTATAAGAATCACAAAAGCGACTCTACCTGAATCAAATTAGTTCGGTTCGTTTGGTTCTGGTCAAATTCGGTTCTTGGTTAGACTTTGGTTCTAGTTCGGTTTTGAATTTTAATTATTATAGAAAAGTTTTATATAAGTCCTTAGAATATATAATAATTATACTAAATAAATAATATTTTATAAATTATAATATTTTGTTCTATTTATGTATAAATTTTAATTTTTTTATCTATTTGTAATTTATAAAAATATTAAGGGTTTCTTTAAAATTTTATAATCGATTTCGGTTCAAGCTTAATTAAACCGAACTGATTACTTGAAAACCAACTGAAACCAAAGTTATTTTTGTAATTGAACCAAATCGAATTGAACAGTTTAGGTTCAGTTGGGCATTTTTACCCAATCCTAATCCTATATATATATATATAATAAAAATTCTAAATTAAGTTGGAATGTGAATCCTCATTTAATTTCACATTTGTATTGGTATTAAATAATATTTCTGCAAGTAGCTCCATCAAATTCTCAAAACATCTTGCTTCTATAATATATTTATCCCATGTAATTTTATCTTATCTTACTAGAATTTACATAGTCAAATCTAAAAACTTGATCATTTTTTATAATATAGATCTTTGGTGAAAAGGTAGCAACATAAAGCCTTAATCAAAATTTTGATAAAGCCCTATCAGCTATTGACATCAATAATAAATATATGAAGTAAATAATTATACATGTAATTTTTTTTTGTCACTATCTCACTTATATTAATTATTAAGCTATTTAAAACTTGCCTTTAAAAACAAAAATAATTTTTTTAATTTCCTCTAATATTATTACATTTAACATTAAATATTCAGAAATACTTATTTATATGTTTAATAAATTAACATTGTGCTTGTATAATTTCTCCTTTGGAAGTGTTTAAAGCAAAGGTGCTAGACAACATGTAGATGGTGAGCCCCATTCGGGTGGTAAGCTTAGTAAGTCCTTTGTAGATGGTGAGTCTAGTGTAAATAGTTGATAATTCAATTGTAATATCAAATGAGCAAATAATTCATCATCTGATGGTGTGTACAAAAGTAACTACATTTTTTAGTCATAAACATAATTAAAATTAAAAATAAATTACAATTTAACTTTGTAATTTCGCATAAATAAAAATTTTAAATTTCTAAAATACTTAATCAATAATATTATCTTCATTATGCAATATTTTGTGCCTATATGCATACCTCCTGATTATTTGAAGAAAAATATCGAGATGGATGATAAACACTCGAGAGTTTTGATAAGTTCCACAATGCCTACTCAAAATGACAATTATTCGTATTTATTTAATACGACATACCTCTTGATCATTTGAAGACAAATTTGGAGATGTATGATGTACATTCGATAATCTTGATAAGCTCTATGATGCTGTCCACAATGAAAAGCGTGTATGATTGTTTAATATAGCATATCTCTTGATTGTTTGAAGATAAATTTTGAGATGAATGATGTACACTCAATAGTCTTGATAAGCTCAACAATATATACCCAAAATGACAAGTGTGTATTTGTTTAATACAATATACCTCCTGATTGTTTGAAGACAAATTTTGAGATAGACGACATACACTTAAGAGTCTTGATAAGTTCAATGGTGCCAACCTAAAATGTTAAGTGTGTGTTTGATTAATGCAATATACCTTCTAGATATATTTGAAGACAAATTTTTAGATGGACAGCGGAAGTCTTTAATAAGCTTAATGGTATTTATCTAAAATGACAAGTATATGTTTGTTTAGCACAACAAAACTTTTGATTATTTGAAGACAAATTTTGAGATAGACGTCATACACTTGAGAGTTTTAATAGGCTCGATGATACTTACCCAAAATGATAAATATGTGTGTTTGTTTAATACAACATACCTTCTGATTATTTGATGTTTAATACAACATACCTTCTGATTATTTGAAGAAATTTTTTGAGATTGACGGTGTACCATCAAGGGTTTTGACAATTGCCAGAAGTAACAAGAGTATGTATATTTAATACAAAATATCTATTAATTATTTGAAGAAAAACTACGAGGTGGTTAATATATACTCAAAAATCTTGATAAGCTTGATGATGCCTACATAAAATGATAAGTGTGTGTTTGTTTAATACAAATTACCTTTTAAATATGTGAAGATATAATTCGATATGGACAACGTACACTCTAGAGTCTTGATAAACTCAATGATGCCTACCCAAAACGTCAATTGTGTATTTGTTTAATACAACATACCTCTTTATTATTTAAAGAAATTTTTTTGAGATGGTTGACATATGCCCGAGGGTCTTGATAAGCTTGACAATGCTTGTCAAAAATAAGTAGTGTTTGTGTTTAATATGAAATAGCTCTTCATTATTTGAAAATAATTTTTTAGATGGATGAAGTACACTTAAGAGCTTTGATAAGGTTAATGACGCATACCCAAATTAACAAGTGCTTGTGTTTATTTAACATAATAGGTCTGATGATTATTTGAAGATAAACTTTGAGATGAATGACTTATACTTGAGAATCTTGATATATTTGAAAATGGCTACCCAAATGTCAGGTTTGTGACTTTGTTTAATACAATATATTTTTTGAATATTTGAAGACAAATTTTGAGATGAACAACGTACACTTGAAAGTCTTGATAAGCTTGAAGATACCTATCCAAAATGACAGATGTGTTTGTTTTTTTAATATATACAACATATCGTCTGATTATTTGAAGATAAATTTTGAGAGTCTTGATAAGCTAGATGATGTCTACCCAAAATGACAAGTGTGTGTTTGTGTAATACAAAATACTTCATGAATAATTTTTGATCCCACGGCTAAAAATGCTTTTGGACATAATAAAACTCAAACAAGGAAGCGTGGGGGCATGGTTGAAGAGGGCATGGCACGGCCGCCCTATGCTTGTTGGTTTTAGGGGAAATGCTTATTATGATGAGGCTGCGCCCCAAGCCTAGGGTAGCTGCACCACTTTATTGTCTCAAGATGGATTTTTGTGACTTCTTTTATTCCTTTCACCTTGTTTCGTGCTGAATTTGCCATCTTCTTATGTTCTTATACACGAACACTTAAATTCATCAAATAAAAGTTAGGCTTAAGGATATTCATAATATACAAGTTCAAAATCGGTTGATTCATGAGTAAAATATTCATTTATCAAAGATATTTTGAGATGAAAGACATACACTCAAGAGTTTTAATAAACTCGATGGCTATTATAGAAAATAACAAATGTAGGTGTACAAACTTGATAGCTCCTATAGAAAATAACAAGTGTATGTGTTTGTTTAATATAACATATTTTTTGATTATTTGAAGACTATTTACACTCGAGAGTCTTGATAAGCTAAATGATATGTACATAAAATGACAAATATGTGTTTGTTTAATAAAAAAATTGTCCTAGACCCCCTTCAGGTTTGATCCAATTGCCTATTAGTCCTATGAGGTTTAGAAAATACTCTATTACATCTTATCGTCAATTTAGTTAAAAGAAACATGATTTATATAGGGGTAAAATTGTCTTTAAATATAGTTAAAATAAATTTTTTTAATTAAAATAATAATGTCACGTGTCGAAATTATGTATTTATTTAATTTTATACTTTTTATTTTTTGAAATTATCATTTTTTTATATTCTCTTTTCTTCATTTTCTTGGTAGCCAAACACCCCCCTCAATTGCAAAATCATTCTTCTATGAAGATGACGAATCCATGGCTGAGAGTTAAGGATGCAAACAACATAGTGGTAGGAGTAGGTGCTTTTTTCAAATGTGCTAGCGCCATATATAGTGGTGAAGGTGCATGGGGTCATAGAGGAGGATGTGGAGAAGGTGGTAGCGGTGAGGGGCGGCGAATGAGGGTTAAGCCTTGGAGAGGGTGCGGATAAGGTTGTAGTGGTGGTGGTGGTGGTGATGAAACAACAAAGGGTGATAGAGTGGTGGTGCCAGGTAGCATGCAATAGAGGAAATAGTTTGCTTTTTGGATGACTCATAATTGAGGGCTAAAGTTTCGAAAGTTTTTGGTTGCAGAGAAAAAGGATCAATGAATTGATTTGGATAGATAAAGAAATTAGATTTTAGCTGAAGAGAAAGAAGAATTTGTAAAGTTATTGGGTTAAACTTATGATTTTTGACAAAATTTACAATCTTGGCATAAAATATTGGCTTTTATCTTTTCTTTTTATTGAAAAAGAAAATTCTTTAGTCGTTGAATCATCAAATCTACTTTTTCCTTTCTTCATTGCTTTGTTGATTATCTGCTTTTGTATTAGTATAATCGAAGGATATATTTTTTTTTTCTTCATGATGTTTTGTATTTATAAGGCTTGTTTTGAAATACAAGATGAGAAGAAATGAGATGAATTATTTGTAGGAGGTGAAAAAAAAAAGAAAAAGAAAATAAAAGAGAAGTTAAAGGAAGAAGAGCTTTATCCATGAGTGTGAGATGGTTTTTTTATGAAATAATTTATTGTTTGTTTTTGGCAGGAATGAAAGAGCAGGTTCTATGGTCAAAAGTTCTTTGGACCTGTCGAGCAAGGCTACCATCTCATCTAGGATGGCAAGTGGTTGGAGAAGTCATTAGTAATGGACTTTCAAGGATGGTTGAAGAAGTCATGTCATGTAAGAAAAGAAATACATACAAAAAGGAAATAATTGATAAGAAAGGTGATAGATTTGTACGTAGGATGAACTCTTAATTTTAAGTTATAAGACCAATTAATATACCAATTAATTGAAATTCTCACAAGTAATTGTAATGAAGCCTTGAAAATAAAGAATAAAGGCAAATAGATTTTTAACATGGTTTGGATTTTCCAATTTAAAAATCCACTAAGAAATAAATTATTACAAATACTAATAGACTTATACAAACCAAATACTTTCTCTTTGTTGTCGATGTTATGTTAAATCTTTTTAAATGACCTTGATTCGCAAGATCCTCTTGGTTTTGATGTTGTTGAACTCCTTCAATGAATGCGACTTCTTCTCCCAAAGAAATTCAAAATTTTCTCCCTTAGAATTATAAACAAAATGTCTTAAAATTCTCAAGATATTTATATTTTTAAGTATAATACAAAAAACTCTCACAACAATTTCTATTCACTCATAAGTTTACAATTAAAATACTTAAGGAATAAGAAGAATTAAAATGCAAAGCCTAGACACAATTTATCACTCAAAGTGTGCTTAACAAGAATACAAGATGAATATAATCCTAACAACATAAGGTAACAATCTTATGTATCAATATCTATTGTCAATTTTGCAATCCAAGTGTATATTGAAACTGCATGTAGGCTCTACACCATGGCGTCAACTCTCAAGTGATGAGCTACAAATTATTCTACTAGGCCTGTGCTTCCAAATCTCTATGGCATGGCACCCACATGCAGTTTCACATATTTATCTTTAAAAGGCCAATTCCCAAATTTAATCCATTCTTTGTTGATATCAAGCTAGCTTTGTGCACCTATAAAACACGAGATAATTGTCAATAAAAATGACTCAGAATCTCTCAAAATTAATACATATTCAGCTTATAGGCCTTTAATTTATTAGCCTAGAACTAACTCATTAATAGCTGCAAGAAAACAGTTAAATAATATGCATAAACATTTTAGAAATTGCTATAGGAATACTACATCAATGGAGACAATGTATGATCTCATATTCAGTCTTTTATAGCATACACAACAACCACCAAAACCCTTGCACTCAAACATATTATCTTTATATATAGTGCCACTAAACCTTAATGCCACAAGAAATGTATAATTTTCTAATTTCTTTATGAAAGTAGCAATTCTTAATAGGAAAGAATCCTTACTTTGCCAAAATTAAAGAATTTCCCCAAATTTCATTTTTTCTTTTGTAGGACTTTTACTCCAAGTTATCACATAATGCCAAAAAAATTCCTAACAAAAGAAAGTAAAAAAAAAGTAAGGAAGGTAATAATTCGTAGAAGGAAACATTATGGCGGGGGAAAGTGGAGAGAAGCACATTCAGCCGATTCTCATTTTGGTTTTGGGCAAAATCAAAATTATAGTAAGATGAATAATAAGGGTGAAGAAAAATAAAATTGAAAAAAAAAGTTGAGGTAGTGCAACGTTTTTATTTTATTAAGTGATATTTCATTCTTATTTAATTTAATTTAAATATTATTTTAGTTCTACCTCAAAAATTAAAAAATAATTATTTAGTTTCATAATTATAATTTAATTTTACATCAAAGACAATAAATTATTATTTAATTCTCAGTCAAATAAAAAACTATTTTTTTACTTCTAAATTATTATGTGTTTTCAAGTCAAACTAATAAATTATTGTTAAGTTCACATCAAAATAAAAAAACTATTTTGATATACATAAATTGACAGATTTACTGGACCCAAGTCTGATTTATGAGACCCATGTCTTACTTATGAGGACTCATTTATTCTCTCATTACGTAACGGGGGTATTTTTTTTAAACCTCAGAGAAGTGATGGGAAATTGAACCAAATTTGATATGTGCTTAGGGAAATTTTCCTTGTTTAATACAATATACTTTTGACATATTTGAATATTTATTTTGAGATGGACGACATACATCAAGAATCTTGATAGGCTTGATGTTGCCTACCCAAAATGACAAGCATGTGTTTATATGATATAACACCTTTTGATTATTTAAGACAAATATCGAGATGAACGACGTACAGTCGTAAGTTTTATAAGCTCGACGATGGCTACCAAAAATGACATGTGTGTTGCCTAATCTTTTGCAGTACCCTAATGAGTTTATTTGACATTTTTAACATGACCAAACCTTATGTAAGTTACTATACAAGTTATATTATTTTCTTTTAAACCTTTCCCTTAGTAAAAAGTATATAAGATATGAAAGATTCTTTGAAAGAGCACAAATAAAATAAACATCCTAAATCTAAAATCTCTTCATGTTTAGTTTTCTCATTAGCCATAACGATAAGATCTATATATAAACATTACCCTTTATCAAGAGATCCATAACTATCATTAAATGTAAACCCAACATCATTATCTTCAGGAAAAATGATTGATACCCCCTCAGGTTTGGTCTAATTACCTAGTACCCTTTATTATTTTAAAAATACCTTGTTACATCTTATTGTTAGCTGAGTTAATATAGAAATCACTTTTTAGAATGCTTTTACATAAATACCTTTAGACATTAAAATAATCATGACATGTGTAACTAAAATAATATTTATTTATTTAATCTTTATCATTTTTATTTTTTTTCTCTCTTATATTCAACATAAAGAGTTTGATAGTTTTTGTCATTATTAGAGTAAATCCAAGAATGCAAAAATCTTCATTTATCATCGTACATGCATGAATTATAAATCCAATATAACAATCCTAATCCACGGATAAGATTTCTTCGAATCGTTGAAATCTTAGGTAAGACTGTTGTTGTAGGGTGGTTTCATCTCCATTGTCGACAACTCAATATAAAGAAACTGATGTGGGTTTTGTTGTAATAGCCTTTTAGCCAAAACACATAAATGAGGTTCTTTTTGATGGCCCTCAATGAATTACAATTACAAAGATAATTAAAATTCTAAGACAAGGTGGATTTTTGGAGAAAGCATGAAAATCTGAAAACCACCAAATATAAACAACACGGTGTTGAGAATAGGCGTGTTTTCTAGATGCACCAAGATCGTGTGCTTGTGGTAATGGAGGGTGGGGTCCCTGAAAAAGAGTAATGCTAAGATAGTAGTGGTTGGAGCAATGAAGGATGGTGGGTTCTTGGAAAGGGGTGTAATTGAGGCAGGGGAGATATTTTTGAAATAGTAGGGGGTACCATGTAATTAGACTAAACCTGAGGAGAGTATTGACCATTTTTATCTTTGTCCATTACCTTGCTTTTTTTTTTTTTAGTAGATAGTATCTTTTGAAGCGGTTTTCCTTGTGCACTTTAGAACTTTATTCCTATATCTTGATCTTGTTGCTTCTTATTAGAAATGTTATATGAAATTAACTAATTTATGCTATATTGATTTATGAGATATAGGATATTATGAAAGTAACAATAGAAATACAATTACAAATTAAAATAAGAAAAGTAATTATAAAAATTTGAACTTACTAAAAGAGTCATGTGTTGCGTTTCTTAAAGTCAGAAAATCCTTCCTTTATGCATGTATTAATGGATTTTTAACTACAAGATAAAATCCTAAAGCTGTCAGCAATTCTTTTTCGATGAGCACAACCACCAAGCAAAAAATACCAAGTCTTGAGAGTCGTAAAGAAAATATTGTATATAATTTAAAAGGTAAAATAGATATCCAATTGTATTTGGGCAAAGAGAGAGAATACCTTTATTTATAGTATATTTAGTCTAAGGCAATACAACAAAAAAGGAGGCAAATTTAAATTTTAAAGATTTGTAACTCTTATTCGCTTTAATTAATATCCGTAACTATTTTGAAAAACTTATTTAAAAAATCACAACTTATATGGAGTTTA
>CM051394.1:17779721-17912221 GCA_028052125.1 Melia azedarach
GATGCACTATGTTTAAGTAACGACGAGACAGCTTATCATGACGTTTTTCCTAATGATAAAATGGCTGTTCCTTATAAAATTATCCTGTTACCGAATAAGGGGCCTGATATGAATTACGTACCCACTTCTTCTTTGGACCTGAATGGGCTTGACCTTCTTTAGGTTGGGCGTAACTCAGAAAACTGGACCAGCGATGTCTAAAATGAATTTGATAGATGGAGAGGAATGTATCTACCGCCTCGTGTGCATTCTACTGGACTACCAAATCTGTCCAATACGATCAGTTGAACAATATTCCTACTTACAATAATAGATGATTGAGCTTGGAACCTGTTTGGACCTGCATGGGCTTGATCTACTTTGAGCTGGATTGTTCGTCACTCCATTTTTGCCGAGGAAAACGCCTAAATTTGTGGGATGCATTTAAGGACTAGTTGTTTTTAGGCTAAAAAAAAAAGAAAAAAAAAAGGGACAAACGAGGGATGATAAATGCCTCCATTTTGCGTAACACTAACAATGATATATGTCGTCCCATTACTCTTTAATCATAATATTTTTCTTAACTAAGTGGAGGACAATTAGTAGTGAATTTAATATCCCTCAAAACAAAAAGAAAATCCTACTTACCACGTATTTTATGATGTACGAAAAATACTAATTTCTTCACGCAGTGAACTGATTGTCATTCATCACTTAATGTATTTAAACTTTTTTATTAAGATAATATATTTAAAATAAAATAAAATAAATAATTTAAATATATAATTTATCTACATTAGCTACTATAATGGAGGAGACCTATACATTAAACCTATCACATATATAATCTGAGTTTTATATTAAAAAGCTCTAGACTATCAAGAAACACACGTCTGATGTTAATGTAAAATGTGTTTAAAATTCGAGGCTGCGTGCGTATAATTAACTAAATTAATGGCAATATCTTAATATTTATTTATATAAGTACAAGCACGCGGCTTTGAAAGTTGGGTGAACATGGCCGCTGCTGAAGTCTGAAACACTTGCGTGAGTACAGAGTGGTTGGGGATCCAACTGCTCTTAATTAATTATATAGATGAGATGAGATTATGATGTATATCGATCGGATCGCATGATCAGAATCATTTCATGTATCTCCTTAATTTCGCCATGTGATCCGACTGACACATTCAGCACTTCAAAAATCTCATACAATTAATTCACAGGTCTTGGCTGATCTCTAAGTTATTCTATTCAAAACCTGCATTATTGAAATCACTGCTGACATATATTAATTAATTTATTTTATTTTGGATGTAATGCCTTCAATTCCGAATTATTTAATCTATCTTTTATAATCTAATAGTCTCCTTCGGTCTTCTAAATTAAGTTCCTAATTTTATCGATATGTCAATAAGAAGATTTAGCAAATCTGATTACGTATCAAATTTAAGTCTACTGTTGCAATAATTTTAGCATCGTCCCGATTTATGTGTAATAAAATAAATAGTACGTGAAATGGCTTTTCATATAATTTTTGTCACAATCGCATTGATCCTTATCTTGTCCTTGATGTTACAACTTGGTCAATTTTATGATCATATCCTGTAACATAGATATAAATGTGTTAGGTGTGGACACAGTGCTAAAAATAAAACTATATTTCCAAATTTAATATCACTCTTCCACTCCTATATATAGAGCTGACCGTTCAGCTAGGTTTATATCAGACATCGGGTCATATATCTTACTTTGCTTAAGGATATATGAATTTGATAGACGGAGAGCATGACATTGAGCTACTTCAAGCTCAAGGCCATGCTTGGAATCACATATTCAATTTCATCAATTCCATGTCTCTGAAATGTGCAATTCAATTAGGCATACCCGATGTCATCAACAAACATGGAAAACCAATGACCCTCAACGAGCTTGTTACTGCACTACCAATTCACCCCACCAAAATCCGATGCGTCTATCGCCTTATGCGCATTCTAATTCACTCTGGCTTTTTTGCAGGACAAGAAGAAGGCTATGTTCTCACTAACGCTTCTCAACTTCTCCTCAAAGACAACCCATTGAGTGTAACACCTTTCTTGATGGCCATGCTCGATCCCATTTTGATATCACCTTGGCAGAAATTGAGCACTTGGTTCCAAAACGATGATCCTACGCCTTTTGACACGGCTCATGGGATGACGTTTTGGGATTATGCTGGCCATGAACCGAAGCTTAATCATTTCTTCAATGATGCTATGGCCAGTGATGCTCGATTGGCAACGAGCGTGGTGATTCATAAATGTAAGGATGTGTTTCAAGGGTTGAATACGTTGGTTGATGTGGGCGGTGGCACGGGGACTGTGGCCAAGTCCATTGCTAAAGCCTTTCCAGACATGGAGTGCATTGATTTTGATCTTCCACATGTAGTTGCTGACCTTAAAGATGAAGGAAATCTGAAATACGTTGGGGGGGGACATGTTTGAGGCAGTTCCTCCAGCCGATGCTGTTCTACTAAAAGTATATAACTAATTATAACCCTTTTATTTAGTTTTTCATTCCAATCTTCAAATATTATTTATAATATTATTAATTTGTGATCCTTGTTCAACAGTGGATTTTGCATGACTGGGATGATGAAGAATGCGTAAAGATTCTTAAGAAATGTAAGGAAGCAATTACGAGCGATAGTAAGGTAGGGAAAGTGATTATAATAGACATGATGAGGGAGAATAAAAAAGGAGATGATGAGTCCATTGAAACACAACTCTTTTTTGACATGCTGATGATGGTGTTGGTCACCGGGAAAGAACGAGATGAAAAAGAATGGGTTAAGCTTTTCCAAGATGCTGGTTTTAGGGACTATAAAATAACTCCTATATTAGGTTTAAGATCCCTCATTGAGGTTTATCCATAATTTTTATGCTCGATCTCTATAATATAATTTATAAATTAAGTATTCATATTAATTATGCCGTCCCAATATCTAGTCTTATGTGAAATCTCTCTTGATCTGTAATTTTAGCGATAAATAATTTAAGGTTTGTAATGAGAATAAAATATTAAAATTATTGTACTAATGATCAATGTACAATAACCAAATTTGGATCTTGAGAGAGAATCAAAATATTTAGTTGAGTGATTATGCGTAATTAAATAAATGTTATGGATTCTCTACCATTCATATGCATGCACTTCTTGATCTGCCTTCCGTTAAAATAAATGGGTGGGAAATATTGTGAACCACAAAGCATATGTTATTGTTGTTTTTGTACATTTATACTTTAGCATGCAGGTAGAAGTTCAATTTGTTTACACGAATTATACTGCTATCGTATCAATCTCCGTGTACCATGCATAATTTAATATGTATCTTAATTTTCTGTCTCTCTATTAGAGAGAGTATTTCAGCATTTACCATAAGATTCCTGACAATTCAATTCTAAACTGGAGCCAAAAAAATGTTCAATTGAATGTAATTTTTGACTTGGTAATTAATAGAGTTTGCATTTGGAAATTCGAAACATTCCTTAATCAATTTGTTTATATATTTAACTTTGCGGTTTAATTAACTAATGTTCTCATATAAATATGCCTGACAAAATAATGCTTGGCTAGTATAAATACTCTTAAAATATACGTGTAGTACGTAGTTTCACAGTGATCTATATTACACCGAATTATTAACAACAAATTAATACTATCAGATGTTGCATAATCATAACGAAAATTATCAAGCCGAGCTAACTAATAAGAATTTTTCGGGGTTTTATTATTATTAGGAGGAAACCGTTAACTACTTCAATACTATTATCAAAAGACCGTATGAAAGAAAATTGTAGAATATGTGAGATACTCCTTGAAGACTCGAGCATTAATTCCTTATGAGTGAAATCTGAAAATATTGAAAATTCTTAATAGAACATATTCTCCCTAGGTCGTGTCCCTTGTAATCCTAGCTACTTTAACAACTTCAAAGTTTGTGAAATAAGCAAAAGCCTCGAGTCGATCGTTTTAAGAATTACATCATGTTATTGTGACACAACATAAATATTATTCGAAGTAATACTTATAACATTGGACAATTTATAACGCGTAGAAATCACAGCATTACCAGTTTAGAGATTAGAAACTTATACGGTTGAGCTCTTGGAAACCACAATTACTAAATTTTACATTCATTAATTTTCGCTTTCAACTTGGAGAGAGCAATATTTAGAAGTCCAATTAATACTAAAAACTAATTACGTTTTCAATCAATCATGTATCTGTCTGCTGACACATATGATGATCAATAATGTTCCTTGAAAGAGAAACGTGCCGTGCTGAGCTGGTGGACGGCCTTTGGGGATGACCCCATCCCCATGCATATATATATATATATATATATATATATATATATATATATATATATATATATATATATATATTATTTATAAATGTTGATCGAAAATTAAAAAACTTATATAATAATCGGGGGACAAACAATAGTGCCAGCAATTTCGATATCATTGGCCAAGTTGACAAGAAGTTGGTGCCTTGTCAATCGTAGTTTATGGTGTTTAATTTAATATATATAATAGAAGAATTGAAAGCTTGAGATTATTTTATCATAAAATAATAGATTCGGCATATCTTGTCTATTGTTTTTTAAGTGGATTTTAGGGCACATTGCCTCTCTTGGCCTGGGGTAATTATATACCTCCTGTAAACAACAAAATTACCCTGAATCCGATGATATATAGTTTCTTTTTATTTGGCATATATCTCTAAGGTCTGCTCAGAGTTAAAAATAAAATCAGTGACAACGTTCATTAACAATGAGCTTTAATTTTGCCCTTATTTCTCTCCTTATATGTAGCTGAAGGGAGTGACCGTCTCAAGCTCACTCAGAATAACTCGTTGTTAAGGAAATGGGTGACTGAGGATCGACCATTTAGTCAGAACATATATATTGTTAAAAAGGAAGGGGAGAAGTTTAGAAATAAAATAGATAAATGAAATGGCAAAATTATAGCAGACACGAGAGAGAGAGAGAGAGAGAGAGAGAGAGAGCGAGCGAGCGAGCGAGCGAGCAATTGATGTAATACATGACATTGATGTGGCTTAATGGTGATCTCTACCTGCTACCATAAATTCAAAATATCATAATTGAAATATATATATATATATATATATATATATATATATATATATATATATATGATTATAATATCAATAGAGATAGATGATTATAATATCAATAGAGACTGATGACTTTCTTGGATCTCATCCTCAAAGTATATATGAAAAAAAAAATAAACTAACAAATGTGTCTCCTCTCCCCCAATTCAATTTTGCTATAATCAGTTACGCGCTAATTTTCCTAATAAATTTTACTTGAAATCCTAGCAAATTAATTGCTTATTATATGCTTTCTAATTCCGAAACATTACTCTTGTATTTTCCTTTCTTTATTCTAATAATATTTATAAAAAAAAAATTGCTTATTATAGTATTATTAATTACTGACTTCGTGATGCTAAGAAGATTTGAACAATCTTCGCGTGTCCGTCGTCATGCAAATTAACAGATAATTAACTTGAACTTGACTACGCTAGCTAAACAGATTCGAACAATTCTAGCTGCTTGTGTCTTAACTATATAGATGTGTGTATGGGATAGATGTGAATGATCGTTCACCCTAAAGAATTATTAACAACTGACGACAACCAGGTGAAAGACGAGGAAAAGGAATTAAACATACAACTTCTTAATTAAATGGAGATCAACTAGGTCCAGTTACAGCTCACATATTCGCCTTGAAATTTAAGCTTGAATCAATTTATATAAAGAAGAATTTGAAGAATTTCCAAAGCTTCGAATAGCCAAAAGTAGATATGATTATGAATGGAGAGCTAGGCTGGTTGGTAGACCAAGCTCGATCAATGCATTAATTCAACGCCAGCAGATGCATTGTCTCTCCCTCTTTCCTCTATTTATCGTCTATGTTCATATTCCTTATCCCATAAGTTAAGGTGGAGAATCCAACCGCATCTCAAGCCCCACTACATATAAGAACGGAACCTCTTCAATTCCCATTTGAGAAAGGCTTAAATGATATTTATTAATTAATTTTAAATATTTTATAACATACAAATTAATGTCTGCTAACTTAATTATCATCGTTTAAATTTTTAACTAACAAAAAAAATCAATAAAATTTGTTTGTGTGCTAACTTGTCATCTTTTAAATTTTTATTAAAATTTATATTTTTTGGGGAAAAAGTACTTCCAGGTCTCTAAAATATTGCTAAAAGGACTTATAAAATGTCTTGAATTTAGTTGTATCTGCGGTTGGTGATCGTTGGGTAAAATAAGTGACTGGGATTATGTCAAATGAAATGAACAAATAAAGGAAGGAAAAAAAGTCATAAAAGATCTCCAAAACAGTCAAGAAAAAGCGATGGACTCTTGTATAAATGGGATATCACCCTCGCATTATATTTACGTACACAAATGAAGGCATCAAACAATGAAATGTCATACAGTCGTCAATCGTATTTTAGAATTAATCCAAAACGTTCATAATCTCCACGAAAACTGTGCATACAATAGAAAGAAATATAATAGATGATATATAGTTGGACAAATAAACCACTCATTCTCAATATGAAAAAAGGTTTAATTAAAGAAAAAAATGTCCCTAAATTTCTTTCCGGCGAAATAAATGTTCCGAGTGTTAATATCAACAAATATTGGTTACAAAGGCATGTTAATGATTATACTAGCTTGCTCATCAACAGTGTATATTTATATATATAGACTTGCAATCAATATTGATCGTTCGATTCTGATATCATATTCAATATTTGAAATTTTTTATCCAATTCTGATACTGATACCAAATTGTCTGAATTGACATCTAGCTACTATACCGATTCTGATGTGACATTCAATTTTTTGATATTGATAGCTACTACTGAGACAAACGCCAGACAACAATAATCATATATTGGCCGGTGTATATCTTATACATGCTGCTATATATTCTCCTCCAATTTTTTGACCCAAATGTTGAATGTGACATCTAACTACGACAATTCCCAGATTTCTGGGACAAACAGGTCATACAAAGAGAGCTGAAAACCTTATACACTCCGGCTGCCGCTATAAATTAGTCTTTTGTCTTTCCGTTACCTTATTTAAAGCGTTCCAATAGTTGGGTAGGCGTTGGCGCGTTGCTATAACACGACTCAGCCGCTTCGACTCATTTTCGTTAACTCATTTAACAAGTTCGGCGAATCTTTTTTCTTCTGATTCACGCCATGTATATATAATGCACTAACACAGTTCATATGGAACAGCTAGCAGCTTAGATAGATTGGAGATGGATTTGTTTTTGATGGATGCAGAGCAGGAAAGTGAGCTACTTCAAGCTCAAGCCCATGTCTGGCAACATATTTTCAACTTCAGAAACTTTATGTCTCTGAAATGTGCAATTCAATTAGGCATATCAGATATCATCCACAACCATAAAAGACCCATTACCCTTAATGAGCTTACTAGTGCACTACCAATTCACCCAACCAAAACCCAATATGTCTACCGCCTCATGCGCATTCTAGTTTACTCTGGCTTTTTTGCAGTACAAAAACTTGGCCAAGACTACAAGAATAAGGCTACATTCTCACCAGAGCTTTTCAACTTCTCCTTAAAGAGAATCCCTTAAGCATAACACCTTTCTTGTTGGCTGTGCTCGATCCTATTTTAACAACACCATGGCACCATTTGAGTACTTGGTTTCAAAATGATGATCCTACTGCATTCAATACGGCCAATGGGATGACGTTTTGGGACTGTGCTGACCATGAGCCAAAGCTTAACCAATTGTACAACGAAGCCATGGCAAGTGACGGTTGGTTAGCAACAATCGTGGTGATTAATAAATTTAAGGATGTGTTTGAGGGCTTGAATTCGTTGGTCGATGTTGGTGGAGGCACAGAAACTGTGGGCAAGGCCATCGTCTCTGTTTGCAGTCTGATGCTAGTTGTTTTACAAGTCTGATTGTTTCGTGTATTTTATTCAATATGCATGCATTAATTTCGCCTTAATTAATTTATTCTTGTATTAGCCTTTTTCCTTCTACGAGGTGTAATATTCTTTATCCCCCCTTTTCTTGTTCTACCTTTGATTTTTAATTCTTAAATTTTTGCCTTGTCATTTGAGGTTTGCATATATATAAAATATAGGTAATGAATTCCATTAATAATTATTTGTTTGAATTTACGTACATGTACTCGATCGATCGGCGTATTGAAGACTCCCTCTATGTATATACTGGAGTTAAATTTTATATCATGCACAATATATCTCGCTGATCATATTAACTAATTACCAAACAAAAGCAGAAAATCAACTCGATCAGAAACTCAGCTCCAAAAATAAAAAAGAGAGTATCGATATCTGCTTCCAGTGTACGTATTATGATTGAATTACACGCATGCATGAAAGGATATATCCACGTCTGAAATCACTTGAAATATTGATGGTTAACTTGTTAGAGTATTAATGTACATTTGAAAGACTAATTGGTTTTTGACAACAACTATGAAGCATTAATGTTGAAAAGCATTGGTTTTTGATAGCCACTACGACCACTAGCGGCCGCTCTATTTCTCTAACAATAATATATAAGCGTCTATTCATATATGCCACCCCGGCTTGTTCTTGTTCTTTTATTTCTTTGAATACATTAATTCCCTCGATCTATCCAAGTTTAATTTTATATATTTATATTACGATCATCGATTCGATATTCAATTATAAAAACCGCTATGCTATCTAATTTTTATTTTAAGACGTAAAATGTGATATCAATTTAAAATTTGATACGATAGAGGTAAATATACAATCTAAAAAAAAATCAAGTTTAGAGTATATTTTTATAAAACAGTTCCTTGGTTAAAGAAACTTAAATAAATATATTTGATAAAATTATACAATATATTTTACAATTTTATTTTTAATTATTATTATTACTATTAATATATTTTAACATATATATTATTTAGATATGATTTGGTATCTGTCCATCCCACTAAACTTTTTTATTCTCTTTGATTACTTATTTAACACGTGTTGTCGTGCGCACTACTATAATGTTCGATTCCTAACGCGTGATTTCCACTCAACGATACTGATACACGCATTTTCCACCACAAGTTAATTAGCCTATTATTATTTAAATGATGCTGCCAGCTAGCCACTCTTAATTTTTATTATAACTCCGAGAAAATAGTGGTATATTTAAGTTGAATTTCGATCGATCAGTCGTATGAAATAGCAAGTGACCAACCAGCAGCTTAATTAGATAACCTAAAGGTGATGGAAAGTTTGAATTTGATCCATGATAGCGAGCTACTCCAAGCTCAAGCTTATGTTTGGAATCATATTTTCAACTTCATAAACTTCATGTCTCTGAAATGTGCCATTCAATTAGGCATACCGGATATCATCAAGAAGCATGGAAAATCAATGACCCTCGACGAGCTTGTTACTGCACTACCAATTCACCCCACCAAAACTCAATGTGTCTACCGCCTCATGCGCATTCTAACTCACTCTGACTTCTTTGCACTACAAAATCATAGCCAAAATGACCGAGAAGAAGGTTATATTCCCACTAATGCTTCTCAACTTCTCCTTAAAGACAATTCCTTGAGCGTAACACCTTTTTTGCTGGTCATGCTCGATCCCATTTTGACAACACCATGGTACTATATGAGTACCTAGTTTCAAAACGACAGTCCTACTCCATTCGATACGGTCCATGGGATGACGCTTTGGGACTATGCTGGCCATGAGCCAAAGCTTAACCATTTGTTCAATGAGGCCATGGCCAGCGATGCTCGATTAGCGACAAGCGTGGTAACTGATAAATGTAAGCATGTGTTTGAGGATTGAATTCCTTGGTCGATGTTGGCGAAGACACAGGAGCTGCGGCCAAAGCCATCGCTAAAGCGTTTTCTCGAATCAAGTGCACTGTATTTGATCTGCCGCTTGTGGTTGCTGACCTGAAAGCCGACGGCAATATGAAATATGTTGGAGGGGACATGTTTGAGGCAGTTCCTCCTGCAGATGCCGTCTTACTAAAGGTATCATTTTATACTCCATGGAATAGTTATCGCATTTTAAATTTCATTTATAATTTTACTCTAAAAATTACTTTGTGTTTTTTTAAATTTAAAAATAATCCATATGCAATCTTATGATTGAGGAGAATGATTTTTTTCACATGTATTTGTAATTGTACTTTCCATTAATTTGAATAATTAAATATTTTTAATTGGTGATAACAAACAGTAGATATTCATGATTGGAGCGATGAAGAATGTGTAAATTTTTTTAAGAAATGTAAAAAAGCAGTTACAGATACTAGGAAAGTAGGAAAAGTGATACGTAACGAAAAAGGAGAAAATAAGTCATTCGAAATACAATTCTTCTTTGACATGCTGATGATGGTATTGGTCAAAGAAAAAGAGCGAGACAAGAAAGAATGGGCTCAACTTTTTTTGAATGCCGGGTTTAGTGATTATAAAATAAACTCTATTTTAGGTTTAAGGTCTCTTATTGAGCTTTACCTTTAGTAAGCCAGCTCTTTATGGTATACATGATTCCTTTTCATTTTGTTTGAAGATTAGTTTAAGAAATTAATGTTGTGGACTTGTGGTTTGTTTACATTATTCGATTTACGGTGACTAAGATTTGAGTTCAGGTTGCAATATTGTGTGAAAAACGAAAGAATTGGTCATCTAAAGTAAAATGGATTCGAAAATGATAAATTCGGCTCGAAAAGGAAGTCGTTTGGGGACCAAAATACAAGATATGCACGGACCAAAATGTAACAAAATGACCAAAATGAAAACATATCAAAATAAGGAGCCAGATTTAAAATAATTAAAAATAAGAGAGTCCAACTAATATTTATCACAAAACAACCAATTTGGGCAAAATTGGGTGCGCGGGGCGTGCCACCAAGGTGCTTGACTGCGCCTCACATTCTGCCCCTAGGCAGAAAGGAGGGCACAACGGCACCATTAAGGCCTGTGGCCTCGCCACGCCTAATGCCTCATTGCACTCCTTGTGCTGTTTTAAGCGCCCCCACGCCTACTAAATGTATTTTGAATGATTTTGAGGTCTAATATGAGTCCTAGGATCATAATTTAATAGCTTGATTTAACTAAAACCTAAGGTTACATATTATGAAGAGGGGAGAAGAGGAGAACTACTTTTGGAAAAGGTTTAGCTTATAAAAAAAGAAAAAAAGAGAGAACTTAGAGAATAAAGATTGTGGGTTTTGTATGATTTGATATTTATCTTGAATTAAACAATTATGAAATTATTATTTTTATATTATTAATTATTAAATTCTTGATTGTGGGTTTTGAACTCTATCTAATGAGTAGTTAAACTTATTTTTTAAGACAATAATTTAATCTATTTGAAATATTCAATTTTTAACATTATGTTATTCGTATGATTTGATATTTAGTATTGAGTGTTCATCATAATTATTAATACTTTTAAATATTTTGCTAGTATTTAAATGATTTGTGGTTTAATATGAACTGAGAAGTGAATATTATACCTAAATTATGTGATGAATGCCGTAAATTACATGTTAGACAGAAATGTATTAATATGGTTTACGTAGTTTAATTCAAAATTGTCATTAATTGTAATGCACTTTCATTTAATTAATTTTACATAGATATATAGTGAAATTTTAAGTGCGAAGTATGTTTGATTGATCTCAAGAGAGACTGTCAATCAAATTAAGATAATTAACTAGAAATACGAATATTAAATCAGAATAATATCAATTAAAAAATTGGACGTGAACAAATACCATAAAATCATTAGTCCTAAATTTCTTCATTAGTTATATTTTCAATTAAATTGCCTAGTAGTTTAATTTAACTTATTTTTAAGTTTTTCAAACACATTAATTCAATTTATTTAAATAAATTCATTACCTAATCATTTTCGGTAATTAACAAATTAACTTTTTTCATAGGATCGATACTCTCTAATTATTGTATTACTTGTTTACGACATATATATTTGTGTTCCTTAATTTATGTAACAAAATATACAGTAAATTCTGCATAATTGGGGTGATGAAGAATACGTGAAGATATTAAAAAAGTGTAAAGAAGCAATTCCAAAAAAAGATAAGGGAGGAAAAGTGACTATCGTAGAGATTGCCATCGAAAATCAAAGCCCAGATAAGAACTTAACTGAGACACAACTGTGCTTTGACATGCTGATGATGTCTTTTTTCAACTCCGGCAAAGAGCGAAGCGTTAAAGAGTGGAAGAAGCTCTTCTTGGCAGCCGGTTGCAGCAGCTACAAGATTACTCCGGTTCAGAGTCTAAGGTCTCTCATTGAAGTTTACCCATGAATTATCCCTCTCATGCTCGTACTATTAATATGGGGGTGCTGGGTAAAAATTAAGTTATTTCCATTTTTTAATTATTTCCCTTCTGCGTGTCGTACTTGAATTCTCTCTACATGCAGTTAAGAGAGCAATAAACAAATAATTAATGAAACTCTACTAGTACTAGGAACACAATAAATTAAGAAATAAATGAAATTGTAATTGTGTGCTATATATAGTTTCACCTTCTAAATGAATAAATTATAGTACTTGTGTGCTATATATATAGCTTGTTACCTTTTAAAATTATATATATTGTTTAACTAATTCGAGTCTATTTCTTCTTTTCCATTAATTGAATGGCCTTGCTAGCCAAGGCTTGTTCCAACAAACCAAAAAAAAAAACTAACTTGAGCATTAATGTTGGAAACCAAATGGTTCTGCAGTTTTAACTAAAGATTATTGGTCGTTTGACGCTGATTATTCAATTTCTGAAAATGATATCTAACTTTTAGTACCAGATTATTGGATTAGCTTTCCATTAGCTTGCAAATAACTCAACGGAATAGTTTTCGAATTTCAAATTTCATTTTTATTATTTTGAAATCGATAAGTACTAGCAGTAGTTTTCTATGGTTTTATTCGTTAAAATTTATGTTCCTTAAATTTAAAAATAGTCATTTTTTTAAAAATAGCCATTATATATATATATATAGGTTATGAAAAATTAAGCAATCAAAGTAAATAAAAAATATAAAAACACAATTCAACACCGAATTTACGTGAAAAACCTCTAAAAATTTCAGAGGAAAAACCAAGAGAAAGAGAGAGAGATGAATTCCACTAAAATGAAGAAGAAGAAGAAGAATAGTATATGATTTGTCCTAAACCCTAAATATATAGTCCGGGTTTAGGTCGGGTTCAAAAACTAAAACTGGGTTTGGTGACTTTGGTCATGCCTATGCAGGAAAAACTTATACAATATACTTATACACATACACATACACAATATCGTAAAAGAGTTCGACCCCAAATTACATCAGTGTACCCCAATTAATATACTGTACCTGTTATTAAATATGGGCCACAAATTCTATAATATATATATGTATGTATTTATGTATTTTCAATATAAATCAGATTCTCACCATATATATTTATAATTTTTAACTTTTAACTTTCAATTAAGTCAAATTTCTAAATATTTTTAAATGGTGATGAAAATAGTGGATATAATGTACAAAGATTCTTAAGAAATGTAAGAAAGCAATGGTGAGGTAGGGAAAGTTAGCACAATAGACTTGACCTTAAGCATCAATAATAAAAAAGAAGAAGAAGAAGACAAGTCAATCGAAACACAAGTACTCTTCTTCAACGATGGTATTGGTCACAGGATAAGAGGGAGATGAGAAAGAATGAGCTAAGCTTTTTTCGGAGGCAGCTTTCAGTGATTATAAAATGAATCCCATATAAGTTTAAGATCTGTCTTTCAGCTTTATCCTTAATAAGCCAGCTAGCTCTTTTTGTTATGATTCACATTTGTTAATTTGGCTATTTGAATTAATATCACTTTAATTATATTATGTCGAAATCTAATGATCAAGAGAGGAATCCAAAATTTCAATTTGTTTGAATGTCCATTTTTGCAATTTAAGAAATCTTGTGGACTCATTTACACTATTCGATCTGCGTTGAATAGGATTCGAGTTCAGGTTCCCATATTAAGTGGGAAATATTGTGCAATAAACTGTTAATTCTTCTACTATTTTCGTTTAGTTTAGCAAGTATCCATATGGGTAAGTTAACTTTATGTACAAGAATTACACAGCCATTGAATTCGGTCGATCACTTCTAGGGAGAGTATTCCTTAATTAGGATTCTTTATAATTCAACCCAAAACTGAAAAGAAAATGAAAAAAGGGTCTTAAATGTAATTTTTGACATGGTAATTTACGGAGTTCTGCATTTGATTTAATGTATTTTTATAGAATTGGGCTTGTTTTCTCAATTCTTTTTGTTTTTTGTAATTTTAATCAAGGCCTGATACAAATATGGGCAACAAAATAATCCCTGTCTATTATTAAACTGAATCAACAACTGTAGTTGTTACATTAATGAAAATTAATGACCAAATTCCATATCTAGATGAAGGATAAAAAACTATGATCAATCCAGTTCATATATATACAAAGAGAAACGTTTAGGAGTAGTATAGGGTAAGTATCAGAGTTTAGAATTGGAAACCCTGTACATTTAATTAACTTTGGCTTCCAGTAATTATTAAAATTTTTATATTCAATTAATTACCAAAAATAGTGAAAAACTAATACAATTAAATTAATCACTTTTGTCCACAATGTATACGTCTGCTCATGCATTTATCCAGATAGTCACAATTAATTAATTATTTTATACTTTTCCGAGTGAAGAAAATAGCATTGTGTAATTTTTCTGATAAAGAATATATAATTAATACTGTATTGCATGATTGATCATGATGTTCCTACTTCCTAATAGAATAAACAGTGTCCTATGAGGAAATAGTGATCGAAAGATTAAAACAATTCCAACGAGATCGAACGACCAATAGGGCCTACATATTATATATATATATATATATAGGGATATTGACATATACCCCCTTGATGTATAGAGAAATGACAGATATCCTCCTGGAGGTTTCGAAACGACAAATATCCCTCTGACTCTATTGATAAGTGACAGATACCCCCCTGGTGTTAGTTGACCGTTTGTTGACCGGTTAGTTTATTATCACTTGTATCTCTAAACGTTTATAAAATAACAATATAATATATATTTTATTTAAATATAATAATTTAGTCTATAATTTAATATTTTTAATAATATATTTTTTTAATTTTAACAATTTAGTCCTTATTTAATATTTTTTACAATATATTCAAGACTAAATAATTTTTTTAATTTATTATTTTAATAATAAAATCAAATATATAATTATTAAAAAATTCAAATAATGAGTTAAATCACACTAATATATTAAAATATTTTTAACTCTTTTATTTTTATAGTAATAATTTGATATTTAATTATTAAAAAAATCTAATTAAAATATTTTTTAATATTTTATTTTTACATGTAACATATTTATCTAAAAAAATTTAAACTCATTATATATATATATATATATATTAAAATATATGAAAATTTAAATAATAAATATAAATAATAAATACATATTATAATATATTTATATACTGTATATAAAAATAATCAAGTTTTGTTTTTAAACCTTTATTCATATTTTGAAAATGTTTAGTTTTATTTTTCAATATAATTAATAATTAGATAAATTTTATATTTTTACTAACCAATATAATTTAATTTTATAATTTAAAGAATATATTTATAATTTTATTTAAAATTAAATTATAATTGTATTGGTTATATAGATAAATGAGGAAGGTTTCTTTTTTAATTTTAATTAAATTAGATTGTATTAGTTATTAAGAATATAAAATCTTTCTAATTATTAATTCTATTGATAAATGACACTAAGTATTTTGAAAATATGAATAAAGGTTTAAAAGCAAAACTTGATTATTTTTATCTATGGTATATAAATTTATTATAACATGTATTTATTATTTATATTTTTTATTTAAATCTTCATATATTTTAAAATATATATAATGAGTTTAAATTTTTTTAGATAAATATGTTACATGTAAAAATAAAATATTAAAAAATATTTTAATTAGATTTTTTTAATAATTAAATATCAAATTATTACTATAAAAATAAAAGAGTTAAAAATATTTTAATATATTAGTGTGATTTAACTCATTATTTAAATTTTTTAATAATTATATATTTGATTTTATTATTAAAATAATAAATTAAAAAAATTATTTAGTCTTGAATATATTGTAAAAAATATTAAATAGAGACTAAATTGTTAAAATTAAAAAAATATATTATTAAAAATATTAAATTATAGACTAAATTATTATATTTAAATAAAATATATATTATATTGTTATTTTATAAACGTTTAGGGATACAAATGATAATAAACTAACCTGTCAACAAACGGTCAACTAATACTAGAAGGATATCTGTCACTTATCAATAAAATCAGGAAGGTATTTGTCGTTTCGAAACTTTCAGGAAGGTATTTGTCCTTTCTCTATACATCAGGAGGTATATGTCAATATCCCTATATATATATATATATGACAGATAGATCTCCAAAAAGGAAAAAGGGTTTAGCTAATTATTGCCCAAAGTTGGCAATGATTTGGTATATTATTAAATTGTCGGTGACTTTTTCTTTTAACATAATTGAAACTTTGAGAATATTGTATCATAAAAAAGATTATGCGGATCTTATTTTGGTCATTATTTATTTTGCCCAAAGGATGCAATGATATACGGATTCTACTCTTTTAACTAGGTTAATATGATAATGCTAATTAGTAATACATAAATATTAAACTCGAAAGTATAAATATATATATATATATATTTATGAACTATTTGACTATTAATTTTTAAAAAATTTAATTAAATTAAAAATACTAAGAGTAATTTTTAAATTTATACATAATCACATACTAATTTATCAAAATAAACCACATATTTATTAAATAATTATGAAGTTTTAATATGAATGAGAAATTTAAGTGATTAGTTCATCTGAAAATTAAATATGTTTTACATGGGTATGAAATTAACTAACGTACTGTAACATATGCATATATAATGCAAGTAATTTTTATTTATTTATTTATCTACCCAAAATTTGGAAAAACAAAAAATTAATGCCATAATCGTCTTTGAATCTCATGATGCCTTGATATTGTGCAGTTTGGATAACAATATAATATGCATTTCTTGAAGTCTTTTCATACTTTTAAAAATAGTTTTAAATATTAAAAGAACGTTTTTCTAGCTATTTATTTAATTTTCAATGTTTAACTGATTTAAACAGAAAAAAAAATTAAGGTTTTAAAAACACCTAAAGTCTAAAAATACTTTTTCAAAGATATTTTCAACTCTTCGGGTGTGGAATCAATGTGGTGGAGAATGGCTAGCAGAGCAGTGAGATCAATCTGACTTCTTTAATGCCCCTCCAGCTGCTAGTAGTTCCATGAATAAGGGTTTCAGCCCTTAAATTTACGCGCCTATCTCATTTGTTCAAATTTATTGTGGTCTGATTAATATTTTCTAAATTTTGACTAAAATTGACATAATTGCAATATAACAATATAATATTTATTTTTATAAAAAATTTCTATCCCAATCAATATATGATAACTATCAATCTATATGTATATGTATAGATAGACAATAATAGGTGTACAATAGTTATTTGTTATTTGATTGTATTTCAATTTTTAAGTATAATTTTTAGTTTTTTTTTAACTTCAAATTATAAGTTACTTATCAATTAATAATAAAAATTCAATTACTAGTCAATCAATAAATATCACAACACTTATAAATAATATATTTATCCAATTTTATTACTGTAACATTAATTAATTTTACAACAAACTTCACTTTATGCGAATGGAATAAATTAATACCCCTACAAGATCTCGTGATCTAAGATGGAGGTGGAGGTGGATTTGATTAATAAAGAAATATTAATTAATCATCCGATTAACAGCGGTGTGAAATATGAGAAAAAGGCTACTTGAATGAAGATATACAGTTTTGTCTCACATGTTCCCCGAGATTCACTTGCTATATAAGAAGACGAGAATTTTCAAGATTTGCAAGCTTCCAATAGTCTAAAATGGATAATGAAGTGTGTTTTAGCAGCAGCTCTGAGCTACTTCAAGCTCAAACTCAGGTCTGGAATTGTGCATTCAACTATGTAAACTCCATGTCCCTGAAATGTGCCATTCAACTTGGAATTCCAGATTTCATTCACAATCATGGGAGACCCATGCCTCTTCCCAAATTAGTTGCAGCACTCAATCTTCACCCAAACCAAGCCCAAAGCATTCAGCGCCTTATGCGTCTTCTAGTTCACCTCGGTTTCTTTGCTCAGCAAACATCTGGCGAAAATGAGCAAGAAGAAGAGTATTTTCTTACAGCGGCTTCTCGAATCCTCCTGAAGGATGAGCCCTTGAGTGTAGCACCATTTGTGATTCTCATGACTCATCCTATAATAACTACTCCCTTTGATTTGCTGAGCACTTGGTTTCAAAACAATGAATATCCCACAGTATTTGAGAAATCGCATGGGAAAAAATATTGGGATTGTGTAGCTCAAGACAAAAAGTTTAAAAACGTATTTTATGATGTCATGATCGCTGACTCCATGCTGATATCAAGCGTAGTGATTAAAGATTGTAAGCAGGTGTTCAAAGGGTTGACGTCTCTGGTTGATGTGGGTGGCGGCACAGGAGCCATGTCTGAAGCAATTGCCAAAGCTTTTCCTGACATGAAGTGCACTGTTTTTGATCTACCACATGTTGTTGATAATTTGCAGGGGACTAAGAACCTGGAATTTCAAGGAGGGGACATGTTTGAGGCAATACCTCCAGCAGATGCCGTTCTACTTAAGGTAGACAAATTATAGTAGGTTTAATTTTCTCTTTCCCCTCTTCCGTACATCTTCTTTTATAAGGATTTTTCTTTCGATATATGTTAACTCCTCGATACAAATTTCAACAGATTTTTTTGTTGTGAACTTAATTTGAACTTTTCTTCATTGTCTTTTCAATAAACAACATCATTTAGTCGAAATTGCTTATTCTCATATTATGTCGTTTATGTATCAGAGTGTTGATGTGCAACATGTAGATCATATGTGACAATTTAGTTAATTTAAGATTGAAGTGTCACCAAGTGGGTACAGCTGAAATATTCATACCAATCTTCTTCTTGGGTCTGCGCATACTCCTAATCTGTCTGAAAACTACTCATGATTCTCAAAGTACATGTTTGCATTATATATATATTGCATATGATTCAGACTAAAACTTTTAACGGTCCTTAACCTGAATACAAATTTAATATACGTACAGTGGATTCTGCATGATTGGGGTGATGAACAGAGTGTAAAGATATTAAAGAAGTGTAAGAAAGCAATTCCAAGCAAAGATGAGGGAGGGAAAGTGATAATTATAGACATGGTAATCGAAAATCAAAGCGAAGATAAGAACTCAACCACGACACAACTGTGCTTCGACATGATGATGATGTCTTTGTTTAACACCGGCAAAGAGCGAAGCCTCAAAGAGTGGAAGAAGCTCTTTTCAGAAGCCGGTTTCAGCAGCTATAAGATTATTCCTATTTTGGGAGTAAGGTCTCTGATTGAAGTTTATCCTTGATTTATCAGGCTGATCCTAGTAGTACTATTAATATATATGTGTGTGCTGAGCCGCAAAATTTTAGTTATTTTTATTTTAGTTAATTCCTATCCTGCTTTTCTTCTGTTCTGTGTGTTGTACTTGAATTCTCTATAATTAATAAAGCAATATTAACGAATTAGAATTGTCACTGAATTGTCACTGTATCTATATATGCTCTATATATATATCTGGCCTTATCGTTTCGATTGATTTCAGACTGAATCTGATGTGGCCCATGCCCACGATCTTCCACACATAAAAGTTTGGCTAATTAATTAATAAACCGTTTATGGATTGAAGTCGGTAATCGAAATTTGGATCTTTTTCTACACTTTAGATGCCATTCTGATTTATATAATGCTCCGTCTAAATCTTTTGATCTTTAATTTAATTTGTCATTCAGATAAATGTAAAGATATAATTAATAATATCAAATTAAGAATCTATGTATATCCAATTACGTTTTATTACCTTTTCCTTCGTTATTCATACATGGGTATTTGCCAAAGTTTGATTTCTATTTATCATTTAAAAGAAATAATGAATTTGATTAATGGAGAGAGTTGAGATTTTTTAGATAATCTCCAAGAGAGAATTATTCTTGGAGAGATATTAAATGAAAAAAAAAAATGTGAGTCCAACATGTGTAAGAAAAGTGGTGATACATTATTTGGTTGATTTTGTTGTTTAATTTTTTATTGTGTAATTTGAAGAATAAAAAATAATTCAAGATAGAAAGGACAATAGACTTAATCGATTGTAGAGAAAATTCTGGTAAATTTATGTACTTTTACACCAAATTTATTGGAGTTTAGACTTTATCAAATTTACCTCCAGGATCCATTGTCTGTTTCTGTTTCTGTTCTTGCTGCGACCATCTTGTTTGAAAATTCACCTATGGTCTGCTGTCCTTGGACGGAATGCATTCTTTGATGTGGCTGTTTGTTGTCATTTGTTGCTGGTCTTATTGAATTTTTGCTGCTGTTATGATGTTTGTGGTCACTGTTGACTATCTTTTTGTTGTTGGGTTCTACAATCTACTGCTAATTTTGCTGTTTGCTGGTATTTGTTGTTGGGCTGCTGTTATACTGTTTTGTGGCTTCTGTCTGCTGTCTCTTTTGCTGCTGGTCTCTTCTGCTATTTTCTGTAGTTTGGTGCTGTAATTTGCAGCTTGTTCCTAATTCAATTAGTTTTTTTTCTTTTATTTTATTTGGCTTATTATTATTGTTTGCTTTGTTAGCCTTGGGGCTGTTTTTTATCCTCTTTTCTCTTATTAATATTATTATTTTCTACTTAAAAAAAAATTACCTCACATAACACAAAAATTTTACGTAAAAAATTTTAATATTGGAGAAAAATCATAAATTTTTATAAAAAAATATATTATATAATAAATTTGTATAATCAAACAATTTTTTATTCTTAAAACTCAAAATTTCTAATACATACATTACAAGACAACCAAAAAAAATATATTATCATACAAGTATTTTCACTCTAATTATTCTAATCATAAAATTAAATAAAAATTTAGAATAAAATATTTAAAACTCGTTATATTTATTTGAGAATCTAAAAATGAAATGCGTTTATTTACCTAAAATAAGGAGAGGAACTTGCTATCTATAGGCAAGCCCTCTCCAATTTTTCCTTGAATTAAGTATCACCTTGTCGAAAATTATAGGCAACGTTAAACCTATTTTCTTCTTTTGTTACGCGTGCACCGAAACATTGAAAATTTAATTCGGTGTTTAATTTTCTTCTTCAAAAATTTGCGGAGCCATCATTTTTTTCATTAATTTTCTTCTTCAAAAATTTCACTATTCATTACGAGGTGATAGATAATTCTTTGGATTTGCTTCAAATTTGGCCTTCTATCAAAATTATTACGTATGTTGTCGTACTTAATTAGAAGAGTTGTCTTCTTTTGATTATTTATAGTGGCGGAATAAATTAACATCAGTATTAGAGATTTCGTGATCTTTGATAGACATTGACTTGATTAAGAAAGAATTATTAATTAATCTTCTGATTAATAACCATGTGAAATACGTTTTATGATAAGAGCATACGAGATACAGCTTCGTCTCACATGTTGCCCATGATAACTCTTAGTCCCTAAGTTACGTTTTGAAAAACTTATGTTATTTTAATCAACTAGTTTCTCATATTAGACACAAGAATCCTTACCGTTTCTCGTATTATTTTCTTTAATCTCCGATATTTTGGTCAATTTTGCTTTGTACGTTGAAGTTATTGGCAACAATATAAGAAATAGAATATAAGAAAAATAGTTGGGAAAAAGAAGTAATGAATATAATACGTTTTAATCTCAGCAATTTGAAAATTACTCATTTAACATCAATGACATATTCAGAATAAGTTTTAGTGTTGTTAAATTTTAAATTTTTGGATTTATTTAGTGGTATAATTAATTTTTATAAATGAGCGAGAGAAAAAGACCGATATTTTTTCTAAATATAACATATTTAACATATTATAAGTAGACATTTGTAAACTATTGAGATTAAAATATATACTAGATTATATGTTATTTTTAATAATTATGAATATCAAAATTTACATAGTTGAATAATTTTTTTATGTTATCTAAAAGTTGTGAAATATTATTATGAAAAAATTAAAATTCTATGAGATACCATTAATTCACACTTATTTATATTTTTTTCAAAATTTCTTGCAACCTAATTTTTGACTCAAATTTAAGGGTGAAAACTAAAAGAATTAGGATTTTGGACATTTTGGCGTTGTATTTACAATAAAAAGACAAAATAAAATAGGCACCCATTTTATGATTGAAGCATCTTTGCATCTTTACAAAACAATTTATTTTTACTAAACTGCAAATATACTATTGAGAAATTGAAATTTATTGAGATAAAATTCTTTTAGTAAATAGAGGCAAGGAAGCAAGTAATTTGTTATATGTATATTCTTGTAATGAATTTTTACTAGTTCAAATGTTAATGATTTGATTTAAAAATTAATTAAATTTTATAACTTTACTATCAGTTACTAAAATATTCCTTAATACATTAAATGGTTCACGTAGAGATATGTAATTTTTTATGCATATTTATCATTTCAATAAAATTAGGATAAATTTTGTAAGAGGTATATAATAATTGTCTTGAAATAAAATCTACGAAGCGAGACATTCAGTGAAAATTGAAAGGACTTCAATGAATAATCGCAAAATCACACAACTGCAATGATATTTTTTAAAATCTTTAAGTTATGAGCTAATTAAGGTGTCACGGCCCATGAAAAATGAGTTGACGCAGGTTTTCAAATTGGGCCAATACAGTACATACAGTAAAATGTACAAGTCTAATTTAACCCACAATACAATTTACTGTTTGTATCATGCTGGCCAACCTGTTAAAAAATAGTCCATTTAAGCTGTACAGTATATTGTATATACTAAATAATAGTACTTTACATAATAAATAATGACTAATAATCACGAGTTAAATAGTAACTCACATACTTTTTTTCTTGACTCATCATGATACGAATACTGTTCACGGCACGGCACAACTCATAGACCTTTTTTTCTCGGCCTAGCCCGTAAACAAAATCATATCGTGTCGTGTTGTGCTCGAACTGGTCCACCTATTTTGCCATCTTTATGAGCTAAACTAAATTTTGGTAAAATTGCATTTTCTCTCTTACTTTTTGAATCAATACCCTGTTAATTCCTTTTTTTTTTTAATATCTCATTACCCTTTGACTTTTATTTTTTTGTTCAATTTTTCTCATTAATAATTTAAATATAAACCGTTGAACCGTAACCAATTGAACATGGTTTTTTTAATTACAAAAATAAATTAAATTGTGAGGATTTGAAACCGAGTTGAACCATAACTAATTGAACAAAAATTTTTTTATAACTAATTGTTTTTTACAGATATATAAAGATAACAATTAGTTAGGAATACCGAACTGCTTTAGCTATAGGTTTTTTTTTTTTTTTCCGTTTTCTATATTTCTGTAATTGCTTTATTATACAACAAAACTCTTCAAATGAAAAATTTTATTTTCAAAAATACTAGACAAGATCATTGCATGCGAATATAAAATTTAAATAGTTAACAGCAACTCTAATCATGTTACACAAAGAACGTCATCTGACAATCACACAAATTTATTCTCGAAGGAAGCATTTCAAGAATCGCCAATTCTTGTATTCATTACCACTCGATTTCTTATTCTTGAAGAATTGGAATTTGAAGCCTTTTCAATGAAAGAATACCAACTTGAATATAGCTGTTACATATGTATGTATATATATATATATATATATATATATATATATATATATATATATAAATGTATGTATCATCTCCTTGAATAATAATAGCATTCCTTAGAAAGATATTCCAATTACTAAGGTAATTTACATTTTACTTTTTCTTCTTCAGCACATCAACGATTGTAACATCTTTTGTGCAACCTCGTCTATCGAAAAAACTCACAAAATTACATTTATATTCATAATTTCGTACGTGCCCAGCACCTAAAATAACTCAAACATATCGATTTGACAATTGACAGTATATTTAAAACTAAAATACCGTAACTATTATTTACTATCATTGAAATTAAAATCTGATAATCAAATATAAGTAATTAGCTAATTAATAAACATTAATCTCTAATGACAAAAAAATAGATAATTCTGAATTTATCTATCTTTTGAATTAGAAAAAGAAAACACAAAATTGACCTAATTAGGTATTAGGAACAACAAAATTGGTCAATACAAAGCAGTTCGGGCTTGTGGAAGCACGGGGAGTTCATACAAAAGTTACGTGTAAGGTAACAACTTCCACGTCGTAGCACGAGCTACGCCCTACACACTCTTTCTCACCACAAAAATTATGATACCAATATCCCATACAATTGAACTAAACCTATGGATAATTTTTTTCGTTATCTGTTTATCCGCCTTCAATTTATTATAATCTTCTTCTGGCAATACTACTATATGCGATGGTCGGAAGCAATTTTTTCCAATACCCCTGCCTCACACACACAAGGTTACATATACTAAAAATGTAAAAATCAGAATGACTACAACTTCTCCTTTGTATCACGACATTTTTTTTTTTTTTTTTTTTTTGGTTAAAGCACTCTCTCAGAGAATGCCTCTTCTCATGATGCATTGCACTTGGCATACAGCAATACTTATAGACACACAATGTAACAATAACAAGTGAAACATCGGATAAACATCTTCTTGCACAAGAGATCATTTAAGTACAGGCAAGGCTGAATAATGAAGAGTGCACCGGTCAAACATAATGATGCTACTCTTCAGTAACAGTCATATTAATTAAACAGGGAAAAAAAATCACACAGGTATATTTTACCTTTGGGAGGAACCGTGGTTCATTTAAACAGTACAAAGAGACAACTATCATGCAATGAATACGATTGGGATCTTCAGACCTCTCTCTTTCATCACAAAACCTCTAACTTCCATCTAATTCAGTCATTCTGAGTTAGAAACCCCTACAAGTGCCACCTGATCTTCCAAGAAATAGATTCAATTGATCTTCCAAAAAGTAACGCCAAATTCTTGAAAATCAAAGAAGAGCAGCCGGTCATAGTAAAGAATCCACCATGTTTTCAAGAAAGTTCATATCCATGCTCAGGAAAGAATTCTAGTTCATACACATTTCTGCAAAAAGAGCATTTATTAGCAGTGATAAATATGTAATTGGTGAAGAATTACTACTCCCAACTGTGAGAGCCATTCCAAATTGAAATGTATAAAAGTTAATTTTTAATTTCTACATAGTACAGGATGACTAGAATGCTGCTTCCACTTCAATTACCATGCTCTTCTCACCCCAGCAAGGCCATTTGTCTGAGTCATTTTTTTAATCCTAACTGCTTCCAATACAAACAAACACACCCCAATACCCAGAAAATAGAAGGTTACACTAGGAGAGCAGAGTCAACAAGAAAGCTTGAGAATACTTTTAACAATTTTCTGCATGGCCTAACATAAGCATTGCAAAACTTTTTCTTAGCTACAAATAACACTGGTCAGTCTTGAGATATCTGTAATTGCAATGACCAGCCTGCAGGTAAACATGCCTCCTACATTAGCTTTTCACATGACAAAGCACTTAATTCAAGATTTCCAAACAATTTGAAACTAATAAGCACTTTAATTTTGTGTATTCTAATGTACCTTCTCTCTTCTTCTGTGTATGTGTGTGTGTTCTTACATATAGCAATAGAGCTTCCATCTATAGGAAAGCATGGGGTGGAAACAGAAAATATTGAAATGGAAGATGCTACAAGCATTGGCAGCACATGTTACACATAAATTGATGCAAAATCCACACTTATATAAGAGATTTGAGAATGACTTATCCCATGATATGCATTTAGACACCATTACAGAGATGGGAAGCAGTCCCCAGAAATTATGACAGCAGTAGGAATCTCAAACCAAAAAACCCCACTGCTTTAAGACCCTTTACATGCTTATGCAATGATAATATGGCAGAGGAATGATTAATTGATTATCAGAGATGTTCTTCAAAGGCAAGACTTATCTCAAAATGTCATCATCTGAATCAGTATCTTAACCATCATCTTGACTTTTCACAATATACATAGTTGTCTAATTCTCAGTTTCACTCATTCATGGGTATCATTGGTAAGAAACTTCTTCAAAATTCAACTTGTCTGACACTAGAGGATGCAGGCACAGTTCATCCACCCATGTTCACTACCTATGCTAACAATTATAGGAGAATACACCATCATTTGCCATAAAATACTATGATATTTTATTTTGGATGTACTAAAAGAATTTTTGTTATGAAACATTATTTAGTTGCAGCTTGACAAGTACTTTACTTTCCGTTGTACTTTTTTTAAACAAAAAGAGTATCATAGTTTAGTAAAATATGTTTTAAACAAATACGGGCATATATACCTATAATTGTCTCGTGATGCCTGAGTTGTTGGGAGTTTGTGCCTGAAACACTTGTGTTCTTGACTATACAACTATAGTTTGTAGAATTTATGTATCTACATGAAGATTGAGAACTGTAGATGCAAATATATCCCAATATCAATAAAATATAATAAAAATGGACTTCTCTCAGAAACTTCAGAAAAAGCAATTCGTACTTCTGTACCATCTTAACATATCAACCATGCATTATCTATGGCCATCAATTCGCAGCAATTCCACCTACCAACATATCATACAATCAAGAACAATGATAACTGATCTCATCATTCAGGTCCTACTTTCAGTACTTAAAACTCTGTAATCAAATTGCAAACATAACCTAGAATCCCAAAATTAGATTTTCTAACTATGTAGGCCAGTGCCCAAAATCAAGGATTGAATTGACGTACCTCCTTATAAGGAAGTATGAATATGCAAAGGTTGGGCACCTTATGAAGTTAAGATAAGCAAAACTAACCTAAAAAGATTCATAGGTTTCGGACGGATCCGTATCACCAAACCAACCAAGTGGGTGAATATAACAAATGCACAAATACTTCACACGTACGAATTAGTAGAGGTTACAGAACCACCTAAGAAACAATAGCTGATCACACAACAAACAAAAACTATGGAACAGAATATTAGTAGCGCTGTCATGATCTCAACCAAGAAGCAAATATTGAACTTTTAGAAGCTATAGAAACTATCTACAATCAATGGAAGTTGATATATGTATATATATAATGTAAATCGTATTAAACAAGAATTTTACCATGATCCACTAGAACTTGGGCGATTCCCGCTCGATCTGGGTCGACTCATCAAACCCTTGTCCGACTCGCCACCTCTCCTTGTCCTCTCATAGCCACCTGATTTGGGACGCCCATCTTCTCCATACCGACCAGGAGATCCAAAATGCTTCTGACCCGAATCCTTGGAACGCAAAACCTCCGGTCCAGGCCTCTCCTTCCTCCCCACAAAACCTGGCCTAAGATGCGGCGGTACGAACTTGTTGGGTTTGGGCGACCCTACTCCAACGGAACCAACCTCCTTATCCCTATCCTGTGCCAGAACAGGAGAGAAAGTCTCTGAACTGGTCCCGGTTCGACCGAGCGGGCGCAGAGAAATATGATCTGAATTAGGTTCCGTCCGGCCACGATCTGGGGTTTGCGCTTGAGGTTGCTGGGGCTGTGGGGATGACGAAGGTGACGGGGATAACGGTGGGGTAATGGAAATAGGCTTGGGAGTGAGTTTGGTCAGAACAAGCATGCGGCCATGGGTGCGAGCTGCGTATGTTTGACTATTGGGAGAAGTAATAGAAGAATATGAAGAGGAGGGTGGTTGCTTCGGGGATTTCCCAGCGTTACTGGCGGCGCTACCGGAGGAGAGACTCTTTTCGAGTACGTGGTTGAAGTTGATAGAGGTGTACTTGTTAGTTCTTGCCATCCACCACTGCGCAAAACTGTTCAATCGTTTCGTTTGGATTTCAGAATTCAGAGAAAACGAGAGGTTTGAGATCTCGTGGGAAATCTGAGTTTTGTTCGTTTTAATTTGTAAATTCTGTGGGCTGCAGCAGTGGTGGCCGGTTGGTGGGAAAGGGGAAGACGAACAATGGGGCAGTTTGAGAATCTCAAAAGCAAAAACAAAAAAAAAATGGATGGTGAGGTAGGGTCCAGGTGCCCACGTGGAGAGATCTTATCGGAGACGTTCACTACTCTGTTTTCTTTTCCTCCACAAACTTTCTTTGCTTTTTCTCTCCCAACAATTTTTAGACGTTTTCGATGGTAGCGCTGCGCTGCGTATTTAGGATTTTTCTTTTTTAATAATTATTACATATAAATAAATAAAAAGAATAACATTAAAAAAACTCCCTTTTAATAGACTCATCGAGTATATCATACCCACGCGTTCAGCGTCCGTCAATATGCAACACATACAATGATATTCTTACAAATCTTTTATAGAAAATTTTTCCATCAAACTTGAATAAAATTAGTGATAAAGAAATAAATGTCATAAAATAGATGATACGACAATAATATCGTAAATTCTACGTTAAGTATAGATATATATATGTGATAACTTATCATTCTACTCTATAATGTGATATGATTGTAAATTATTATATATATATATATATATATGTTCCTCACGCTTGCAAATTGCAATGATATCCGAGGAAATCTTGTTGAACTTTCAAACTTCTTTTTTCTTATTAATAACACCTACTAGGGTTTAAGTAAACAGAAAAATGGATTCATAAATCAATCTACATACTGTCAACATGTGTGACTATGACCCTTCCCAAATCTAAACGGCAAGTCGTAACTACAGTGTGATCTAGTATGAGTTGATGAGATCAAACTCTTTTTAAGAAAAGTTTTTAAGTTAATAAAGTATTTAATATAAGTGAAAAGATTTAATAGAATGGTAGTATTTTTATCTAAGAAACTTCACATAGTTTTGCTAACAACATACACGATTGATTCGTTATGAATAAACAACCCTCAGGAAAGGAAAGAAGTGATTGGATTGTTCATGAGTGAGACATACGCGGCTAAAAGCAAATTAGTGGCTGTCATGGGATCATAGGAAAATGACACTTAATTATCGGACTCAAACTTAATTACCACACATATATATATAACTAACATTTCAGCAACCGGAAATCATTATGTTATCTAAAGAGTTTTAATGGGTCATGTTATGTATCATGTATGCTACGAAATTGGAATATTTTTCTGTTGTAATTTGGAACTTCTCATTCTTTTCTTTTTTTTTTAAATTTTTAATTAATAGTAATAATAACAAAATAGTCGAAATTTATATATGAATGACAATATCCCAAGTCCGTGCATGATCTGTAAAATCCGTAAGAACCTATTTACCAAAGTCAAAATTTATGATATGGATATTGTAATATAATTGATAAGGTTCCCTCAATACATACATACATACATACACACACACATATAGACATATATATATATATATATATATATATATATATATATATATATATATATATATATATATATATATATATATTGTGTGTGTGCGCGCAGAAGTCGAATGAGTACCGTAAAATAGTGAAAAAAGAACACGTTGAAACAATGAAATTTGTTGGGGCTTGAAATTTGAAAATGTTTTTAATTCTGTGAGAAAAAAGTTTTTGAAAGTCAAAATTATAGTTTTTATTAATTGGGTACGTAGTATTGACAAAATCATTTTAAAATGATTTTTCACAAAATAATCTTGAAAACTTAATTCCCTGCAAATTAATGCAAACTTATATATGCTTTCAGTTTCTTGGTCGAAGAAAAAGAAAACCCCTCACTAGGCTAGGGCTTTGGAGAAAATCAAAACAGGTATCTCGAACTCATAAATCAACTACTAATTAATTTGTTTTCCTATATATGTTAAATTTTGCAAACAATTTACTGACTATTAATTTCTGAATTTAATGCAGAAATGATTATAATGGGTTCCATATCTTTGCTTCTTACGATATCGAAAGTGCCAATATCTAAAATCTGTGTGACGGAAGCTGTGGCCAACTCTTTTCTTCCATGCAAAGACAATCCCGTACAGTTGAAAGAACAATCTTTTTCATCTGTAAATCAGATTCCAGCTGCTCATTCAAAGCTGAACATGACTCTTTCTGTTGATCATAACACACAAAGATCCTATTGTGAGGAAAAGTCACGAATCGATTGGCAATAAATTAATTAATCATCCCTAATTTATTAATATCATATTATATTAGTTAAATTTGTTTCACTTTTGGATTACGGGAAATTAAAGAGGATGGTCTCACTGATGTCAACGGAAGGAGTAGCTCAGCTAAACATCTTCATCTCTGTGTTGGCTGTATTTCATGCTCGATCTGTACTGCGCATCGACAATGTGTCTTGGGCTAGCTAAGGTATCGATTGCTTTTTTAATCTGAACAAGAAGGATGTCGACATTGTTTTGACCGTCAACAATTGGACAATATATATATAGTCTGAGTTCCATTAAATGGGAAAAGGAAACGAATTAGGCTTGGCTCAATTGGAAACGGTATCGTGTCTAAAGTAATCAAAATCAAAGAGAAAATAAATACATCAATTTCACTGATCAATAATTTAATATTGCATGCCTTAAAGATATGACTGATGTAAGTAATCGAAACAACCATTCTAAATTCTTGTATTACAACTTATTTTTTTATGTTTTTTTTCTTTTGTGAACAGATGAGGCGCTTTGAGAAATGGGAGAAAGAGACTGGAACTCTTCAATATCAAATTGCAAATGGTAGCCTAAACCGGCCCCTTAATTAGAATAAAACCATAGTTTCATATTAATAATATATATATATATATATATATATATGTTTTGTACAAGGTGATATGGAAATTTTATAATTAAGTTGTTTAACGGATGAATGTTTTACATGTACAGATCCAAGGAGGTTCCAATTAAGCCGCCAAACATCTTTCGGGCGACAGCATTTGAAACTTTGGAGTGATAAATCTCTCTTGCTTTGGCCTGTAAGCGAGATTAATATTAGCAACTTCACCTGTAGCCATATAATGTGAGTCTCATTTGGCCATTTCTTCATGCCTTACGTACAACTGACATAGAATTTTAATTAAAACATTGAACAAATTAACTTCAAAAGCAAGTACATCTAATGACTTGGGGCAAATCAATTTTTCCAGTGAATATATACATTTTCTTTCTTATGTTATCTGATAGTATCTTACTCTTAAGCCATAACGTACCGTTACCTCGATATCATGATTTCTTATGTACGCGTCATTAACATTTTTTTATTTTCTTACATACATGGTTTAGATTTGTTTCATTCGTCAATTCTGCGGCTCATCTTCGAAAGCAGATTACTTTACTCTTCGCAATGGATTCATTGCGGTAAGCAATATTGATTAAACTTGAGGCACAAGGGATCTCAGTACGAGAAGTTGAAATCAGAAAAATAATCTTATTGGTTTATTTATTGTTTCATTGTTAATTATTTCATTCCTTCGATCTCGTTTGGTCCCACGGGCCAACATCGCTAATGGCAGCAATTTCAATTTCCAGAAATTCATTGCCAGAGCTTTTGATGAGGATTTTGAACAGGTGATGGGAATAAGGTAAAACTAGTTACTTGTAAAGAATGAGAAGGCTGAAAGTATTAAATCTTTCTTCTTCCCAAAAAGAAATTTTCACAAAACCTTGACACTCCTCGCAGGTTTACTCTTCATATTTTTCAGTGCACATGCTAAGATCATAAAAAAAAAATTAATAATTTCAGCGCTGTCCATTTTCAACAAATAAACAGTCAAGATAATCGCCCTGCAGCTGATCAATTGCAAGCATGTGTTTTCTGTTGCTTCATTCTCTGTAATCCGATTCATCTGCAGCGTTTTATTCCTACTACTGGCTGCCGTTCATTTCTTTAATAGTAAGTCACAATCTCCACTACTTCATCGTATTTCATATCTTGACATCATGATATTATTAGATTACTGTAATCTTTGTGATTAATTGTCTGTTTCATATTATCTGCGAAGATTGCTTTAGCTGTGGGGGCAAAGCTGGAAATCACTAAAACCAAAATGTGTGTGGAGAGTTGCAAGAAAGACTCCGTATTTCCAGGACCCTTTTTAGTGAAACCCAGTGATGATCTTTTCTGGTTTGGTCGACCGAAATTGCTTACCAGCTCATCCAGCTCATCTTAATTCAGGTGTGTGTGTGTGTGTGTGTGTATATATATATATATATATAATGAAAACTATTGATGCCTTAAATTCATTGGTTATATATATCTGTATATACCCATAGAGTGAAATGATCTGAGCTAAGTACACACACATATATATGTAATGGTGAAGTCTCGTTTGGAAGCAGCTGGAAAAAATTGGAATGCAGCAAAGGCTATGAAGGCATCGCCTCAATAATAGAAGAAGAAGATGGCTGTACTGATCTATTTGATGATTTCGACAATCAAGCAACATATTAACGCATTGTAAATTCTACAGTACGTACTGAAAATGTTGTGTTCTTGTACATGTTGAATATTCAAAAATGGCCGGGAAACTAAATGGACCCATCACATATATATGATCAGATTGGATGCATAACTAGTAGCAAGGGCACCATTTGTCGACACTCACTTTTACGACCCGATGCTAGTCTATTTGTTGGGCCACAAAAAGAGTGTGGCATGATATGGAGAGTCAAATTGCGGTCAATTAATTAGGCATAACATTCTTCAGCCCACAAAAGGTGCAATATTTATACATAGAATTTGTACTTGGTTGTCATTAATATATCACATATACGCTTTGTTCGCCACAAATATTACAATGAATTTACATGTTTTTAGAAAATTGTACCAATAAACGTTATTAGGTACCTAGTAGGACCATTAGCCACTTCTTGATCAAATTATATATGATGGCTCGTCAAAATGGACTGGGATTGAATTACAAAAATATTTTTTTCTTTCTTTTTTTAAATATAAAAAATGAATAAAGTTCAAAGTATATATTTTTTTACTCTTTAAATACTTCTTATAAATTATAAAAATACTTAATAACACACACATAAACAAAATAAATTTTGCTTTGTAATTGTTATATACATTTATATTTGGATAAAAATATAAGTTACAAATCTTAATTAGTTAGTTAGTTCAATAATCCAATTTTCTTTTCAAGTTGTGTAAGCTTAAAATCTAATCAAACCTCAATTAATTCACCTTCTTACGACCAAGTAACTTCCCGTTATAAGAAAAGGTTATTAATTTTTGCCAGCTGATTAATTAATCAAGTGTAATACATACAATAATTCCTCGAGGTTGGTACCGAATTTTGGTTGTTAATTACATAATAACGTATGCTTTTTAATTTTTATACAAAGGGTTGTTAGGACTGGCTATTTTTCCATCTTTTATATATATATATATATATATGACAGGCTAACAGATTAATCTATCTGGGTGTGGCCGTTAATTGGTCTTCTTCATCGTCACAACACGAAATGAAGGTTCTGCGTCGGCGGTGCTTCATCACGCACGATTCACGTATATATTGCCAGAAAATATCAGCTAGGCGTGCAGTAAGGAACACTTCATTCAATACAATAATATATTAATGACTATTTAATCGTAATTAATTCCAATGTCTAATTACTTTTATTATGTCTTATACTTGAAAGTTATTCATTTCTTTTTCTTGTTCATTAAAAGTTACTACTTGTTCAATTTATAAGTGATTGCAATTAGCAAAAGTAAATACGTTATCCATCCATAACATACATTAATTATCATATTATTGATTACCATACACAACCGAATAAAGAACAGAATTTAATATACTGATCGAACAACGAGGCAACTATGATATATAATTGAAATCATGTAAAGGAAGGATTCAAATTTCAAAAGCTTCCAACTCAGAGGGCTAAAATGTTAATATATATATATATATATATAACGGGCCGGGCTACAAAAACATTATTAATTACTAATAAATAATATATTATATACTATATACTATATACTTGTTGTGCATTGTCAATCATTGCTTGTACATGATGTAGTTGTTGGAGGCATCCAATTCTTACATGCCCTGTTACGTGCCAGCCAGCTGCCATATATAATGTTTATGTATTCCTTCTGTTTGTCACTATAAATTCCTTTTATTAAGTATCGATTGGGTTGGCTTTGGATCAAACCTGCCCCACCATCGCTTTATTGAAACAATTATGTATTCATCAACGTTTCTACCTTTAGTTTCGACCGAGAAAAACAATATTTTTGGATAATTTTATCATCAATCAATGCGCTTTGATATAAAAATTGGGCAGCTAGCAGATTAGTTGAAATGTTGATTTAGTCCACTTGATTTAAATATGTTCTGATTATGTATTGGCAGATGAGAAAGGCTACCATACCATACCATAACCCATCGAATGAATATAAAATAAATATACAGCACCATTATATACCAAGTATTAATTAATTTGCAGAAAGTAAACCATACAAAATTAAGTTTGTTAATTTCTATTAATTGTCATGTGGACTGTATCAATTAATTATCTAAAAGCAATTTCTTTTCTTATTTATTCCTTCGATAAAAAGAGTTTTATATATATTTTTCGGTTTGTCAAAGAAGTTTGTCTTGATTCAATTTTGTAACAAGCCAGCTCATTCCAACGCGGTCCCAACCCCCACATCTTATCCCATAAATCCCCCTCTTCACTCGCACTGCACATCTCCACACATACAATCAACAATGGCAGCTCACATTCTGCTCACACTAACCCCACTTATCTTAAGCCTCCTCTTGCCGCTGACCTCAGCCCAATCTGCCCCTGCCCCTGCCCCCTCCGGCCCCGTCAACCTGACCGGAATTCTCGACAAAAATGGCCAATACACCACTTTCATTAAGCTCTTGGTTTCCACACAAGTTGCAACTCAAATCCAAAACCAGATCAATAGCTCCACCGAAGGCATGACAATCTTTGCCCCTACTGACAACGCCTTCAACAATCTTAAAGCCGGCCAGTTAAACAGCCTTGGCAACCAGCAACAAGTGCAGCTTGTTCTGTATCATATCACTCCTAAATTTTACAAGTTGAACGATCTTTTGTTGGTTAGCAATCCGGTTAGGACTCAGGCCGCCGGCCAAGAAGGCGGAGTCTGGGGGCTTAACTTTACCGGCCAGGGTAACCAAGTGAATGTCTCATCTGGGGTCGTGGAGACTCAGATTAACAACGCTTTAAGACAAGATTTTCCACTTGCTGTCTACCAAGTAGACAAGGTTCTGTTGCCTAATGAACTGTTCGGAGCTAAGTCTCCGTCGGCTGCTCCAGCTCCGACGGTGAAGAAACCATCGGAGGATTCGAACACAACATTGTCATCAGCCAAAGAACCATCTACTGCGGATGATAGTAGCTCAAGTGGGAAGATTAATAATGCGGGATTAGGGTTGATTGCTGGGCTTGCGTTGCTTTGCATGGGGGCTCTTTCTTGACCAGGAAGTGAAGATAGTGCAGGAACTGTTGCCGTTGTTTTATTATTTTAATTCTATTCTTATTCGTTATTTTTTAAAAGGGATAATGAGCTGTTTCGGGTAATTTCCATATTTATCTACTACTACTCTTGTTACTATTTTGTATTTCTCTTTCTTCCTTTTGTAATTTTATTTTGGTTTGCAATATTGTCCGATTATTGTAATACGAGTTTCATATTATGTACGTCTCAGACTCTGCTCTAAAACATGAATACGATTCAATTGTCCAAGCATAACGTGATAAAACCAATTCACTAATTTATTATATATGTACCATACTCAAAATATCGTGAATTAATTAATAAGCTTCAACATCGAATCTTTTTGGATTGAATATCATTGTAGCTTATTCTCCTACAATGTCTTAAGCAAGCAAATCCGGGCAATTAAAACGATAAGTTTTTACTAAAATTAATATGAAAGAAAATTTACTTCAAGTTAAGGAAGAAATAATGAACTTATTCCTAATTAATGATGCGAACATAAAACTCAAGCCAAAGCGACATCTAAAACAGAAAACGTAAACACACCCAACAAACGATTTGCTTATACGTGAATAATATATTGTATACAGCCTGTATATCCTCTATTAATTCGTATTCAAATTATACTAATATAGTCAGTATTTCAACACGGTAAACTTTTAAATGTCAATAATAATCGAATTGAATTTAATATACACCGTTAATTTAAATTCGACATAGCAAAATACAAAAGTAGAGTTGCTAGGTATAATTAAAATATTTAGGGCAGTTAATGGCGACAGCTATAAATTATAATGATATGAAATAACTTAAAAAAATATTACACAACTTGCTTGAAAGTAGACGTGAAGGCCAGGCCACCTCAGTTGTTAAGAGTGAAGTCAACCAGATATATAAATGCTTGAATCAAAATAAAATAAAATAGTAAAAGATAGATCCAATCTCAGTTTCTCTTCATAAGTTTAACTTTACTTGTATACATTATTATTAAGCCAATAATAAAATATGGTTAGATTTGATAGCATGAGTTGGGGATGCAAAACCTTTACAAGGGCTGGCCTTCTCCTGAGGCCCTTTGCCTTTGAAACTCGACCTAAGCTATTATTGCCCATGGGCCTTCAGAAGTTATTGGAGACCAAGTCAAGCCCGAAATCATCCTATACGTTTTAAGATTTGCAAACCCAAATCTTTAGTAAGAAGATGCATAGCTGGCCGCACACTGCTCTCCATGTATACTAAATGTTGTCAAGCTCCTTTTGAAAGATACAGTTGCGATGCAAACGGAGGTGATGCTGTTTCAGTTTCTCATTGGCTTCAATGCCTTGCGTATAAGTCCTACATAACCAAGCCAGAAAAATTATCATTTACTGAATTTTGCATCAGTTTGATTTCTGAAATGTTATGATAGATTTTATTGTTATAGTTATATTCATATTTCACTTTCCCAATCTTTAGATAATCGGATAAGGCAGAGTTTACTGAATTTCTAGACCACAAATTTTATATTATAATTAATGTGAATTATATTATATGTAGCAGAGGATAAGCATGACAAGGTGTGACTGAATAATTCATAAAAATAAAAGATGGCCAGCATGTGATGTTCTAACATATCAAGAACATATATTATAAATTTGTGTTAGGTGGGTTTGTCGTACATTACAGACAAAATGATATAACTGACCTCCATGTGATGCAAACACAGCTTATAGAAGCAGCTGGGCATCTTCATTATTACCAATCGGTCAAAAGACACAAAAGTTACAATAAAGTAAAATGAGCTTGCATCCTCAGTTATTTCACTGCCCCAACGCATCAATCGACAAAATAAGAAGAAGAGCAAAGTCGTCACTTTTGTTATTAATTCCATCTGCTCTTTATATATCACAAAATTACAAAAATTCCCAGTTCTGAAATTGAAAGAATAAACTCTATTACTAATCACTTGTCTACAGAAGTCAATCAAATATAAACTATATATAAAAATAATTTGAAGGGAAAAATTGATGATAAAAAGTTAACGATCAGTTAGAGCCACAAGGCCTTAGCTTCCTTCAACACAGGAATCAGTTCTCCGGTGATATGAGCAGCCATGATTCTATCCAATCCTCCGTACAACTTTCCTCCAATAAACACAGCAGGAAACTGCACCTTTTGATGATCAATTCCGTTACCTAATTTATTGATCATTTCCAATTCATCTAAAACACCAGCTTCATCTTCTTCGTCGACTTCATAAACAGCAGGGTTTACGCCAAGACCTAAAAGCAAACGCTTCACGACATGGCTCATGCAGCAGCCGCGCTTAGCAAACACGATGACTGCATTCTCCGACACCATGTTGCGGAGGTTGGTCGATTCCTCAACAAGTTTTGTGGTTAATATGGAGCTGTTGAGAGAAAGAGAAGAATGGGTTAAAGGGTTATTAGAGTAAAGCGGGGACTGCGCCCATGATTTGTAAGGAATTGCCTGTTGCATGGTTAATTGGTTAAATTTGCAGAGAGAGTACTGAGGGAGGGAGGGAGGGAGCGAGCGCAAGAGAAGTAACGAGGGTGCGTGTGTTGAGTTTGGGTAACGGAGAGGAGAATATAAATGGGGAGAAGGGAGGTGATGACTTGAAATTTGAAAGAGTCATGCGTCAACGGCAGTTAGGCATTTGGGTTACGCGTTGCATTTGGTTATGGGTGACGTTTAACTTGTGTCAATATTCTTAATTTGCTTTCAGTATTATTATATAATAATATATTATGTGTTTGCGTTTGTCCTGCCCAACTTTGCTTGCATCTATGATTTTCTATCTCCGTCTGTCTCTGCACAGTCGGTGATCGACTCTCTCTCTCTCTCACGCTACATGTTTATGTTTTTTATTTGTTATTTATTATTATATGTGACGAACGTAAACATCTAGACATAAGACATGTACACGTACGTGAACATGGTTGTTTTTTTTTTGTTGATACAAAACGGCCAAATAGCCGAAACTTTCTCCGTCCAGAAAATCTATATATCTTGTAATTGTGATGTGAATTCATTCAACTGTTTTGTGACGTTTACAAAATTAAAAATATAAAATAGTAGTTAGGTAGGCATGAGTAGTACTATTCCATAATATATATTGCGTAAGCTTACGCGGTATGTGAAAGACGGTCTTTTTTTCTTAATTAAAATGTGAATGTTGCCCATATGTATATGGTATACATGACTTTGCCTTATGAATGCAATTGCCACCATCATTTATAATAAAGTCAACAATTATTTATAATCGATAGGAATCTGGACTACCAATGCGTCCATTCATGTGTTTCTTCTTCTTCTTCTTCTTCACATAGACAAAATATACTCAGCTTTAATTAATAATAACACGAAATTAATAAATCATTTTACGGGAAAAAGAAATCCCCTTAATTAAAGATATTTTTGCTTCTAGTAACTTCAATAGTGATGTAATTATCTAGCCATATTTTCTTCTATTATGTAGAATTGGTTATTTAAAGTAGTTTAATTAGGTTGGTCAATTAAATCGTGCAAACACGCAAACGAAGGAAGCAACGCGCCGGGCAGGACAAAAAGAGCCGCTCTCGGACGGTGCGAGATGGGAAGCCCACGTCAGTCAACCAAACGACAACCTCAGCTTAGCTACGCAGTTCAAACTACCGTTACATCATTAACCGTGTGTGTGATGTCACTCTTAGGGCCCGCCACGTGGCACACGACATACCCTCCGCTAACTTGATACCACGTCCGGCTTCACTGATACTGTTCCATCTTTATCTCCCACGCCATCGTCCCCCGGATGCATATAATATCTTTCCTGACTCAAGCGTGGCGTCACATGTTTGGTCCCCGCCACGTGTTTAAAAGCCTTACTGGATGCACGTCATGTGCTCACTTCGTTACTAGTACGCCCGTCATTTAAAAAAAAATGATATTTTCAGCTAAATCATAATGCATATATATACATATATAATGTGACGGATCATCTTACAATAATAAGTTAATACTTTGAAAATAAATCAAGAAAGAAAATAGATGTTGGGACATAATCATAATTCATAGATGGGATGAGTTGGTTATATTGCGTGCTAGTAGTAGCGGGAATGCTTGCTACTCACTAAAAATTGTTTAAGCGGAACAATTAATAGAGATTGGAAAGTAGTTAAAACGTCAAGAACCTGACGTATGGAAGTAATTATGAGTTTTATAAATTCATTCAATTTGTTGGTTGGGTTGGGTTGGGGGGGCGTAAGAAGTTGGAAAAATATGACGAGCTGACGTCACATCCTTGCATCACTGGACTAGACTAAACCCACTTTGGTTCAATAAATATAGTCAAATTAATTTAATTAATTTTTCAATTGTACGTAATAATGCTGTGCCGTCTGATTCGCTTTTTTAATTTAGTGATACATGCAAATGGATGCACATTACATGATCCTGTCACGTCATGTTCACCTGGAAAGCAGATCTACGGAGAGACTTCTTCAACGATGACAATATACCAGCGCTTTCTTTTCTAGATTTTTCTGGTTTGGGTAGAGCCCACTTTGATTTTATCGCAACGAACGAACTGTGCCTACTATTCTTGATTTTGTATGCATCTATGTACATACGTCTCTCTCATCGCTATTTGATCAAATTATCATGCGACCATGTAAAGGTAACGATAATTAATGATTTATTTATTTTATAATTTTACAATCTTAAATATTATTTTGTTACATGTTCTATTTATTGATTTGATCATAATATGGTTGAGAGAATGAAACTTGGAAGGAAAATACGGTTTTAATAATTTTCTTAAAATTCACTCCAACGAGGCTAAGGTTGTTGGTGTGACTCGAGCACCTCCACTGCACTACCAACTAAACAAAATATATAATTTATTATTATTATTATTATTATAAGGTCGCCAATTGTCGCACAAATTTAAATTTATTCAAATTTCTCATCTTCAGTAAACTTGCTGAGGTCATTTAAGATCAATGTTATTATAAAATTTCATAAAAGCAAGGAATAAGTTAGGCTGGATCCAGCTCGCAGTAGCCGAAAAAAGTGTACGAATCATTAGACTTTTTACCTTGTAAATTGATCCGAAGCTACAAGCACCAAGCATCGCACTTTCTCAAGGGGAAGAATATTTTGAAAGAAACCTGCGGCAAATCAGTGATTGGGGTTAAGGCTCAATGGTCATTGTTTCACGCTCAGATTGGTCCAAAAACTGCTATTCACCGATTCTACAACATTGATTTGATGCATTACCAAGAAGTTGCTGTCAAATGCAATAGATTTTGCTTTCCACAAGTGAAAACCCCAAAAGGTCATCAATAGCATTGCATTACCAGAATTTTGAAACCAACAAAATAGAATTGAAGTTAAAAACAGCTCATGAGATAGATAAAAAATACTGACAAAATACGTTGAGCAGTTTTATATCCCACAGCTTTCAGTTTACTTCTTAATTTAAACAGTGTATAGTTCAAAGAAGCTCTCCTTTTCATAGTAGTTATTCGGGAACATTAAAATCACTCGTCCAGAACAGAACTATCCATAAAATCACAAATAACCATTTTACTTCTATGCACCGGTCAGTTTTTGAGGATGACAAATTCCCACAATTGGACAATGTTAATAAAAGAAACAACAAAACTAAAGCTCAGAAACAGCGTGAGTTACGTTTATTTCTTCGCGGCCTCCAACTTCATGTCCTGAAGGTTCAGCAAAAGATCATCCGAATTCAAGAAAACCTTGTTGGCTGAATTTGCGATAGTCTGGGCAATTTCTCTTGCAGCTTCAATCTTCCTCAGTGTGATAAAAGCTGGATTGTTGGCAATGGCTTGACCAATGAGCTGAGCACTAGTGGCTTCTCCCTGGCAATTCAAGACAGATGTTATCCAACTATAGAGAACATATGCTTAAAACGTATGTAGATTAGGAGGACCAAATATTGACCAAAAAAAGGCGAACCCCACCCAGGATCAAACCCATGAATATTGTCATTAAAAGATATTCCTCAGTTTTAAACTATAAAATTAATTTCTTGACTTCCATTGTGGTTAATAAACAGTTGAAGGAGATGTGAAGATAATAATGATGAAGGCACTGACATCCAAAACAGTAAACAAAATAGAGAACTGAGCATTTATTTCTCACCTGTGCTCGTATGATAGCACTTCTCTTGTCTTGTTCAGCTTTTTCCACAATATATTTAGCTCTCTCGGCTTCCTGTGCAGCAACCTGTTTAGCTTCAATGGCAGATGTGAATTCCTTCCCAAAGGTAAGGCTTGTAATTGAGACATCATCCAGAGCAATGTTAAAATTGGCAGCCCTCTCCGTTAAAATCTTCCGTATTTCCCTACTAACAGTCTAAAAGAAGAAGAGCTTGCATTGATCAATACAATACACTTGAACGTAAATTGCAATTCCTCAAAGAGAATAGAGCCAGGTTGCTCACCTCTCGCTGAGTGATGAGCTGGCTGGCATTGTACTGTGCAACCACAGCTTTTAAAGTTTCATGAATGATGGAAGGCAGAACCCTTTCATTATAATTCTCGCCAAGGCTCCGATAAATTGTGGGCAACTGATCTGCCACAGGACGAGTGAGGACTCGAAGCCCAATCTTAACCTGCACAGGAATACGAGATGAAAAATTTAAATAAATAGGATTCAGAATGAAGGAAATAACAAGGAACAGCTTGATACAAACTTCAATAACTACATCTCCTAATCAGTAATCCCCCACTACAGATATGCCAACTGCAAATGTATAGACAGTCACTGCTTCAACTGTAAGTTTATACATATGCAACACATATACTATAGTTGCACGTCTGTTACAGAGAAAAAGATAAAGCTATAAGCCTGATGTTACAGGTTGCCACCGCAGTATTTAACTATATAAATTTGCAACAGAACCATAAGGACTAGACACCAAGAACTTAGCACAGGATATGAGGGAGAAAGATCAGGTGCACAATGAGATTGTAAGCATGAAAAACAATTACGACTCTACCTTTTTTCCAAGGTGGCATTGAAGTACCAAATAATGATAACGACGTAAAATAATATCTTATGCTAATATCTCAAAAGCAATCTCTGATAAGAACAGAGCAAATTAATAAGTTTTTTATGTTTATGCATGAGAGTAATGCCATCAGCCTAACCATTCTATCTTTTAGCCACAACTTATAAAGACTAAGAAGTTGTGACGAATTTCAAACTCCACAACTAAATATCAAGTATTTACCAGTTTTGCTCTGTTTTCAAGTGTATTACTCTTTCTTTCATTGGTGGTCTTTTTTTGGGGGTACAGGCCCCCAATCCTTCTGCCAAAAATAAAACCCAAGGAGTTCCATTCTTGCTCAATCTTCACAGTCTAGAGCAGAATAGACCAATGAATTGTACTTAACAAAACCCTTTCTATTAGCCTTTCATCTTTTCAACATTGTTTACTTAAAAAAATACCTATTATTAGCAATTAGAGGAGGGGAAAAATACCACCATTTCAAATTACATAAAACATGTATCTCAAAGGGTGTTTTTGGAAGCAAAAACAAAAATACCTATAGCAAAAGTGGTTTCCACGAGTTGTAATTGCATACACAAACAACATATAAGGGCACACATGAACACATCTTACCAAAACAAGCTGAAGCAATATCCAAGAACCGGAATAATTGATAAATATTTACCATCTGAAGATCACGGCTACCAGAAGTACTCTCCACTAAGTGGGGTCGTGCACGGACGTCATAGATGACAGGTCTCTCAAACCACGGAATCATAAGATGTGTACCCTCAGGATAAACCTGCATAATCAACTTGCATTGGCTGTGATGCTATATATTACAAAGCCAAAAGCTACAATACTAACTAAGAAATAACTCAGGAATTAGCAGTACCAGCATAAAAAAAAAAAAAAAGCACTAGTGGCAGTCAGAGAGACAGAGAGAGAGAGAGAAAAAGTGTTAAGTCTACAGATGATATTCTAAGGCTTAATAGCACTACAGAAACCCAGACAAGAAAGGGTATCTTATTTTTCCAGAAAGAAAATGGTAAGACAAAAGCCAATCCTTCAGGAGCTGATAGAAAAAGGAAATTATAAAAGTTGATTTATCATCCGAAACTAAATGCTCGCAGAGATATGCATTTTTTAGAAAATAGATAATAAAATGGAGCAGTTAGTTAAAATACCAACAAACCATTTTTGTAAACATAATTGTTTTTGTAAACCAAAAAAGAATAAAAACTAAGGTTTCTTCCAGAATCAAGAAAAGTTAAGGGACAAAACAAAACAAGAGATAAAACAATGTATCCAGGATGATAAAATTTAAATTCTCCAAAACAGAAACAATGGACATTACCAACTGACAAAGATAAAGAAAATCCATGTCAAGTACAAAAATTGGAAATGTTGGGCAAAGTGAAGACCTTGTCTTTGACACCAAGTATACGGTTGAACACAATGGCTCGATGCCCTCCCTCAACATTGTAGAGACTGTTAGTCGCGGCATACAAACCAAGCCCACCAATAACTCCCACCTTAATTAAGGCAGAAACTGCACCGCCACCCGGCACCTTGGGAACTTTGACATTGTTGAAATTCATGTTCCTAGATGGTGAGTAAATAAATATTAAACTTCAATGCGGTAATGTGAATTGCATAGAATTCTAACAATACATGAACACTCAACCATGTCTCCATCTCCGAAATAATATATAAGCTGAATGTGGCTCTTATAAAAGCCCCAAATTTAAGAAGATAAAGAATTTAATTCATACGTACAATATACTATCAGCAAGCAGTCCATTGAAGGGTAGGAACTTAAGAAAATTGTGAAAACATTACTTGACTATTAAAAACAAGCAAATGAGAGTTTCAAGTTGAAGCCACTCAACCAGGCTCCATTAACTTGAGAGTGAAAATGTGAAAGGGTTAAAATGTCATTACTTTACTGTGATGCAACACTGAAAACACTCAGAAAGAGAGGTATTAAAATCTAAAGCTTGTGTAATGTCCTGAGAGTAGTCATTTTAACTAGCAACAACTATTCCCACAAAAGAAGGCTGAACAAAGTTAATGTTAAACATTCACGAATAAGAATTATTGGTGGGGGATAATAACGCATTCATGCCGGCAACCTACAAACATAAAATATTTTTGGAACTCCAGCAGAAGCAATCTGTCAATGCTAACATGCTACTGTCAACCTTCATTTACAAAATTCACATACTCAAATTCACATATGCAAAACACTCACAAAATAAGCATTCAAATGCTAAAATGCTACCTAAAATCTTCATCTTAGAACTTCCACAATAATCATATGCACCAAATTCATACTTTCAACCAATGATTTAATAAACAATCTGCTTTCTATGTGAATTTTGTAACTAGAAACATTCTAAATCACATTAACTTTGTGCAGGGAATGAACATACAACATTCTCCAACAAGTAAATTATTTGTGAATAACTCCAAAAACAGACCAGTACCCATAAAACAAAAAATTAAATACATACCATAAATTTCAACATATTCCTAAAGAGACGCTGAACGGTCAATTTAAATAATCATATAACTTACTGCACAATTTCTAAGACCATAACACCAAGAAAATCAGAAAACCACAAATGAGCTTTTGTTACTGAAAGACCTCCGTTGGTTGCGGAGGAAAAGAGATGGAAATGAAAAACTTGCTATCTCGATGTTTAGACTTCTCGAAAATGAAAAACCCAGTTCAGTTAAAGCCACATTAAAGCTAATTTCACAACAAATTCGTTGACCTCTTTGGTTTTACCCAAACGTTTCTCAGATACCAAACAGGAAACTAATCAAGAAGATCAAAGAATGATGAACTCTGTGTATGCAAATATAAATGCACATTAAAGTAAAAAAGAAGAACGAACCTCTGAGTGTAAATATCGAGAGTGACCGAACGCGAAAGGGTTTAGACCAAAGAGCGCAGAAGATAGTTTAGGGGTTTAGGGTTTATATTCGACGAAGATGGGGAACATTGAATGGGCTCTATGGGCCCACTTCGTGAGGTTAATAAAAAGCCCAACAATGTGTAGTGATTACAAAGAAAATGAAAGAAAGAATAGAGGCAAGATTTAATGAAAAGAAAAAAGAGAAAAAAGTTGAGTTCTCCATAATTCAATTTTAAACTCTGGTTACGTCTTTAAGGTGCTTTTATTTTGAAAACAAAAATAATTTGGGATCATGTTTTTCATAAAGTTGTATTCACGTACATATACTTTAATTGTTGTCCTCTATAAAATTTTTAAAATGATATCAAAAATATTTTCTACAATTTCAGAATTACAACCTGTATTTTTTTTATTAAAGTCTAAATATAAATATTTAATGTATAAAAATTATTTGTTTTTTAATTTATATTTAAATATTTATTAAAAATATCTTATTATAATTAAATTAAAAATGTTAACTTAAATGTGAATGACTAAATTAGTTTCAGATTTTTTATTTTTATAAAAATAAATAACTTAACATTTATATTTAAATATTTAAGATAAAAAAATAAATATATTATTCATATTCAAATTTCATTCAAATTCAAATTTCAGCCATATTCAAATTTCAGACAAAAAAAAAAAACAAACACCGCCTTAGTAACTTGAGAAATACTACTTTTTTCAATTTTAAAAATATTATATTGATAATAGTGTTTTTACTTTCAAAAACATTATCAACCAATGCATAAGAAGTATCATTAAACATAGGGTCTGAATCTAGGGATGTTCAAAATTTTGTCCGATTCACTCAATTTGCTTAATTTGATCCGATCTAATTTGTTTTTAATGTATTTTATAAATCAATAAATCGAGTTAGATTCAAAAATTTAAAATATACTTACAATGAATTGGGTTGTGAATTCATACCATCAATTAGCTAAAATCTAATCCGATACATTAAAAATAATCTAATAAATATTTTAAATAAAATAGAACCAAATGTATAGTATTTAATTTTAATTATTAGTATTAAAAAATAAAAAATAAAGGAAAAATGGTATTGTTACAATTTTATAGAGCCAAGTGACAACACAATGATTATTAAAATTATAATATAAAATTAAATGAAATAAAAAAATTAAAGAAAAAAGAAAATAGTTTATCCTCTAATCTTTCTTCCAGTTCTCCAATTTTTTATTCATTTTGCTACTCCGTAAGTTCGCCTAAAAAATCTATTACCATTTGTTCATTCATAAAATAATTCATTCGGTTCCTTTCCTTTCACATTTAATTTGTTTTTTTTCCCCCTCAATTTTTTAATTCTTATTGAAACCAAAAAATTTCATTTTAATTTTGATTTTTTTTCTATTCAATTACTTTCAACTCTCATATAAAGGTAATTTCTTTAATATTTTGTAATAGATCATCAAATATTAGTATTAAAATTTATATATATAATTATATCTAATGAGGTTTTCTTTTATAATTTTTATATAATTCTATTTATATAATTATAGTTGTTCTTATTATTTTACTAATGTTCAATTTGTATAATATATTTTCTTTTTATATTGTTGATGATTGAATTATTTTTTGTTTTATGTTGTATGTGACTTCTAGATTTGAGAAAAAGAAATCCAATTTTGCAATTTACACCTCATTTTAGCTGCTGCCGTGTTGTATTGCTATTGTTTATGTTGTATGTTACTGCCTATATTGTTATTAGATAGTTTGTCATGTTATACAGCGCTGAATATGCTATAATATTAATTTTTTGAATTTGTTAATTTATCTTCTTTTAGTTACTGTTGTCATCATAATATAGTTTTGTTTTTATACTCTTCATAGTCTTATAAGCCTTTTTTAGCATTACTAAATTTTGTATTATTTTATTTTCCTTCTTAATAAAAATTTTCTAAATTTATTGTTGCAAATGAACTTAAATTTTTTTTATATAATTTATTTTTTATTATTAATTTTGATGGATATATTTCAATATTCTTTTGAAAGTTTAAATATATTATATAATATTATTTCAATTATTTTTGTTAATGAAATATAACTTATTAAAATTAAAATATTTTTAATTTATTTAGATTAAGTTAAATTGGATCAGACTTAAATTTTTTTTAATGGTTTAGGTTTTATTTTATCATACAATAAATTGGGTTAGGTTAAAAAAACCCCAATATATCTATTACTAAATTAGATATTAATTTAATTAAATTCGTTGAATTCGATCCGTTAAATACTCTTGGACTGCACTGTATAGTGATTTCCAAAACAGCCTGCCTTTAACAAAGGATCTACTAAATGCCAAGGAAAAGAGAAGTGGGTCTGGACGAAATTAACCCTGATACAAAAACTAAATGCAGGTAAGTTTCCATAACACTGAAAGATGAATCCGTGCAATGTTCACCGTGAGACAACATAGAAACATCCTTTTAACAGCTATTAACACAACAAATTAAAGTTACATGAGTTAGAAATTTGAACTAAAAAAACATTCAAATTGTATCTAACCACGAATCAAAATCCTCTAACACTTTAGACTTTTCCATAGAGTGAGAGGAAGATGATTTTGTTTCATGAGGAACAACCTTTACATCCCGAGACTGAGATAAACCATTCTGGTTCATCGGATTGGAAGTTTCATCTAATAGCTCATCCAGTACATCATCAAAACTCGCAGTACCAGATGCAGTTTTAGGTAAATCAACCTCTTTTCTGCAAAGTTGACTCTGCTTTGTCAAACTGGATGTTTGCACGAATAAATCATCCAGTACATCATCATAAGTGGCAGCAGCAGATGCAGTTTTAGGTAAATCTGGCTGTGGCTGAGCTGAAGCACATGTTTGTTGGGAACCACAGAAGATGTCACCAAATGAATCAAGAAGCTTATCTAGTTCTGCCTCAGCAGCTGTAGCCTCAAATTTTGGAAGATTTTTTGAGATTGTAACGGAATTTTCATTGAACCGCTCCATTGCTTCAAATGCTTTGCTTTGCTCCAATTTATCAGACTGACTGGAATTCAAGTCATCCTTAGCTATATCTGCAGCTGCTTCAATTTTGTGAACCATTGTTTCCTCTTCACCCTGTCAAATAAACCACGTCACAGGTAAATAACACCTGCATCTGCATGATAACTAGAGAGCAGCATGATATAAATTCAGTATCACAAATTTTAACCTCAGGGAAATCTTCAAAAGCTATATCTCTGTCTTTGGATATATCTGCAGCTGTTTCACTTTCATGTTGTGTTTGTGCCTGGCCTGATTCCTGATTGCTACAGGCCATTGAACCCTCTGCATCCTGTGACATAAGCCATATAATACAATGTATTGACCACCATAATAATGCATGCAGAGAAGTCACTAAGAGGGAATGAATGTATAACAAGCTTAAGAAAATGAAATTTAAAACCGAAATGCCAAAAGCTTAAAATACTACTCACAGATTGTGTGATCAAATAACAAAGATTGGAAATGTTAATCAATTAAACTTACCGGTTCTGATGGTAATAAATCTGCTTCAACAAAAAGCCTCTGTGATAAGTCAACTTTTGCTAGCTGCTCTGCAAGAGCATTCAAATTTAGAGACAGAAATGATGCCTGCACAGATAAATATCCCAAGGGGATGACATTAAGTGAACAAAAGAAGATAGAAACACCAAGAAGTAAATATGTGGAAAACCAAACAGTATAAATATAAGCCGAGTCCTCCAGCTAAATTAAAACTGCAATACAGTAATGACAAAACAATTCCATTGTTGTAGCAACACATCCAAGCATGGCACAACTTTGGAACCAGTACCTGTTGTCTCTAAAAACACCCTTCGTGGTGTACTACCCATTCAACTTATTGCAAGACCTATTTTTTCTTCTGTTTCTGTAAATAGCTCAATTGCCATTCAAAAATTCCAGAAACCAAGAAGTTTCATGAGTTCAAGTTATTGCGGCAAACATCTCTTTGAATTTACCCTGTAGAGTGTCCTTGATCCAGTAAAGGAGAAAGGTGATGGCAAAGGAAAAAAGAATCAATGTCATCCAGAGGTCTATATTCCCATTCTGCCTGTGTGGAGTGATGTATTGCACACTCAATTTACTGCAAGGACTATACAAATACAATTGCATGCTCGTTTTATGAATTAAATGTACCTCCCTATGTAGACATCAGTGGAATCTTTAAATTACTCTGCATAACAATTTGATACCAGTTAATATTGCCACATTTGGTACATCTAAATTCTTGAAGCTTATAGTACTTTGAACAATTAGACTGTGTAAGAACATCTCTTCAATCACTGTGATGATCAACAATATGATGGGAGCAATATCCAATCGCCAATTTGAATTCAAAACCAGAAAAGAACAAAAATACTAATAAGAAACTGGAAGGATAGAATTAGTCGACTACAATGTGGAGAGAGAAAGAGAGATATGCTAAAGATGTATTCATAGGTATGCATATCTCATAATGGATATGTCTAATTATGATATTTCTTTTCGATGAAAATCTTATTTATGATTGTGGTCGATAATAAACAAAAATACCTCTTGAAATGCAGTTCGTTTATCCTCCAAAATAAAGTTGTCCTCCTCAGTCCATGATAAAATGCCCTCCCCTCTGACTTTTAGCATAGAGCCTACGCCCTGAATGAAGCCTTCTGCCAGATTCCCTATAAAAGATTTTGTATCAAGCATTCTTTCTTTTGTTGATAGGAACCAAACCCCAAACCCAACCCCCCCCCCCCCCCCCCCCCCCCCCCCCCCCCCCCCCCCCCCACTTCTTTCTTTGCATCAAGCATTTAAAATCATAATATTAACAAACGTTTCTCGAAATAACAATGCTAGAGAAAACCAACATCTCTATCAAGTATTTGTGGCAACTCTGTACTATTTATACTCCATTTGGCCCCAAGCTGAGATTAAGGGAAACTGAAGAATAATAATACAAGAAAGGAACGAAAACACGAGAGTGTGGTAAGGACGATATAAACATCTGAAATTATACTTCCAATATAACAAGGAGACTTGTTCTATCTTCCCTTTCCATCTATCCACAGATATTGTCAGCAAAGAGAAATATATGTCCAATTGTCAGCAGAAGAATATCATTACTATCAAATTCATTGTGCAATGTTGATACTTTAAGAAGCTACCACGAACAAAACAAACTTAATTTAAACAATTAGATGAGTAGAGATAGGCCATAATCCAAACAAGTTTCTGTGGTTCCATGATAAGTATTAAAACAGTTGAGAATACATTTCCATCACTCCGTCACAAGCTCCTAAACAATTCCCTTTCTATCATCTTTTCCCAGGTTCATTAGACACATTCAGTGGTAAGTCCGTTATGATAACAATCAAGTTAGAAATACATATGGAAATTAGAGGTCCATTTGTAAAATTTTCAAAAAGCAGTTTTCCATCTTGCAGATTCAAGAAAAGACAGAGAAAATACATTCGCATTTGAAAACAGGATCTGGGAAACAAAGAACCAATTCTCCAAAACCTAGTGTCAGACCCTTTCAGATACTAGCATCAAATGTGTTTTCACAGTTTTTATTCTTAGAAAACCGCTTTCAGGATTTACTACCAGAAGCCAGTTTATATCTTCAAATACCAAATTCCAATAACAATATGGAAAAAATAAATTTCCTTTATATGAAACAATAATAAAATATCAATTAAGAACAATCAAATATCCAACACTGATAACTTATCTACCTCAAATAATCAGCCAGAACAACACAAATAAGATAAACTGATAGGGCTAACTAACACCAACAAGAAACTAGTGCATACCAGGCATAACATCGTCCAAAGAAGGAAAGGTATCTGAATAAGCATATGACTGTGACTGACTTTGAGATTGAGCCTCGGCAATCAAGTGACGGTAGTCTGCCCCTTTGCTCTTTGGCACAACCATATCAGAGGGTTGACTTGGGCTATCACCAGATGGATTTTCTGAATCTAAATCAAACTCATCTTCATAACGATCCCAGTTTGATGGGAGTCTAGATGTATGCCGGGACTGGCGGGTCTCTGCCCCAACTTGCTTGCCCAGCTGCTTCTCTTTGCTTCCAGCATTGTCAGAGGCAACTGCTGGAGCTTTTGATTTGTGATGCGAATGTGACTTATTTTTATGGTGTTGAGAGTGAGCTCTCTTTGATTTTGCCAATGCCTTTGCATCCATCACAAGTATATGCTTAAAAGTTCATTGCACAATTAATTTATAGTTTAGTCACGACCTCTGGAACAAAGAAAATTAAGAATTACAAACAAAGTGTTCAATTGGGCAACCAAATATTGAAAAATAACTTATTTTCTTATATCAATACTTTTCTGCAAAATTTTGGTTTAGCACAGAAGCAACTTTTTCATCACTTGATTGTTAAACCAGAAAAGTAGAAATGAAATAAATTTAGATACCTCAGATCATTTGATACCTAAAACAGAAAAATTAATTTAAACACTACAAAAGAAGCAGGAATTTGGTAATTTTGTTAAAAGTCAAACACTCCCCGAGTATGAGACATACATAATATTTAAAAAGCAAGAAATGCACTTAATTTGCAATCGTTTGTTTGCTTCAGAAGCTGAAGAAGGACGTAAATTTTGAATCACATAAGGAGAGAGATTAGGGTTCATACCTTGATTCAATTTGCCGCAGCAGTTCGTAGAGCCTTGCAGGAGGGGAAAGTAGAAAGGGAATAACCAAAAATGCCCTTTTTATTAAATTAAAATTCAAAAATATCCACTAACATATCATTTAATTAAATATGTCTAATTTTAATAATTTCAGACAAAAATATCTTTAATTATATATTATATTAATTATAAAAATTTAAACATTAAATGATAAAAATTAATTTAAATTATCGAGCAAACATAATTTTTTCTTTTATTATAAAGCTAATTAAATCTTAATTATTTAATTTAATAATATTTAAATTCCTAATTTTTATTAATTATCAATAATTTTATTTTATATGAGTTAAAATTTTTAAATTATAACACTACAATACTAAACAATGAATAATTTCAGTCATTTAAATATTCTACTCTTGACCTCTTGTTTAAGACATCAATAATAATTAGAGACTTAAATATTATTAAATTAGACAATTAAGATTTAATTGTATATTATATTAATTCTAGGAGTTTAAACGTTAAATGATAGAAATTAATTTAGATTGTCAAGCGAAAGAGAAATTTATATTTGCTCGAACCTTATCTTTTAGTAAGATAAAATTAGATTTCACTCGACAATAAGGTTCGAATAAGAAAAAAAATTTCTCTTTACTCGATAATAAGTTTCATCTTACTCGAATTTTACTGTCGAGTAAAGCTTGATTTCGCCTTACTCGACGGTACTCAATCTTTATTCAAGCGACACTCAAATACGTATGTAGGGATGAGGATATTTTTATCTGAAATTATTAAAATTAGATATGTTTAATTAAATTATATGTCAGTGAGTATTTTTAAATTTCTATTTAATAATAAGGGCATTTTTTATTAATTCCAAGTAGAAATCGCCGCTTTCAAGAACAACACGGCGCCGTTTCAGCGTTTCTCAAAATTCCAAATGAAGTGCACCCTTTTTTTGGTTCCAAGTAAAGTAAATATTTTTGGTTTCAGGGTAATGTGAATATTTAGCCATATATGAAGACAATTTTTGTAAGTTGCCCTATAGACGAAGAAAATTAAACAAATATTTAGGAACCGAACCGGTCTCTTGAGTAAATATAAAAGATTCCAATTGCTGAACAACAATAATATTGTAATAAAACAACTTACTTGTTAATATTTATTATCTTACTTCATTTTTGTTATAAAATTAGAACTGCTATTGCAATTAGAAATTAAAGTTACAGTTTTTAATATAATAATAACATTTATTTTTATAAATTCTATTAAAATAATAAAAAATAATATTTCAAAATTTAATATTTTAATCTCTATTTTATAGTTAAAAAAAAGAGGATTAAAAAGCAAAAGAGGGAGACTGAATTATGAAAATAATAAATTATATTTTTATTTGTTATTTTATTAAAATATAAGTACGAAAATGTTATAATATTCTCCAATTAATATCATTCCCCTCTCAAATCTTCTTGAGACTCCAGAAGTATTCGTCACCGTAATACGTTTAAACTTCATAAATATCTATTTTTCATATTTTTTTTAATTTATTTAATTTTCAAGATATTTCTCGTTACTGAAAAAATATGGGCCAAAAGCCCAATCAAGAACTCATGGAAGCCCAACGAGTAAGAAGGCTAGAGACGGAGACCAATCCTAATAGTGGATATCCGGCTCGGAATGCATGCAAGTTGAATTGTCCGGATTGAATACTAAAAATTAAATAATGAAAAAATAATTTTATCAGGATTTTAGAAAGAAAGAGAGTTGATAGTTGATAGGATGGTGGTTATTATTGAAATTAATGTTTAAAGTAGTCTAAATAAAATTTTATTTTTTAAATCTTATTGGACAATGATTCCGAAAACATTAATACTTTTCGGGAGGCATGTAGTCCCCCACCCTTATCAATATTGTTTTTTCTTTTAAGTGTTTAATTCTTTATTTAAATTTATTTGATTACTGTAATTTTATTTATAAAAAAGAGAATAATAGTAAGATACGTTTGCTTTGGTTTTTTCTTTAATAAAAAAAAGTTTTTATAATATTAAAAATCCTATTTATTTATCTACCTTCTTTTGTTGTAGTTTAGTTGACATTGGAAAAAAATTTAAAATTAAAATGTGATAATTTTTTAACCTTTTTTAAAAGTTTAGATTATTTAAAAAGATCGTTATTGTAATTACATAATTTTTTTCAAAACTCATTTATAACAATCAAACAGTTAATATTAATAAACTTTTGTTAAAAATTTTACTTATATAAATTTATTTATAAAAGGTCTACTTTGAGAAGTTTTATTTAAGAAATTATATCAAATAATTTTAAATACTTGTTGGTTTAATTTTTTCATATTTCTTTCAATATTACTTCGTATGAAATTAACTAGGCTCACGGCCACACTTAAGTACATGGATATGTAAAAGGATAGTTTACTAGAATGATATATAATTCCACTATAATCCAACTGATCAAGGAATTAATTCAAAATTGTTCAGCAACTAAATCCATTTATTTCGAAACCTGCCCCATCCGATCCTCGATGTCACCCTGATGACAATGAGTTCTGTTTGTACAATTGAACGAACCAAAATCACACAGTACAATATTGATTTGTAAATCTTATCATCGAATTAAGAAGATAATATTGTTTGAAAATATCTCCCTCTAGCTAACTAGCTCCCTGGCTAGTTATACTATATGTAGATTAAATCTGCGCACGTTCAATATTTTATTGCAATCACCATCAATATGGGCACTATGGTAGATAACAAAGATCACTTTTCACCGATAAAAATATTTGCTTTTCTGCTTTTGATTCAATTAGCCATTCTTGCTGGTTACAAACGTTAACCCGGTGGAATTGACGGGCCTTTTATGATCTTTTGAATGTTTGAAATTCCTTTATCAAAGCTACATTTATATATAGTTTTAGTTGAACAAGTATATTATTTTGTCTGTCGTGTGAATTTTTTTTCTCTCATCTCCCATTTGCCAATTATGAATCAATCATTAACAATATTGGACCATATCCGATCCGTCACCCAACCCAAAGCCTTTGATTGAATATGCTTTCATATCCTTGGTGGAGCTTATGCTATTAATTAGTGCATGCTCACGATTTGATGGCGACATTGTCTTTCTCTTTATACACTACTCTTTGTGTTGAATTGAATAACAATTAATTAGTAAATAATTTAATCTATGTTTTGGGCATTATTTGCTCGCTTTCTATCTCTCTCTTTATATACGTGGGATAATATATAATTGGTCCCTACCTATTCTAATAAAAGGGATACTAGCTAGCTAACCTATTCACGATTCACTTTTAATTGAGAAAGATGGAGATAGTGGGTGCTTTTTAATTTAAGCCCTTTAACTTTGCTTTTCCAATCCCAAAAGTTAGTCATTAATCTCCTCCATCGCATGCCATTAATTGCATGAATGAATACATACACATATCACTTGATTGATTAATTGATATAAGCATATAGTGGTAGTCTCATTCTATGTTACCAAATAAATAAATCATTATTTCTCGTCAAATTAATATATGATTTTCCATGTACACGACTTAACGTCCAAATTTCGTTGGGTGTGCATGCGTGACAAATTAAAGAACAATGAAAAAGACGGGCAAGCACTTAGGCTCCTAAAATTGCAATAATTTGCCAATGCGCGTTGCACTTTGCGTTTAGACAAACAGCAGGCAACTTGTTTTTAATACAATTTTTGGTGTCTTTTCAATTTGACCAAAGTCTTCTTTGAATGGAATGGTGTTACTATGGCGTACGCTAGCTTCTCGATTGATATTATTTGGAAGCCAATAATAATGTTGTCCACTAGGTGACATATACATACTTTAGTCTCATCTCATCTCTCATCATATCGATATTTCTATATGTTTCTGCATGGAGAAGGGTTGATTAATTTCACGAAAACCATTTGTCTTCTTCGATATCGTTAATCATTTTATGCTTTACTTGCAATTGCATCAATGAGAAGATTATGATATGAAGAACTTGTCTCCTTCTTCTCTTTTCTTACCAACATATATATAATAAGTGAGACCTGGATGAGCAGTTAGCACTTTATCTTTGTCTTCCATTCATCACCCTTCTTTGAATATTAATTGCGGTCATTTCTTGAAGCCACTTCCATATAGATTTTTTTGTAAAAACAATATATGTAGTACACTTAGAAGAGGACAGGCAATGCAGTAGTGGTCCTTTATAAGCTTCACAGCAACATCACAGATATCCTAACAAGAAAATTTTTTAAAATTAAAATTGTGTATATATAATGTATATCTTCTTCAAGTTGTATGTGTTAAGTACAATGTATATAATTGACTAAATATGTGATGGGAATTTATGTCTATATTATATAAAAAGGTTTAATTATTTTCAGGATTTGAACATGGAAAAAGATTCCAGAAAATCAAAAAAGGATCTCGGAATTGGAAATTGTCTGCCTACCTAACTATCCATAGTTCAGTCACATTTTTTCTCTTCAGATAAAATAAATATTCTTCAAGAATATATTTTGAAACTTTCTAATATACAAGCAGCTTCCTCATTCAATCAAATTGAGTTGATTAATTGGCATGTGACCTGTTGGTACTTGGTAGGCCATATGTAGAATATTTTCTTGTATGATAGTGCTCCAATTGGGCATGGTCATTTTTACTGGATTAATTATTTCCTCTATTATTTTTTCTAGAAGACAGCCCTGAGCAGAGACCATAATATTATATGTATATATATATAATAAAAGCAACAAACCCAAATTCAGAAAGAATATTCAAAGCACTAGCTTTTGGTAATAGTAGCAAAGGTTTGGTTAAATACAATGAGTCCACCTAAGTTGTGCCATGTGTATAGCAAATGATAAAAAAAAAAAAGTAAAGAAATTAAAAATAAAGATAAGTAGCTGGGATTGTGAGAAAAGGCATATATTCCCAACTTTTTGATAAGCCAAGGCATGTGGTTTCTGTAATGGATTCCTAGATCTAAATCTGCTCTGCTTTTTGGATATTTTTCAACAATATAAACTAATCACCCTTCTTCAAAATTATTAATCCATCCCTAATTAATTTGACACATTTGCCCACTGCCGATTAGCCTAGCTTATAATACATTCTGGATAATAATTTAAACCTACAGCATATCGCAACTCTTGGATTTTAATGCATACTTGTGCTACAAGACATATATATATATACCATATGATTTTAACTATATGTAGAATATCTAAAATGAACAGGTGTGAATGTATGACTAGCTAGGTTTTTGGTGGAGCTATGACTTCTTTAATTAATGCATTGAAATTAGTAAATACTTTCTGGGTTTTGTTAAAATTGCATAAACAATTCTTATAACTCGGTTTTCTTCCTTCATTTTCAAAGTAAAAGACAAGCGAAGAAACAAACATACCCTTGGTGACAACGATTTGCTTTTCCCCAAACCCCACCCCCCCTCAGATCGACTTCAAATGCAAACCTAGCGAGCTAGCTAGCTATTAGATTGGTTTCTAATTGTAATTTAGATATAAATATAAGTATTGATTATATTATTTTCTTAAATCAAAGACAGCAGAGGGGGAGAGAGAGAATACTATTCTATACTAAACTTGTGGGGTTTGTATTGGAATCTCGCAAGTCTCAGGTCCTTGAAAGTTGAAGCCATTGAGATGTGTTGGAGAAGGAGAGAATATTCTGGTGCCGCCACAGTTCAACAGCAAAACTCCAAAACATTTATACTAAACAAACTTAGAAAGCAAAAACATCATTAGATTATGATTAAGGTTAGCAGGAAAAGTCAGCCCACAAGGAGACGACTGCTCACACTTCCAAAAATTCACTGCCTTTGTCAGCTCGCTGTCTTTTAACCTGTTTCCCCTACCCTTCCTAGTCTCACTATTAATTAGCTCCAACAAAATAAAATTTTCTAATATTAAACTAAAAGCATCCGAGATTAAATTTCAAAATCCAGACATTAATTTTAATTAATTAAATGTTATCGTATCTGTAAACCATGTGACATCTTACATTAATATTACATCCATCTATGCCTTCGTTAAGAAAGCCTCGAGAATTAATGCACAGTCTTCTTCAAATATATATGTATATGTAAATTAATTCACAGTCTAAATTCTACCATGTTAAATCCATCCAATTCATGGATGGTTCATGTCATGGAATGATTCATATCTCAAACACACACATAAAAAAAGAAATTTTAAAATTTGAACATTCCCATCAAAAGAAAAAGCAGAAACGTAAAAAGAGATCACTAAAAAAGTAATAAAGTTGATCATCTACCATTCAAAGAATGAACAACCAATCAAACTTTGAACTTTTAAATTAATTAAATTTTACATGTATATTTGTTTTTCTGTTGTTTTCACTGATAACAACTAAGGTTAACATGAATTAATTACAGCAAGCAGTAGTATTAATAATTTAAATAATTGAGGGAGGGCAAGTGGGTAACAAAATCTAGTCAATGTGAGGTGGGAAGATCCATGGTCATACTGTCATCCGGACGATTATTCCCTTTTATGTGTAATGTTTCGTCGTTTCTATTGGATTTTACCTTCTTTGACAGATGGGCACGTGTATGGATGCACGTGCATGGCAGATTTTGTAAGACGACGAAGTTATCAAAATCTCTTAGTTTGATTTCAATCAATTTAACACAAAGAAGCTAGACAAATCAATTGAGTCAGTCGAAATATATGAATCATGGCCTTGTAGATGTGACCATTCTTATGTAATTGGTTCAAATCTTCTTAGGAAACTGCTTTCTAGCTAACTTTCATTTGAGTGAAGAGCAAACAGATCAAGAATTTACATGCTTTCGTGGAAAATGATGGCCATAAACATGTATGTGTATATATGGTAAGAAAGTGGGCACCCATCTATTCTCTTCATGTGTCATAACCAATCAGAATTAAGTTGTTTTCCATGAGTAAAAATGGTTTTAGTTTGTGGTCTAGACAATATGGGTCGAAATCAAAAGAAATATTTTCCTTGTGGGAAACCATATGCAAGAGTAGTCAATTTCTTGACTTGAAGTTAGGGTTTTGTTCTTGATAAGAACACCACAACTTTTAGATACAACATAAACTTTCTTTTTTGTTCCAGCTGTGAAATTTTGTGTATGATTGAGAGCCTACTATCAATTTCACAATAATATATATATAAATTTCCAAAATGGTAAAGGAATACCTAATGGTCCTCCAATGATTCTACAAGCAAGAATATGAGATGCCTATCTATTTCTTTCTTTAGTTTTCTAAATATTTCTTACTTTGCTCTGTAGACCTATTCTTCAAAAAGGAAAAAAAAAGAATAGTGACTTTAATTAATTTCCTGGTCCTCCTATGTATTAGTTACCAGAGAAATCTTTTTGAGTCAAAACATTTTAACAAATAATCAGTTAAATTAAATAATTTGCTTCTGATGGTTAAAAACAAAGAAATGTAATCTACTTAATTATAGAGTAGACAATGAAATTCAGTTGGTAATAGACAATCTATATACCATAAAGAATAGACAAATACTTCCTTACATTGGTACAGGTTTTCTTTGTCAAATATTCAAATCTACATTATTTTATACTAAAACCAAGCAATTAAATATACGGTAGATTGGAAGGAGCAGATTAGAAAATTAAGGAAACAAAAAGCAAACAAATTATGGGATAATCATTCCAAATGGGAAAGGCATGGAGACTAGCTTTTGTACAGACCTCATCATATGTGTCATCATGCACCTTTGTTTTGCCCACCTCCCTTTCTTCTCTTGATGCCCCCTTCTTCACTGCCTCTCAACTTTAACTTTTCACCGCCTCCCACGAAATATTAGTATTCTATTCCACACACCAAAAAAGCAGCAGGGTAATTAAAATGACTGCTACATTTTAGCGAGAGAAAGATGCTTATAAGAGAGATCCACTCTTTGCTTATAAGCTCGTGTTGTTAGGGTTCAGACCCATAATATAAATTACCTTTGCTCTTGGGTTTTCTCTCCTAATTACAATCCTAATAGTCCTTTTGACAAGCTTAGCTTTTTCTGTGTTCTTATAGATTAAGTCAACTCAGAAGGAGAAACCTCTGGAAGACGTTAGATAAGATGGCAGAAGAAACAATTCCGCACGGGTTTGTTCAGAACTCGGTTGCTGGATCAAATCCTCCTGCTGTTAAGAAGAAGAGAAACCTTCCCGGAACACCAGGCAAGCAGCTAGTTTTTCAAAAATATATAGCTTATATGTTATTGCTTCTCTGTCTTTCTTTTTCTGTTTCTGTATGTATACCTTTATGGTATCATGTGTATATGCAAAGTTAATATCTTGTTAATCAAATATTCATTCCGTATGCCAAATGGGTTTTATTATTTTTTACAGATCCTGAAGCTGAAGTCATTGCCTTGTCGCCGAAGACTCTCATGGCCACCAACAGATTCTTGTGTGAAATATGCGGAAAAGGTTTTCAACGAGATCAAAATCTGCAGCTTCATCGGCGAGGGCATAATCTTCCGTGGAAGCTCAAGCAAAGGACTAGCAAGGAAGTGAGAAAGCGCGTCTATGTCTGTCCTGAAAAGACTTGTGTCCACCACCACCCTTCTAGGGCTCTCGGTGACCTAACAGGTATAAAAAAGCACTTTTGTAGGAAGCATGGAGAGAAGAAGTGGAAGTGTGAGAAGTGCTCAAAGCGATACGCTGTGCAATCCGATTGGAAAGCTCACTCGAAAACCTGCGGCACAAGGGAATACAAATGCGACTGTGGAACTATATTTTCGCGGTAATGTATTTGCTTCAACTGTGAGTACATATTGTCTAATTAGCAACTGTTTAAAGAAGAAATACAAGGATGTAGTGATAGATAGGTCATGAAAGCGATCTTTGTGGTTGTAGTAGGTTTATCTGTGTGACAAAACGATAGACCAAATCACTACCTTCATGCGTAAGTACTAATCAAAGCACCTCAAAGTAGACAAACAAGAAAGCTAAATGAAGCATGAAAGTGATTTTTGTGGTTGTAGTAACTCTGTCTGCTTGATAGGCTCTGGCATAGAGCACCGTCCTCTATTATGTCCTTTATCTCTCTCTGGCTTTTAGGAGGAAGGAAATTATGTCATAGTAAACACAAACGCTAACTTGTTAGAAAGACATGTATCGATATTTTCATCGACCCACAGAATAAATCTGATCTTTCTTTCTCTCATAAATTTGTGCCTTTATTCTGGCAGTCGATGATACACATCGTGTATTATGAAGCACTTGCCTTCCAATAAAATGATTTTAGTAGTACTATTTCGTAATGTACAGTTAATCTATTTTCTTGGTCTGTATTATCTATTCAAGTTTTCATTTCTGTGCTTATGTGCATATGTTACTCTCTTAATAATAAATCCGCAACTGAATTATTGTGTATGAATTTTATTTGAACACAGGCGGGATAGCTTTATCACTCATAGGGCATTCTGCGATGCCTTAGCTGAAGAAACTGCCAGAGTAAATGCAGCATCTAGCATGAACAGCTTGGCGAACGGCACTATAAATTATCATCTCATGGGGACTCCACTGGGACCTAGCGTTGCACAACATTTCTCTTCTATTTTCAAGCCAATCTCAAGCAGTGACGAAACAATCGATCAGACAAGGCAAGGACTTTCCCTATGGATGGCCCCAGCATCCCAAGGCCACGAAACTATCGGCAACAATCTCCAAGAAATTCACCAAGTTGGCTCTATGCATTCAGGAACAGCCATCTTCGGGGATCCTCTTGTTTCATGTTCAAATCCTCCACCTTCCGATTATCATTTAAATTGGGTGTTCGGGAATAAGCTCTCTTCAAATAATGCTCATGAAGCCCTAGCAAGTACTTCTCTTCCACTAACTGATGTAAAGGAAGCTGCAACTCGTCAGCTCGTGAGTGTTCCTTCCTTGTATAGTTCCCAACAACAGACTCATCAAGCAGCATCGGTTAATATGTCAGCCACAGCTTTATTGCAGAAAGCTGCACAAATTGGTGCAACCTCAACTGATCCATCATTCTTAGGAAGTTTTGGGTTGAAGTGCAGTAGCAATCAAGTTCAAGATGGCAACAAATTCTGTGGATTGTACGGTTCAACTGCTATAGCTAATAATCTTGGAACTGATGTTGAGAAATCGGGGAGTGATATTTCCACTTTGAGTCAACTGCAAATGCCCCCGGCTAAACGCCGGCGTTTGCAGAGCGAAGACAGTGCTGGAGGGACAAACTAGAGACTTCTTGGGCGTTGGCATGCAAGCTATCAGCTGCCACCCATCATCCATCAACGGATGGATTTGATCATCATATGGGAACTAATTTCATTATGAATAGCATATTAATTCTCAATGGAATTAAAGAAAATTTGATAATAAAGTACTGGAGTTGGGAAAAGAGAAAGAGAGAGTCCGAATATAGTAAATTGAAACTTTGAAGGGAAGAAAAGGTGGCATCGAGTAGTGCTTGATGGGAGCTGCTAAAAGTTTGAGCTCACAGAAATTAAAACTATTTGAATTTAAGAGGTGAAGGGATCAGATCATCGATGCATATTCTCTTGAACCCTGAAAGTTGATCCCTTTAAAAATGGTGGCTTTTAATTTTGATAAAAAGGAGAAGGAAGTGGTGGGGGCAAAGCAAGAATCCCTTTAGAGCTCCATTATTGCAAATGTGTTCTATCTTTGTTGTGGATGTTGCCTTTGTCCAAACTGGATTTAAAAGAGTATTTCCAGTGGCAAAAGGCACGATTCTACCTAGCTAGCACGTACTATTACTATTACCATAGGCTTTAGGCCTTAGGCTTTATCCCTGTTGTTTAAAATAAAGTGTAATTTTTTTCTATCACTTTGTAATATAATTGCTGGCGCGCTATATTCCATGCAAAAAATGAAGCCAAGCTGCACGTTGATGTCATGTTATAATAATTATCCCACCAATAATCCAAAATCATCTACTATTTTTGTCTTTTCCGTTGAACCAACCCATTTTCTAGATCTTATATCATACATGTTGGCAACTCAATTAAAGTTAATTAATTAGATTACCCAAGTAGCCTTACGTGATTACTTGTTTGGCTCGTTAATAAGGTGAACAAGTCAAAGGCAGTCATCATGTCAAGGGTCTAACCCTGTAAAATCACTAAAGTTTTACTTTTACAATTTTCTCACCAGAATGGGAAAAGTAATAACAAAAAGAAAGAAAAGCCCCATAAATTTTAATAAAATGATTCGAGTTTGGGTCTATCTAACAGTAAACATCGGGAATGGCAGCACTTCCTTTAGCATTCAGGGAATGAATTTGGATTTTTAACTAGCTTCAACACTCGTCTCCTTTTCCATAGCAATGTAGATAGTACAGACATATACATATATGCATGGAAAAGAAAAGGAAAAGGAAAAGGAAATTAAGTAAAGATCAAAAGAAAAAGACGAAAGTATAATATAAAGAGAAAAAAGAAAAGAGAACGATATTCTTGCCCTGGTCTCTCTTGATTTGGCCTCGATCACTTTTAAGTACTAATTAACTTGATTGATGAATGAGAGCTTTGCATGGTATGAGACATAGGTTTTCAAGACTGACAATAATTTTGCATATATGTTCATCACAACAGCAAAAAACAGGAATTCCAAGTCACCATCATTGTGGTAGGTACTAATAGCAGGTCAAGAGAACAAGGAAAATTAATTTTATTTTATGTATGATGCAGCTAAGTCTACCTTATTGTTGAGTTAATGTCTGCTTTTGGGCCGGTGCCGAAAAAAGAGTTGGGGTCCTCCAAATGCACAAAAACCTGCCATGAATAAGTGATAAAGGGGGCTTTATTTCCTGGCTTACATGCTTTAAGAAAACGCAGCTGAATTTACTGTTCATATGTATGCGCTGAGCTGACCCCTGGCTGAGAAAATTACGCTACGATGCATATTATTCGCTCGTGGAAGTAGGTAGACAAAAAGTAGGCACCGCCCACGCTTTTATTTCAACGTAAGGTCGCTAATCTCTCTGCTACTGTTACTCTGTACAATAATACTGGTAATATACAGCGTCTTTGCAATCTAAAACACTGTTTGAAAAGAATTTATTCTGTTGCTGAAAATAGAAATGAAAATCTAATAATCATTGTGAATAGTATTGAATTGTTATTCCAACATTCAAAATTAAGTCAATTTTTTACCTAAATGAATTCCATCAAAATAGTTATCAAATTCACATTAAAAAACAAAGACTCGACATATAAAAATTTAAATTTATACAACTTCAATCAACATTTTTTATTTAAGACAGGATTTAATGAAGTTTGTTTGAAAAAATTATATCTCATCTGAATTATAAATAAACTAAAATATTGAATTATTTTTAATTAAAATTTTATTAAATTTTAGATTATCTCTAATTATGAGTCATATCTAAACTAATATTTTAAATAATCTAATAAATTAACGACTATATAAAAAAATAATTTTCTTCTTACATATAAATAAATTTACTAACTAATATCAAATTACGAAATTTGATACAAACAAATAAATTTATGAAATGTACTATAATTGTGTCAGTATAAAGTATTAACTCTCCAACAATTCTGATTGTTACGCTTATTACTAGAAAATAAAAATAAAAATCTCATTGGTTGCTTTTTCTTAATGCGTTGATTTTTTATTTTTTCCCAGAGCGAAACTAGTAAAATATATTTCAAGGTGGGATTTAAAAACGTTGGGCCCTATTTGTCACGTAATAATAGATGGGTCATTCAGCTGAATCCACCGGCCAACTAAACCCAAAGTAAAGCCCACCCCGAAGCCTAAGCCCAATCCAAGCCCAATATGAGAATGGAAAACCCGAAGCCATGCTGACTTTGGCAAACCTAAAAAGTCGGTTCCTCGGTGTCGCTGGAAGTAGTCACTAACAAGGGAGGGAGAATTCGAGAGAGAAGATGAAATTCACGGACTCGCCGGTAATCGAACTCCCAATACGGGATTCTCTTCTCTCAATCCAACAAGACAATGGCTCTATGCATGTCGGCACCTCCGTTTGGCCCTGCTCTCTAGTCCTCGCCAAATTCGCCGAAAGATGGGCACCAACCACTCCAATCTCCGACAACACCACCACCAACCGCCCCTATTCTCACCTCTTTGATTTCCACTCCAAACGCCGCCGCGCCATCGAGCTGGGAACGGGCTGTGGAGCTGCCGGCATGGCATTTTACCTCCTCGGACTCACTGACATCGTCCTCACTGACATTTCCCCTGTCATGCCCGCTCTCAAGCACAACCTTAAACGCAACAAACCCGTTTTGAATAAAAACTTAAAGACCTCTGTTTTATACTGGAACAATCAGGACCAGATGAAGACGTTGAATCCGCCGTTCCATGTGGTGATCGCCGCCGATGTTGTTTATATTGAAGAGTCGGCGGCCCAGTTGGTTGGGGCGATGGAGGCGCTTGTGGCGGATGACGGCGTGGTGTTGTTAGGGTATCAGTTGAGGTCGCCTGAAGCGCATGAGTTGTTTTGGGAAATGTGTGAGAAGGTATTTATGATAGAGAAAGTGCCTCATGAGGATTTGCATCCTGATTATGCATACGAGGAGACTGATGTTTATATTTTCAAGAAGAAGAAGAAGAATACTGTAGACTGAATTTTGGTAACTAAAAATTTTAGCTTTTGTGTCTTCTATCGAAATTGGATTTAATTGGGATACAAGTTGTTAATTTTGATTTACAACTATTTTGTAAACTCTTCAAAACTTGAGGGATGGAATGAAATAGAGTAGTACATTTGTGTTGTTGCATTCGGAATGTAATTGAAGTCTGTATCATTGAAGAATGTTGTTTCCTTCTCGAGTCTTTTATGCATTATTTGTTGTGGCTTTAGAGTTCTGATTGAAGAAAATGGATTGATTCAATGTTTTTTATTCGAGCCTTTAGTGTTAATAAATGGTTGTTAATTAGCATCTTTGATTGTCCCATAGCAGTATGCACAATAGATGATGTGCAGACTCAGTGAACCATAGCATTGTGAAAATCTAGAAAAATACTAAACGGCATAGAGAAAAGTTGTAATACTCATGTGAGAGTATTATAGGATTACAAGCAAACAGAAATTTACTTATCCAGCTGTTTTTTTACTTTTAAAATCGTTGTGGAAGTGTTCATGACTTTGCATAACATGGTATATACAAGTTGTGTAATGGAGACCATGACTTTGCACAACATGGTATATACAAGTTGTGTAATGTAGACCATTTCCCTAAGTAAAATTAGCCGAACTCTGCAAAATTTCAGTTATGATGTCTATCTAATATTAGAGCTTGTATTCCCTAATGGAGCTTATCACAGTCCTATATTCCACATTGTTAGTTCAGGTTACATCAGCTGGTCTTGTCCTAATTTATATATATGTCTTCAATTAAGTTAAAGTTTTTACCATTCTGCTACTATCTAGCTTGCAAAGATGTATAAGAGGTTCTAGAGATTTAGAATGCATAACATGAAATATATTTCTTCCTTAGAATTTGCTGACTGGGTTCTCTCTCTTTACATTTTTATTCTAGTATAATATTTTCTAGGCTTCAGGAGGATCCATTCTAGTAATTCTGAAGCTCAATATGGAATCTAACCGAAAGATAACATGTTAAGTGGGTTAAACAGCATCATTAATTTCCCTGCTTTCATTTTTGAGACCCGAAAAGAGCATTAAAGGTTGCACTCAGTCACCAGTAATGTGATTCTGATATGCTAATGATTGTAGCTGCAGAAACTTAACACAATCATGGTTCCTTCCTGATTATGAATGCTGTTTCTTCATTAGTTGTCCACTGTTCACTGTTCTCTGTTGTTCTGCTGTCTGTACTTCTTTTACTTTGGATGGATTTAGTAAAGATATCAGACAGGCAACCATGTAAAAATAAATAGTGTTTCTAATTGTTGAGCGCTCTGAAGTTTGCTTTAGTTAGAAATACATGTGCAATCGTTTAAGTCAACTTGCAGCTCAACTTGGCAAAGCTTTGAGTAAGGTGCAAGAAGCTTTGAGTAGCTCATCAAATTGATTGAACTTAATATTGTCTCCATACAATTGCTGAAGCAAGAAAGAGATTTAAGTGGGGCCTATTTTGGTTGCATAGACAATCAAACATGACATACCCATCAAACTGGCTAACTTTTTATAAGTTTTAGACTGAAAATGGGCCACCAAATTTGACAGGTAGATGCACTTTCTACAGTGGATAGATATTATAGCTAGAAGCCTGGAAGAATTGGAATGGTCTATAGATGCAGTAATTTGAAAATGCCTGCTTAAATACTTGTACACTCTCTATGCTTCTGTTATGAAAGTTTACAGAATAGTGCTTATTTAACTCTTCCTATGATTCAAATTTCAGCTGCATTATTCAAGAAAAGGTATTCTCTTGCTGGATTTGGAGGGAAGTTAATACAGTTGTAATCTGAAAGATGAACTGCAAACTGAATTTTATCAATCAAATATTATATTTGTTATAGTACAATGGAAGATATTGAGAATGAAAGCTGATTAAGACTTTTCTCCAAACATTAAAATCCAGATCCAACCTTGTTAAAAGAATTGCAAGAAACTTTCATTACATTTTGTCTTAAATCATTTCATTCGTCAAGTTGTTACAGATTGAAATGAAAGATCATTCCTGCACTGTTCCTCCGGCTGGCCTTGAGAGCCAATCGGGCAAGAATATAGCCCCTCCACTGGCAACAGCTCTGCATCTTCCCAGCAACAAATCATGTTGCCAGGTGAGATTTCACTGACGTGGTCACTGTCATCAGATGTTGACATCAAAGGCAGAAGAGGGGCAGGTGGGGGTGACACCAGTAGCATCTGTCGAGTCCTGCTCAGCTCATGCTTCAGCTTCCCAACTTCTTCTTCAAGCCTTGTATTTTCTGCCAACACTTTCTCTAACTCTTGCCGGATAGTCTTGTAGTCAAGCTCAATGGTATGGATTTTCTCCCGGGCGCGTCTGTTTTGGTACCAGACAGCAACCTGTCTTGGTGGAAGGCCTAGTCTGTGGGCGAGCTCGAGTTTGCAGTCTACTTTGAGCTTCTGGTTCGCATTGAAGCATGTCTCCAAGAGACTGATCTGATCTTGGGTAAGCCTTTTTCTATTTGGTTTCCATAACTGTCCGTTTTTGGTTGAATTGAATTGAAGATCCATATCTGGGTGGAGATTGAGATTGAAACTTTGAACTTTTGGCAAGGAAGGGGAGAGCTTGAAGCTGACTCTCTTATAGGAGCTTGATGATCAAAGAGAGTGAAAGCTCACAGATGCAAGCATCGATGAGGAGGTCCCAGAGGGTCAAGTCTGAGGGGCTGTCATTGAGGTCCCTTAATTAATGGGAAGATCTGTTCATGCAAACAGCTTGTGTTTAAAGAACTACATTAGTCATTTCTATTCATTTACTAAATTTCAGATAACATGTGATATGCTTTTTGGCAGCTCCTTAATGAATTTGTCATCGTCTGAATTAAGTGTATATAGCTGATGCTTGTCTTGTCAAAAGAGACTTGAGTTTCTTTTTCTTCATTGATGAGGAGAATTCCTTCGTTTTATTAAATAAAACTTCTATATTCACCGAAGGGATGATGAGAAAATCAACTCCCTAAAATTAAGAGGAGGAAAAAATTTCTCACTTGATTGAAGAGAAGGTAATTCTCTTTAATAAAGAATTTCTCTTCAAGTTGAAGACATAATAATTATTTGTATTGCCACATGTGCAGGGAAACAATAGCTTGTGGTGTAACAATCATAAACAGTCCAAATTAAAGAGTTTTAATCTATGAACTAATAAAAACAAAATGGAATGAGTTGCGCAGAGAGATCCCAATGCACCGAGTTTTCACTGTGTGAGCTGATTGGGTGCCGTTTGGTACCATTGCGTTTTCAGTTTTTTTTTTCCTTTTTCAAAATAAAAATGTGTGGACTTTCTTTTTGAAAAATAAATAAATAAATGAAAAGGCAGATTAAAAAACAAAAAACATAGTGTTTTCATTTTGTATTTCCATTTTCCCTGTCGTGCGTGCTATGTCAAAAAGGAAATTATGCGATGTGAATTCTTTAAGCGTCCCCACATTAATAATTTTTTTATAAAAAAAAAATACAATAATTATTATAGATATTTTTTAAAATAAATAAATAATTTTTACGATATCATTTTTTATTAAAAATAAATTTTAAAAATATCATTTAAAAAATAATATAAACACTTTAAAAATATATAAATTACAATTAGAAAACAAAAAGTACTAACATTTTTTTTCTTTAAATAGAATTTAAAACTTTCTGGCTTTAATTTTCTCTTTATTTTAAGGGATTGTTTGTTTTTTGAGTTAAAGTTTGAATATAATAATTCAAATATTTAAAAAATTTTATTTTTTAATTTATATTTGAATTACTAAAAATATCTGAATATAATTAAATTAAAAATTTTGACTTAAATTTAAATGAACAATATCTAAATAATTTAATATTTTTATTTTTTAAAAATATTTTTTTATTTTATTAATTTATTTACGAATAAAATTAAAACTCTAATTAATTATTTTTAACGTATTTTTTTCTCTATTGTGGATCTTCTCTACTTGTCTTCTCAATCCTATTCATTTTATATTTTAATTATTACAATAAATTTGTATATTTATATAATTATAACTATATTATAATATAATTTATTATTTTTATTGATCTTTATATCATTGATTAGAAATTATATTTTAAAAAATCATATATCAAACAAATAAATAAAGTACATACTAATATAATTTATTAATTTGTTATGTATTATTGTATTAATATAATCAAAATTATTATAAATATAAGTATATTATTTAAAAAGGTATATATGCCAAAATATAAATTATCAAAATTTTATTTTGTTAAAATAAACAATTTAATATTTATGTTTAATATTTTAAAATAAAAAATAAACATATAATTTAGATTCAGATTTCAATTAAATTTAGATTTCAGTCATGTTCAGAATTTAAACAAAAAAAAAGCTAAATTCTAGGTTCCCCTCCTTCCCCCAGCACCCACCTCTCTCTCTCTCTCTCTCTCTCTCTCTATATATATATATATATATATACACACACAACAGTATAGCTTAGCAGAATTAGAATATGTCCAAAGACAAACATAAATAAATGCAACAGGATACAGAGTGGCAACCCTAACTCTCTCCGAATTATGTATAAAAGTAACTTAATTCCATGCTGTTGTGATTCTAATACTAATAGTCGTTGATTGCCTCGTTGTTAGCTAGCATCAAAACTTCAGTTCCAGGTTAACCTTTTAATAATACTAAACCATATATATAGTTAAAAGTTAGTGGGAATTAAATTTGATTAAATACTATATGGTAATTAAGAATAAAGCTTTGTACAGTTTGAAGGTTAACATTCTCCAAGAGTGATAAAGGTACATGCATGATGAGCACGTCAAATTTACATCTTCTTGACAGTACTGTACAAAGCATACATTAAAACCAAAGAATTAAAAAGAAAAGGTGTTAATTAAGGCCTACTCGATCGATCGATCTTCAACTTCTAAACCTTCCTTAATTATTCTCCTTCCTTGCTTTTGTTCCTTCACTTACTCTAGCTTGTGTTGTGTGTATTAACTTATTCATTAATGTATATATATACCAATTGCATGCACAATAATAATGATTGGAACCACTACATGGTTTCTTTTTCTTTTTCTTTTTTTACTCGATCTTTCAAGGAATAAAAGAAGAAGTATCATGCGCAGCAAAATGGGGAATTAGCGTAGGAGGGCTTGCCCTATTCTGTCCACCTTGATCAAAAGATATGAAAGAAGGATTGTAATACTCCACAACTGCTGGATTTTTAAGACCCTCGTGATGATGACCACTACCACTAATTTGTCCCTTATTATACTTTGGAGGAAGTGATGCATTATCCTTCATCACTGACCCACATTGTCTAGGCTGTGTTTGGTAGAATACTTTTGAAACCACTAGCTCCCCATCTTTCTCTTCTTCATTGTTGCCAAGATGGTACTGATGCATTACCCAATTTGTTTTCTCCGGCTTTTTCTGCTTTCCGTAGTTGGTGTAAAGCACAAGAATTTTCTTGTAACCTTTTACCTTACCACTAACAAAGACTGGTCTGGTCTTACCAGTTTTATGCCACCGGGTCTCGCCGCCTTCTGCATCTGTGTGCACCTTTCTTCTTTTTCTAGTTCCTGTTGTGTATGCTTTCGAAGGTCGATGAAAGAAGTGCCGAACTAACCCATCTTTGCTAACTCCTGCATTATGGGGAAAACATCAAGGATTGATTCACATCATTTGGTACAGAAATATGTTATTTTATGTATTAATTAATTCTCTCATATATATATACATATATTAAACCTGTAAAGTTGAAAGCTGCAGGCTGCTGCGCCTGTTTGCATCATTGAGACTTATAGGATATTTTGCTTGATTTTTCTTATATTTTCTTGGACAGTTAGCCAATGGCAACGAATGTTAATAGAATTATTCGGACCACTGTTTCTTCGAATTCGATAGATTCTTCAAACGATTCGATGGTTAGGATTGAATATACGACCTTCTTGATAAACAATGAGACTAATACTGCTTTGATAGGTTTATGCACATTTCATATATTTGTCCTATACAGAGGTTATATGTGTTAGCTAGGTGTTAATTAGGGTTAGTGGGTGCAGAAAACTCTTATATGGGTGATGTAATATTATATGATTGGATTTATCATACAGAAACAAAGTAGGTAACGAACATACATAGATAATTAACCTAACGATCGATGAACCTCACCATCGTGCCTTTCTGTTTCGCTAACTGTCTGCATGATCAGAAACCGAAAACTACTAATGAACACACTTGAAATCTAATTACCTGGCAATTTCTCTGGGTGGGTATAGCAAATTCCATTCTCTCCCTCAAGCGTAGGAATAAACTCGTCGATCAGAGGGTGACGCTTGCGAGCATCAGCCCGTACCTTCCCTTCCAGATGCTCAAGAAGCTCCTGATCCGTCGGATCAAACTTCACCCCAGCCGGTAATCCCGGCAAATCATGAATCCTTGCCTGAAAAAACAAATCACAATAACCATTATGCTGAAATGATAGCAATACAACACAAGCAAAGAAGTTATATTATACACACACACACACACACACATACCTGCTCATTACATTTGATCTGATGACCACATGAAGGACAAGATCTAATCAGACAAGTTTTAGCTTTGGAAGTATTAATATGATTAGTTGATGATGGAGGAGAGCTGCTTGCCTCAACTGTTTGCACATCACTGCAGTCGTTGCACCAAGTCATGATTAATTCTTTGGCTTCCTCTTATTCCCATCACACAGTAGATCTCTCTGTTTTTTGCTTTCCTCCACAGCTACTCCAAAATAAACTATAAGGAGAAAGATACCGAGAGAGAGAGAGAGAAGGATAATGAAAAGGAAAAAGAAGAAAAGCAGGTTGTCTCTTCTAAAGCTTTGTTCCCCTCAACCCAGTTCTTGTTGAGGGTATAGAGAGAGAAGAAACTAACTATATTCTTGTTGTTGTTGTTGTGCTTCTTCTTCTTCACTTTTTACTCCTTTTCCATGATAGAACATTATAATCTCTTCCACTTCGTTTTGATCCTTACTCAAGAGAGAGGCTGCAGCTAGCTACCTAAAAATCAACACAGATTCTATAATTTTGGGAAATATACTAAAACTAAAATCCCAATAAAGAAAGAGAAAAATAAAGGGGGTTGCTTGGATCTTACGTTTGAAAATATATATATATATATATATATATATATATATATATATATATATTGCTTATATTTGTGTATGAAAACTTGTAGAAGAATAAATGTAGTTTTGTGTCTTTTTTACTCTGTCTAAAGGGAACTTTGATTTATTAAGACTGGTTTTAGTTTAAAAAAAAAAACTAAATCTAATAAAAATATTAAATAATAATAATAAAATGGGATTGAGTGAAGTAGGGGCAATCTGCTGATTTAAGAGAGCAGCTGTTTGTTTCACCACCTTGTTGAGGTTTCTTGCTTTACATGAGAAGTCTACGTGAAGGAATAGATTTATGGTTGGCTGTTAATATTTAGGAGTTTCTTCTTTATCATTCGACATATATATATATATATATATATTTTCTGTATTTTTATCTATTTATTTATTCTTTTATTAATAGCTTTATTCACACTCTAGGGCGACATTGGAACTGAATATCTCTCTTTTGTCTATAGTAAAATTAATTACAGTGGTAGTGATCTCGTCTTCTTCTATATATCATTTTTGTTGCCACGTGGAAAATGGATATTTGCCATGTGGCATTACAAGGTGGAAGAACGGAGATGAGTTAGCTACAAATTAATTAGTTCATTGTGCTCGTAATAATGATTCATTACATGATAATTATTGAATGAAGAAAGCTTATATGAAACTTATCAACAATTCATCTTAAATCGGAAATTTATGATGTAGGTATCAGTGATAATTGTCTTTTTTTATTATTATTATAAATTGAAAAGGTAAAATATATTATTCTTTTTTTGAGTCAACAATTGGGAAATAAAACTAAGAAGATTCAGAGATCAACAAATTAAAAATGAAACAATCGTTATTAAATGTGATTTCTATTTGAGTTAGGTTTCCTCTCAAAAGAAAAAAAAATGATTATATTTGATTGTATGTTGTAGCCTTTAATCCTAACGTGTATCACATTCTTATAGAGAATTTCAGAGACATGAACTTTCCAGTTGTGGAATTTCTTCCTTTATAATGTGTTACTCCATGGAATTGAATTGGAATCAAATCAAAAGCAGAAACTAAAAACAAAGATATATTATATATATAATGTTTAATTTTGTTCTAACGAATTAATACGATACATCATTGTTAGCTCGAAAGATTTAGAACTCCTTTTGGTGAACTCATACAAGTTCTTTTATAAAACTAGCTTCCACTCATCATGATGCAATGATGATGGCCTAAGCTTTAATATTTGCTGCTGCTGCTGCTGCTGCTGCTTTTTAAACATTCCTTGTACCCAGTTATAATAATTATCTTACAATTATTTAATTAATTACCAGTTAAATCAATAAAATAGAAGATTCAACTTTGTAGAATTCTGCCGGGTTACGTACACTTTAATCAGTAGAATGGAAATGGAGTATTATTTGGACAAAATCTTAATTTCCAATTAAATGCAGCCGTAGTTAGATTATTTTAGGGACTTACAATTCATGATTCCACATGTAACTTAACCTTTTTCCCCTTTAATAATACTTACAGAGTCCGAATGCTTACAAGTTAAAAATCTTTTCGAAGAGATATCACCTCAAGAATTTACTAAACAAATCTTTAATAATGCCCAAATGAACCGCATAAAATTTGTTTTATGTTTTTTGGTATTGGAAAGCTTTGGACTCTCTGAGCGTACTCAAAATGGCTTGGGGTATACTGGATTTCATGCGGCCGAAGTACTGATGTTAGGCCCAAGTATTAAATGCTTATTATTTATTTAGTCAAAACTTTGAATGAGGCAGCTTTGTCGTTCTCATGAACAAAAACATTTGAGGCCCATATTTCACCCTCTGAAATCTGCTATTTGAGAAAGACAGAGAGGACCCCATTTCAGTAAATGATGGACGGCTATGGAAGCCAATGCCAACCACTTGCTTACAATTATCTTTGATTTAATTAACCCAAGCTGTTGTCCTATCAGCTGGTGCCTATTCAATAAAACATGATCCACAATTGGGAGGGAGGGAGGGAGATTTCAAAATCAGACATTGAAGCTTTTAATGAGAATCCTTTTCAAATTTCACCAACTATTTGTACAATCAATCCTGTTACATCAATTCTGCGGAAAAGATGTTCTCATTGTTGACAGGATTCTATTTTGCATATTTCAATTACCTAACCAAAGAGGAAAAACATCAACCTAATACATTAGACAAACGCACAGTTGCACTCTTTTAATGTCTTACAACTGTAGCCTAACTTACTGTAGATGCACGTTTCCTTCCGGCATTGTTGAAAATCTGTCTCCCTACTGCTTAATTCCCTCTTAGCAATGAAATTTCAAACAGCAGGAGTGGCTGAAAACTGAAAACTAAGTTGAAATTTTAACTAAGTTCTTAAACTAAAGTTTGGTCAGATACATCTTCGTAGTAGTAAGGGGAGAGCTTCCCGTCTTTATTATTGATCTTAGACTTGTTCTCTGAACTAACCTCTTGCAACAATTTAACCACCTTTCGCATTGAAGGGCGATTGATGGGAAGTGCATTGGTGCAGAGGAGACTGATCTCAAGGACTCTGCAAATTTGATCCTTGTATTTAGAATCAAGTTTGGGATCAATCACATTGTCAAAGCCTTTCTGGTCCAAGGTGGAGCAAACCCATTTAACCAAGTCTTTCTCCCCAAATTCCGGATCAATTGGTGGTCTACCGGTAACCAACTCCAAAAGAACCACTCCGAAACTGTAAATGTCACTTTTTTCGTTCACCCGGAGAGTATAGGCGTACTCTGCATCAAATATATGATGAAAAAGAACAAATGTAAGAATGTTTACAAAATAAGGCCAAGTGTGTAAATGATATTAATATGCCAATCCTGCGCAGTAGTGTGAAATCTACTGACTACTCCTAGAAAGCAAAAATTTGGATACTGATCAAAATTCTTTTCCCTTTTGGATAAATTTTAGTATTTGTCATTTCCAGAAAAGCAACATGCTTGTGCAAAACGAGAAAAAAAAAGATATGGAAATATGCGTGATCGTATTCATATGATGATCTCAAAAGAAAAAGGCAAGTTTTAAGTCAATAAACTCAAGAATCCAATGAGAGGAGTGAGCAATTTAAAGGGGCATGTAATCAGCAAGTGAGCTAACACACCTGGTGCAATGTAACCACAAGAACCTGCAATCACAGACATGGATTCTGGCCCCTTGCCAACTCCTTCAACAACTTTAGCAACTCCAAAATCTGCAACTCTTGCACTAAACTCTGCATCCAACAATATGTTGTTGGACTTCACATCCCGATGAACAATTGGAGGAACACAATCATGATGCAGATAAGATAACCCCTCAGCTGCGTCCAAAGCTATCTTATACCTTGTCACCCAATCCAACAAACTTGCTTTGCTGCTATGCAACACATCGCCCAAGCTCCCATTTGGCATGTATTCGTAAACCAATAGTTTGCAATCTCCAGTGTTGCAACAACACCATAATCTGACGATATTTTTGTGCCTAATCTTTCCCAGTGTTTCAACTTCTGCAGCAAATTCATCTCTCTGGGACCCATTACTTGTATCATCCTTCTTGGCTCTTCCCCATAATTTCTTCACTGCCACTACTTCACCATTACTGAGTACAACTTTGTAAACTTTCCCAGAAGCTCCACTTCCAATCAAATTTTCTTCCTTGAGACAATTAGCAATCTCAAACTCACTGAAACCAATTTTGTGGAACGATTTCCACTTTGACAGAGCTATCCCCTTCTTGGTCTTCTTAAATTTCCGATACTTCATATAGAACCAAAATACCCCAACAACAAAAACAACAGCAGCAAGTACAAAGATCAATCGAAGAATCCACAGAGAACCCTCATTCTTAGATCTACCTGTCTTTGGACAGAGACCAGCCAAGTCCCCGCATAAACCGGGATTCCCCACAAAGCTATTCCTGTACATTTCCTTTGCATATAAAGGAGGTAGATCGCCAGAAAGTCGATTATTTGACAGATTAAGCAAGTTGAGCTTCAAGTTCTGCAATTCAAGCGGGATTTTCCCAGAAAAGAGATTGTCAGAGAGATCAAGATAGTTCAGCACTGGCAAATTCCCAAGCTCGCTTGAAATTTCACCAGCTAGCCTATTGTTAGCCAAATTGAGCTCATTCAGATTCTGCCAATCTTGAATTCCATCCGGAATCCCACCAGATAATTCATTTTGACTTAGATCAAGCTTTCCCAACTGCCCCAAATTCACCAAACTCCCAGGAATTCGACCCGTAAACTTATTGTCACTAGCAGAAAGCTCTACCAAGTTATGCAACAACCCAACTTCATCTGGAATGATTCCAGAAAAACTATTCTTGGAAACCAAAAAAGTGGAAAGATTATTTGCACCAGAAATGGATTTTGATATTTGCCCAGTAAATGAATTCTCAACAAGATCAAGCAAATATATATGTGGCAAACCCCAGAACTTCTCAGGAACTGAACCCGATAGCAAATTGTGCTTTAAACGAACCCTCCTCAAGCTCTGACAATTTCCTAAACTTTCTGGGATTTCCCCGGAAAATGAATTGGATATCAAAACCAGATCCTCTAATGAGCCATTAGCACACAAACCCTCTGGAATTCCACCAGAAAATTGATTGTACGAGAGATCTATTATTTGCAAAGGCGAGTTCTTTCCAAGTTCACTAGGCAACTCACCACTGAGTTTGTTGTTGAACAGTCTGATTTCATACAAGGCTTTAGACCGAGCTATGCTTTCGGGCAAAGAACCCTCAAGCCTGTTTTCATACAAGTTGAGTGACTCGAGCTGCAACTCGCACAACTCCTTCGGGATCGTCCCAGTCAACTGGTTCATTGACGCATCAAATCTCTTCAAAGTTGTCGTGTTAAGCCATTTCAGGGGTAACTCGCCAGACAACGAGTTTTTATACAACTCTATCTGCACTATACTTTTTAACTCCGCAATCGAATTGGGAATTGAACCAGTGAGTCTGTTGAACGACAAATCTAAATTATTAAGCTTTGGCAACCGAGTCAAGCTCTCTGGGATTTGACCCACGATGTTACACCCAGTGAGCCAGAGATATTCAAGGTTCGTCAAGTTACCCAGTTGACTCGGTAACTGACCCGGTGAAAAGGGGTTGTAAGCAAGCTCAAGCTGTTTTAGAGTAGAAATATTACCAAGAAAACTGGGTATTGTCCCATTAAGAAGATTAGAAATAAGTGAGAGAAACTCGAGCTGAGCAAACTCACCAAAACTGGCTGGAATATCTCCAGAGAAGTTATTGTAACTTAAGTCTAAGAACTTAAGATTTTTCAATTGCGAAAGAGTTTCAGGGATGGTACCAACGATGTAATTTGATCCTAAATTCAAGTCGGTGAGATTTTGGCAAGTGGAAATATCAAGCGGCAGTGATGAGTTGATGGAGTTGTCGTAAAGAGAGAGAGAAGAGAGGTAAGGTAGACGGCAAAAGAAGATTGGAAAAGGACCGGCGAGTTGTAAATGGGAGAGACTGACGGAGGTGACCCGGTGAGTTACAGAGTCACAACCGACGCCGTGCCAGTTACACGGGGTGTCGTCTCGGGTGTTGTCCCATGAAGAGAGAGAGTGAGTCGGATCGGAGAGGCCGAGTTTGACTCGTTGGAGGTATAGTCCGTCCTGGTTGAGAGAAAGAGAGAGCTCGGGTGGAGAGAATATGAGACAGACGATGAGCAGAAACAGAATCATTTTGTGGTTCTGTTTTTTGGTTTGTGTTGTTTAGCTTCGTTTGCTGGCTGCACCTTCCGTTTGTGTTGCGTGCCGCGGGATTTGAAGAAGTCTGAGTGATCGAAGAAGTGGGACCTACTTACTAGTCTGATAGTAACTGGGGAACTGGTGCTGTGCAACATGTGAGCTTTAAAAAACAAATTAAATATTAGAAATTGTTATACAATAAATAAATTTGTAAAACACTTAATAGAATAAAAATCAGAAAAAATAACATTTAGAAACTTCTACATGTAAATAAGTGCTTTTGTTGTGTAGTTAGGAGAATTTACATTTAAAAATTGGTTTCGAAAATAAAAATAAAAATAAAATGAATTAAATTACTTTGAATAACATCAAAATCAATTCTTATGCGGCATATTAAGTTTAGTTTAGAAGACAAGAAAAGAATAATTATAACTGGGTTGAAAAGCGAATAAATTCTGAGCATGTTTCTAGAACCTAAACTATTCGAATAACATGCATGAACCCCACATTTACTGCTACTCTATAGTTAGGAGTAGAATATCCTGAGTCCTGACAAAACGTAATGTCTATATATATAACAGTAAAGTTTTTAACCTTTAACAGTCTGTCATGGACAGATGTCGCAGATCCTCCTAGATTTCGAACCAACTCTATGGAAACCAAAAATTAAAAAAATAAAAATGATATACTAAATAAGCATTTAATTATATAATATTTTAAAAAGAAATTAAAATTTGAAACTTTTATAGTAAAATTAAACACTTATTTCCTTCGTATCAAAAAATGTTAGTATTAGAAAAAACTTCCAATCGGTAGGAAAACGAAAACGATGGCTAAGTATGTTTTTGATCAAATAAACCACAAATAATAGTGGTTTTCAAGGAAGAAAAATACATTGTAACAAATTAAAAGAAATAAATAAACATAAAGTAGCGGTGTGATGATAGCAAATCTCTGCCTCACTGGTCAATGTGAAAGAGATAAAGATTTGAAAAAAGAAAAAAAGGCATGGATTTGATACACCGAGTGTGATTATTGCTGGGACCTGTCTGGTTCATGTCTACTGACTTTGAATCCTCAACTTTTCAAAGCATAGGATGCTACATTGTTTTATTTATTTATTTATTTATTAAATATAAAACTAATTAACCATTTTTAATATATATGTGATGGTATAATAACATTCAATTTCCTATATTTTTATATTTTATTAATACATATCTCACTCTGTTTACTTAACACAAAAGGTGTTCAGTAATTTCAATAATTTGATATTAGTTGTGTATGTGTATGATGATGAACATTCATAATTCTTTAATCATTTTAATATAGTCATGGACTTATTGAATTCAAATATATAAATATTTATTTATCAAAATATAAAACTTTTGAGATCCAAATACTATAATTTGCAACAATGCAGATTAAAATTCGTTTAATAAATTCAAAGTAAATTTAGAACCACTAGTTAATTGTGTTAGTTATTGATCTATTTGTAATTTAATTTATATCAATTAACTTGATTTCTGATCTTTATCTGACACAAAACTCTGTTGACGATAAATAAGAAATTTATTTTACAAAGCAAATTGTATACAAAATTTATGGTTTTCATATTTAAATATTTTATTTTTTAACTAACATTTAAACATTACTGAATCAATGTCCTGAGACTTTGGTCGGAATGGTTAAGGTGTTTTCTTGCCTTACAATCGTCAACTTTAGAAATAGAGAAAAAAATTAAAAAAAATTATTTGAGACCATATACTATCTCTTTATTTAAAAAATATATATATATATAAAAAATTACTAAATTAACGAGAAGATAAGTACATAAATTAATCGCATAACAACAGAATTAAAAATTTAATTATGATTGAGACATATTAACTAAATAATTTGTTGTTAAATCAATCAACAAATCAAAGACTAATGGCTTTCTAATATTTTTCAATGATTTCTTAAATAATAATAATATAGTTTGTCCGTTTGTATTAAATAAGTCCTTATTTTCTTAAAATTATGTAAAATTAGTCGACCACCAATATAATCGCACGGAAGAAGAACAAGAAAATTAAGCATACAACAAATACATTCACATATAAATGCACTCAATAACTTAGAAATTTGCTAAGGAGTTTCCTCTAACATAGCAAACGCTTTTCAAGGATACAATTACGAGAGTAAAAGACACGAAGATAGTTATTTAATTGGAGCTATCACTTTGCGGATAAATCATTCTCGGTAATATTGACCGTCACATTATAAACATAAATGTATATAATACTGTGTTAGCCCGTTGATTTAGATGTTGATTGATATGTCATGTCCCCGGTTTCAAGATATCCTCACCTAAAATTTTTCACGACACATGATGAAACAGTTGGACGTTGATTCCCAAAGCAGATAGGAATAATAATGAACACAAAGAAATGCCATGGCATGTGTTTGAAAATTCAGACCATAAAAGCAAGTCTTAAAGCAACAAATCGTTGAAATTGACGTAACCTTTTTGTCTTATAAAGAAACGTTGATTCCATTACCAACCGAACTGTTAGAGTGATTATTGTTTCCAATTTCATTCCATCAACTTATTATTAATTTCAAAGTGGTTGCTCAACTTCGTTGACTGATGATTAAACAATTCTCACCAATTATTTGTTATTCTGTCATCTAGAAGTAAAATTTAAATTTTTTAAAGTGCTATTATTATATATTTTATACGACTTTTTTTTTATTATTTTATAAAATCCTTTCTACTAGATGTGAAATATTACAACACCTTCAAAATAAGTTTATATAAAAGTTTGTTATACATTGAACTTTGTTTGATAGTTACAGCGTTGTTCATTTCTAAAATTAATATCTAGGTGGACCATCATACATAAAGAAGGTTGTTATCAAGATTAAAAAATTTAAAACTGTTATTAAAATAGTTAAACTTTGAACTAAATATTTATGAATTAAAAGTTATAATATCTTTGTTAAACTCAAGATTTCTTTCTCTCTTTATTGTTTTTGATACTCTCTTAATTACTACAAGTTAACACAATGGAAACGCAGTTTCAAATAAGCCGTTTTCATTTTGAATTTAAGTTCTTCCTTCTTTTTTTTTAAATAAATATTTTAATTGTAGTTTAACATAACATGTATATGGGATAATTTTAATTTAGTCCCAAATATTTTAGATAATGTCACTTAGGTTGCTACTTTTCATATTAGATAAAAAAGATCCTTAACTCAAAAATCATCACTTTAATCCCTAACATTTCGGTCAATGTCAACTAAATCCCTTGACCAAACTTCCACCCATTTTAACCGTTAGATAATTTTTAATTTATCACTCATAATATAGTAATATTTAATTTAACTCTATATTTTTTAAAAATCATTATATTACTCCTCTATATTAATTTTTAACAACTAAAAAAATAAATTATATTTTTATAAACTTAAATTAATAAAAATAATTATTTATTATTCTTCTTCCTCGCTTTTCTTCTCTATTTCTTTTTTTTTCATTTTTATCGTCTCTTTTTCTTCTTATTTTTTTATCAAGGAGAAATTACAATGAATTAAAAATAAATTGAAATTAGTTATTTAATTTTTTTATTCAAACAAAAAACTAATATATAAATAAATTAATTTATTCAAATCATATAATATTACTAATAAAATTAATTAATTTAATTTATACAAAAACTAAAATCCACAAAATTTCTCTTTGAAATCTATCTTAAAAATAATTTATTTATTATTGGACAATTTATTTACTTACTTTCTCACTAACAATATTAATTGAAGTTAAATTAAATATTACTATACTAAAGAATTATTTTTATTAATTTAAGTTTATAAAAATATGATTTTATTTTTTTAGTTGTTAAAAAATAAAAAAATTAACATAAAGGAGTAATATGATAATTTGTATAAAATTTAGAGTTAAATTAAATATTACTATATTATGAAGAATAAATTAAAAATTATCTAATGATTAAAATAGATAGAAGTTTGGTCAAAGAATTTAAGTCACATTCACGGAAATGTTAGGGATTAAAGTGATAATTTTTTAAAAAAGTTAAGGACTTTGTTATCTAATATGTAAAACGTAGAAATTTAAATGATATAACCTAAAACATTATGGACTAAACTAAAATTACCCCATGTATACGTTTGCTTCCTTCTGTATGTAAAAGGTAAAGGATGAATAAATAACAAAAGTTGACAGCTGTGTTCAAGGCATAAACAGTCTTTAAACGATCAATGTGTGTTTTATTTGGGCGGCTTGCCTAAACAAATCATTAGTGTCATGCCGGCTAAGAAATTGCTTTTTGACTCTTACTACCAAAATCAATCAATTACATGAATTTTTATCACAAAATTGGCAATTCTATTAATTTTGAACTCGCCGTTGCTAAAGACTATTGAATCCCATTAGCAATAGTATAATATCACTAAAAATGTCCGATTCCCTTAATTTTTTGTAATTCCATTTCTTTCTAATATTTGAAAATATTCTTTATGTCTCTCTTTAACTGTCATAATTTTTTTATTTTACCCTTTAATTATTTAAATATTTTAAATATAAAGCGACCTAATAATTTAAACAGTAACCGATTTTTTTTACATTTACAAAATTATATACTTTTAACGAAAATCAAACTTAAAACTTTATATAAAAAATATCAATGTCTTTGCTACTGCTCCACTTTAACTTTATTTATAAATTATTTGACCATTTATAATAAATACTAAGAATAAAAATGCTTTTAAAATAAAATATTTAATAATTTAAAAAATATATTATAATAATTAAAATTTAAAAATTTTTCAAATTTAAAGTTATTAACTTTAGTATTGTTATTAATAATAATCACTTCACACTAATTACATATAAAAAAATAAAATTATTATATAGATAAATAATTTTATTATTATTTTAATTTGAATATACAATTATTATTATTAATAATACAATTATTTTTAAATAATTTCTAAAAAATGAATCTAAATTATCATAATTTTTTGAAGTCATTAATAACAATAATAATAATTTTATATTCAAATTAAAATAATAATAAATTTTTTATTTTAGATAATAAATTTTCAGACTATTTACACATAATAATATAATTATGTTTAAATAGTTGCTAAAAAATAAATCTAAATTATCATAATTTTTTGAAGTCGTTAATAATGATAATAATAATTGTATATTCAATTAACATAATAATAAAATTATTTATGTAGATAATAATTTTATTTTTATATGTAATTAGTCTGAAGTTAACAACTTTAAATTTGAAATATTTTAAAATTTTAATTATTATAAATAATTTTTAAATTTTTAAATATTTCATTTTAAAATTTATTTTATTCTTAATAATTATTATATATGTATTTGAATATATTTATTTAAAAATAGTCAAATAATTTATCAACGAAGTTGAAGTGATGCAGTAGTAAAGACGTTATTAGGTTAAATTTTTATTAAAAGTATATAATTTTGCAATTATAAAAAAATCGATCACTTTCAAATTGTTGGTCAGGTTTATGTTTAAAGTATTTAAATAATTAAAGAGTGAGATCGAAAAATCATGAAAATTAGAGGGAATAAGGAGGTGAGAGGATATTTTTCGAATATTATAAGAGAATGGGAATATTGAACCAAAAATTCAGAGAAAATTGGACATTTTCCCTGCTAAAAATTAAAGCTTGCTTGAAATGTGAATCTATGTTAACATTGGGCTTGTAATAGATACATGATTCAGTTCCATAACCGGAATGGTCTTGTTGTTCCAGGACTTGCCCAAAGAAATCTCAGCATATGACAAAATGAAAGGGGAATTCAATTAGAGGCCCAACTAACCCAAATATTCAAGTCCCTATAAATGCATCACTTACATAAGTAGGATTAGTTAAAACAAAGCAAGATTTCATCTCAACTCAGGTCATTCAATCTCAGCGAACCCAAAACCTCCCAACAAATTGAAACTGCCTAATTAAGGTCAATTAACTAAATTAATACCATTCCACGGCAGTTACTAAAACGCTCACTTATAAGAAAATGAATTTTATAACAAACTTCTCTCTACATATAAAACATAAACAATGCATAGTATTACGAACACTAAACAAGAGTTTTTCAGTTTCTTGGATGGTATTAACACTGAGAAGAAATAGGAGAAAGAAGATTGGGGTGATGGATATTAAGGTAGAAAATGAAGAACTGAGGACAGCTCTCCGGGACCAGCTGCAACCTCTCCTGGAAAATGTCCCCAAAAAACCAAAAACACCGTCACAAAGGGCAATAAGAAAAACATTCAAAGGAACAGCACATTTGGCCAGGCTTCTTCCCACCGGTGCTGTCCTCACATTCCAAATTCTGTCACCAATTTTAACTCATCAAGGCCAGTGTCCCACACATACAAGCCGACATCTAACTTTCTTGCTCTTGGCTGTCTGTGGCATTACCTGTTTCCTTCTGCGTTTAACCGATAGCTTTAGAGATGAAAGAGGAAAGGTTAGATATGGATTAGCTACGTTCAAAGGCTTGTGGGCTATTGATACATCATTGACACTTACACCAGAGGAGGCAGCTCAATATCAGCTAAAGTTTATCGACTTTTTTCATGCATTTGCTTCAATATCGGTGTTTGCAGCAGTTGCATTGTTTGATCAGAATGTTGTAAAGTGTTTTTGTCCAACACCGTCAGAGGAAACCAAGGAACTCCTAGTGTCAGTGCCTGTTGGGATTGGCGTGGTTTGCAGTATATTGTTTCTTATTTTTCCTAGCAAGCGCCATGGAATTGGCTGCCCTCTCTCTCGTCACTAATGTTAATTCCATCTTCTGTTACTTCTTTAATTAATTTTCTCCCTCATCACAATCACTCTTAACATTGTACACTATTAATATTGACAAGCTCCACCTTGCAAAATTCTTCAAGGTTCGGAGCAAATTACTGGAAAACGGATTGATACTGATCTCATATTCAAGAAGAATTCTGAGTGAAGTTGTTAACATTCAAATCTCAACTAACAACCGATAAGGACAACCAAGCGTATCCTGTCTAATGCCGCCACTACAAAAAGCCATGTTCAATATAATGTTAAGAACAGTATTCAACAATATGTAAAGGCAGCTTCAACGCACTAAAAAGAATTCTTGCTATTTGTCAACTCAAGAAATTGACGAAATAAGTGACGACTCTTGAAGCATATCAAATAATACAATGATGCATATCTTTAAATACAAAATTTTAAATTATATAATGAGGAATTTTTTGACACGTAGTTGTAACACGGTTTATGACCATTACAAGTTATTCGAGAACAACCTATATGAAATAAATGTGCCATATTAATTTCAAAAGTGAAGAAAAATAATTGAAATTTATAATATAAATAATTATTTTTTATATTGATTGGAGTGGATTTAGACTTTTGGGCCTTAGAAAGTAAAATAATTAGGCGAGGAAGTATTAGCCTAACCTTACCCTTGCCTCGCTTCACATTCACATTAGGTCATGTAAGAGTAAGGTTGACCAATAAGCGCAAATAAAAGGTTGATCGTCAAATTTTAGCAGCATTGACAATGGAAATGGAGCAACCTATCAAACAGACTATCTTCAATTCAAATTCCAAATGCTTAATTTACTCCAACCAAATCAGCACTACTTTCTGTTCCACATATTCAGAGATATAATTACGTTAAAGTAGAAAAAAGCAACGACACTGGCCCAATCCCATATTATATATAACCCACTGAATGCGGGCCCTCTCGAAGAAGCATAATACCTCGACACTTCACCTTCCATCCCCTAGAGCGTGTTTGTCAAATTCCATTTTATAATCTTAATAATAATAATTATTATATTATTTTTATTTTTTGCACATACATTAAACTACACTTTTATAATGCTATATTCTAATTTCTAAACGCCAATTTAACAACAAATAAGATGAGAATAATCGTAAAGAAAAATATAAATTCAAAAATATCATAAATAACTTACACTTTTAATTATATTTATATCATTATTATTTTAAGAGGATTCTATTCAATTAAATTTTTTTTAAACCTAATATTTAAACAAAAACTTTAAAAAAAGTGTGTTAATTATCTTAATTTTAATATGATTCTAATAAACTAAAATAATATATTATTATATCATTTCACTATTCATAGAAAGAAAATTAATTTTTATATTGACATTAAAAATATAATTTGATAAAAAAGAAAAGAATTTAAACTCTAAAATTTTCATACTTTTCAAAAAACATTTATCAGATAAATCAGCTGCCCTAATGCTCAACAGTAAGTAAAGAAAGAAGTCGCTTGGTATAATTTTCAATATTCTCACATAATCCGGTTTTCTAAAACGACAAAAGCGGTGGTGCACGACGCGCTGTGGGAGCACGTAGACGATGTTTTCCAGTAACGAACGAAGAAGAACCGGGAAGGAAGCGGTAGGCTTAAAGTGAACGAGAGAATTAAGAACCCAAAACCCAAGGAAACCCAATCCAATCCTCCCAGTATAAATACTGAACAAAAACATAAATAAAAAGAAGAAAGAGAAACTCAAATCACCCACCACACAAAGCCACAAAACAAAACCAAACGAAACCTCCAGCCGTGAATCAATAATCCCCTTTGCGAGTCTCGAATTCAAAAAGCATCATCTGACAATTCCAACAACTATTATTTTCCCAAAAAGAAAATTTATACGTCAATTTAAAAAAAAATAAAGAAAATTATACTACAGAATAAACCAACAATCAAAAATTATGAAGGCGAGTAGTGGTGAGAGAAAGACTGTTCGTTCTTTGTTTGTTCGTTGCTTCTTCTCTTCTTTACAATCAAATATCACAATCTCTTCTCTCTTTTCATTTATTTATTTTTCAACACCAACAACAATTAATAATATAAATTTTTATTATTTTTAATTTTACTATTGTTCCCCCAAATCTCACCGCACATCTCAATCAATCACGCACACCAAAAACAACCATTACTTGATCATCGATTCTTCTCTGGGGAGAGAGAGAGAGAGAGAGAAACTTTGGATTTTTGTTATTCCTCATTTTGGTCAAAATCCCTAACCTAATTTTTCCTTTGAGGTTGAGGAGAGGCCAACCGGCTAATCGTTTTACTTCTTCCTGTTTAATTGAGCTGTTGAAGAAGTTCTTCTGAGTTGAGTTTGGACTTCATTTCGGGGGTTAATGGAGGCTGTTTCGGAAGGAGAGAAAAAAAATCCGGCGGAAGGTGAAACTAAGAGTAAGCGCAAGATGAAGACCGCTTCTCAGCTTGAAATTCTCGAAAAAACTTATGCTGGTTTGTGTTTTTGTTCATTTCATTTCTTTTTCCTTTTTAGTTTTCTATGATTTTTTTGAGTTTCTTTCTTTCTTTTTTTTTAATGTGAATTTGATTTTGTAACAGTCGATTCTTATCCATCGGAAACGGTACGAGCAGAATTATCGGTGCAGTTAGGGTTATCAGATCGGCAGCTACAGATGTGGTTCTGTCACCGGCGTTTGAAAGACCGGAAGGCGCCACCCGCCAAGCGTCAGCCCAAAGATTCTCAGTCACCTGCTCGCCCAACGCCAGCTGGCGAAAACGAATTGGCGGGAAGTGAGTTCGTGCGAGGAGTGGCGGTTCAGAGGATTGGGGCTGACGTGGCTGCAATGAAGAGATACTCTGAGATGTCATTGCCGCCACCACCACCTCCGCAGCAAAGTATAGCTGAGCTAAGGGCAATTGCTTTTGTTGAGGCACAGTTGGGGGAGCCTTTGAGAGAGGATGGACCCATTCTTGGCGTGGAGTTTGATCCCCTGCCGCCTGATGCATTTGGTAGACCTTTAGGTAAATTAGTTCGTCCTGAATTTGATAAAATGTAGGTACTTGTTGAGGTTTATGGTACAATGTTTAGTTAGAGAAAGTTATTGAGTTACCTCATTTTGAACTGAATGTATGTTTGGGAGTTCTTTTTGGCATCACCAAAAGGACTTTGAAATGGCCAAAAGCATGTTACGGTGCTTGGTTGAAACAGACAAAAGTACTTTCTCTATTAATGTTTCTTGGAGAACCACTTGATAAGCTTTCTAGAGATGTCTGCATTGATATTTTTCAGATGTTGCTCTTTAGTGTGTTTTTGCAAGAGCAGATTTTCCTGGTAATGCTTTCAATAAGAGCATTCCAAGAGACAAACCATATCAGTAGGTGCTAATCTGATAAATTTAGTTTAGGAGTTTGAAGTAGGTCATAGATGGACATATGTATGTCTTGCCCATAGGAGCTGTTAGAATTAAAAAGTTTGATGTAGGTGGTAAACGGTTTACGTCTCATCTTCTTTGTTTTTCTCCTTTGATGCAGTTGGCATGTTCATATTTGAGAATGGTGTATTGACTTGATGAAGGCTTCTATTGTTCGTAAAACATTTGATGTTATAAGGATTGTTGCAGATGCTGATCTTTTGTGCTAACTTGTGGTTTAGAGTCAAAAGGGTTTGAAATGAGAACAGATTGATGGTACACGCCTGCATCCTTGGCGTTTATAGTAATTTATGCCTAAATTTGGTTCTTACGGGAGATGATGAGGTGAAATTTGAAGAACAATGTGGTTTTCCTTGTCACAAGCTCAGTATAATCACTGTTCTGCTGCATAGTAAATGCATCTATGTTGGTTTATTTGTGAATTCTCTCTCATTTTCTGTAGAACAAATTGACATGCTGTCTTTGAGGAAGTGCATATAATGTTTGTGATTTGCTTGCTTAAGTTTTTATGCTTTTATTGCTGAAGGTTCTTAACTGAGATTTAACTAATGACATCCTTATACTACACTAGGACCAGCAACAGTGGGGCCGCAGAAGCACCATGGACGGCCCTTTGAGGCCAAACAATATGAACGTGTTGATGCGAAACTGGTCAAGGTTAGACTGTGCTCTCTTTAAACATGGCATGCCTATAGATGATTTTAGTCATGCTTAATCAGAAATTTTTGTTTATGCTACGGGGTGCATCTTTTCCTTATTATAGCTGTTTTTTTTTTTCAAAATTTTTGTGTACTTTGCACATATTTATTTGGATCTGGATACAACACCAGATCAATATTGATATTAAAGAATGTTCAAGTGATAACACTAATTGTGGATGATAATTCAAAGTATAGAGACATAAAGAAAAAATTTAATAAAAGAAATAATGGCAGGATATATTCACGATTCATCCTCAGGGCCCCACAAGAACTCTTCACGAATATCAGTTTCTTCCAGAGGAGCCAACTGTTAGAACTGACTCTCATGAGAAAGCCGCCTCATCCTACCACTATAGTTCGCCCACTGATGTTTCAAATACTAGGAATCCATCTTTATCTACTGGGCGCTCATTTATGCATGGGAGTGAACAAGTATCTTCTGTATATGGTTTCCCAGGTCAGCTGCCTAGTTTAAATCTTTTGTCTCAACAAGGCAGGCAGAGCAACCTCTTGCCATCTGTTTCGGGAGATTATGGCAATGTTCCTCATAAGGAACCTTTTATAAATACTGCTCTGGATGCTGATTTTGGTGCTCACCCAATTTCAGCCGTGGACAATGCAATTTTGTCGTCTGATAGGAGACTTACTCATGACGAAGATGTTTTACGGATTGAAAAGAAACGCAAGGTATTTAATATTTTAGCAATTACTGCAGGCTAATAGGTAGTACACACAATCTCATGCATGTGTACTTATTTCTTGCAGAGTGAGGAGGCGAGGATAGCACGTGAAGTGGAAGCACATGAGAAAAGGATTCGAAAAGAGCTAGAAAAGCAAGATATTCTGAGGCGAAAGGTTTGGTTTGTTATTCTAACTTTTCTAAAACAAAATTATTTGTTGTATACTGATGCTTTGATTTTGCATGTTAAGAGGGAAGAACAGATAAGGAAAGAAATGGAGAGACAAGACCGTGAAAGGCGAAAAGAAGAAGAAAGGTTGTTAAGGGAAAAACAGCGGGAGGAGGAGAGATTCCTGAGGGAACAGAGGCGTGAACTAGAGCGGAGGGAGAAGTTTTTGCAGAAGGAATCAATCAAGGTACATTTGGAAGCCTCTTGCCTGTCTTTTAACTTTGCATATGAGTAGAAGTAATAATTAAATTTTTTCTGAAATTAGGCTGAGAAAATGAGACAAAAAGAGGAACTGCGCAGAGAAAAGGAGGCAGCAAGGCTTAAAGCTGCTAATGAGAGAGCCATTGCTCGCAAAATTGCTAAGGAATCGATGGAACTCATTGAGGATGAGCGCTTAGAACTCATGGAGATAGCTGCATCAAGCAAGGGGCTGCCTACAATATTGTCTCTTGATTTTGAAACTTTGCAAAATCTTGATCTATTTAGAGGTAGAAATTCTTTCATATGTTTTTTCTCTTCTTTTTGTTCATCTAGTAGTTTGACTTGTTTGAAACGAGAATAACAAATCCTAGAATTTAGTAATTCCTTGTATTTGTTATGTGGATGTGTATTTGTGTAGAAATGTAGTTAAACAATAAAATATGTTCTGGAACATTAAACTTTATATCTTGGTTAATATCTGATGTCCAGGAAGATTTAAACTTTTAGCTGAAATATGTTACGCACATGCTGTTTAAATTTTGAACAGAGGTTTGCATGTGGCACTGTTCTGTAATAGTTGTCATTCAAATTATATTGTTATTGCTACTTTTCGTTGCCATATTTTCATCCTGACAATTGAGGCTCTTTCTCTTGGGACTTGAGTGTTATGGTTGATTCATCTTTATAAGCTTCTAAGATGTTAATTGTGTTTCAGGCAAGCTCTGTGTTTTTCCACCCAAATCTGTGCAATTGAAAAGGGCTTTTGCAATTCAACCATGGAATGATTCTGAGGAGAATGTAGGGAATCTTCTTATGGTGAGTAGTAGGTAGTCATCTTATGTTCATTTTGTTGATTTTTCTGTTAATAAGATGATATTTTATTCAAACTGGAAAGTAGGGCAGGAGTATATAGCAATTGGAATGGTACAGATTATCTTTGGACTTGTTTTAGAGACAAATTTGTTTATAATAATTATTTTATTTGTTTTGCTATTGTTCTTTCTAATTATAGGGTAAATATGTACCAAAAATGGAAAAGAAAATGTTCATTTTGCCTCAGTTTTTGAAGAACTGAGAAGTCTATTATAGTATGTCACACAGTTGTTCATCTTGGAAATAATATCATTTCAACAGTTATATCCCGTTTTGGATGTGTTCATTAATCATGTCATTTTATTCTTTTACATGTTTAAGATGATGTCATTAAGTTTAATTTATTCTTTTTTGCTCTTAAAGATCTCTTTTGTTGGCGTAACTTTTTGTTCTTACATGGAAAATGAACAAACATGTTGATAGTCTTTCCTGTTGCCATAACTGTTATTGTCCTTCATGGATATGACATAATTTAGTTACTTCAAGGTTTAATGTAACCTCTTTAGGAAGTTTTTTAATCATCATATCTACATGCGTGAGGAGCATGCTAGATTTCTGAAGTAATTTCTTGTGCTTGAAACCAAACATTTTGATTGGACATTTTGTGCCCTATGTGTATGTGTGGAGAAGATTCTGTGCAGTTCTTTTTTTTTTTTTTTTGGGTCCTTTGTGAGTTTTGAAATGAATTTAATACTTTTTAGGTTTGGAGGTTCTTGATCACTTTTGCAGACATTTTTGGGCTTTGGCCTTTTACTCTGGATGAGTTTGTCCAAGCTTTTCATGATTATGTAAGTGCTTTTTTTTATTCTTACCTTTTGGTGATGTTTGTTTTGAGCTAGGTACTGTGTTGGTTTATTGCATCCATATTCATTTGCAACTTTCTGATCTTTCAGGATCCAAGGTTGTTGGGTGAAATACATGTAGCTCTCCTAAGATCTGTAATTAAAGATATTGAGGATGCTGCAAAGACACCTTATGCCGGGTTGGGAGCAAATCAAAATAGTGCTGCTAATCCTGGGGGTGGGCACCCGCAGATTGTTGAAGGGGTAAGCTGTTGTAAACTGCTGCTATTTCCTTAGTTTTGGGGCAGGTTCCTTGTTTTCACTATTTGTTTTTGGCCTTATCTTTTAATTATTCATATTTCTATCAGGCATATGCTTGGGGGTTTGATATACGCAGTTGGCAGCACCACTTAAATGTGCTAACATGGCCCGAAATATTACGGCAATTTGCTTTATCTGCTGGATTTGGGCCACAACTGAAGAAAACAAATATTGATCAAGCGTATCTTCATGATGGCAATGAGGTATATCCCTTTTTGATTGACATCTTGTTCTGATATAGAAGCTGTGTAGTTCTATTAACAAGGTTTATCAGTTCTATTTTCTTAAAACAAAATTTTTCTGAACCATTATATCGTAACATGCTAGATATTTAGATACTCTCTAATTTGCTTATTATAATATTCTTTGTAGTTTGTTTTTCTACATCTTTATTATTTTCTCAAGTACAGGGTAATGATGGTGAAGATATAATTTCTAATTTACGCAATGGAGCGGCGGTTGAAAATGCTTTTGCTAAAATGCAAGAAAGGGGTTTCTCCAATCCACGCAGATCTAGGCACCGTTTAACGCCGGGAACCTGTTAAATTTGCGGCATTTCATGTTCTTTCTCTTGAGGGAAGCCAGGGCCTGACAATATTAGAGGTTGCAGATAAGATTCAGGTAACCTAAGATTTAGGACTGTATACATGCCCCATTTTCTGTTGCAGGTATAACTCAATTTCCTAACTCATTTTGTTTTGAAATAAGAAATCTGGATTGAGGGACCTTACCACAAGCAAGACGCCAGAAGCTTCTATAGCTGCTGCTTTGTCTAGGGATACAAAACTTTTCGAGAGAACAGCTCCTTCAACATATTGTGTACGTGCTGCCTATAGGAAAGACCCAGCTGATGCTGAGACAATACTTTCAGCAGCCAGGGAGAGAATCCGAATATTTAAAAGTGGATTTGTAGATGGAGAAGAAGCTGATGATGCTGAAAGGGATGAAGATTCTGAAAGTGATGTCGCAGAGGACCCTGAGGTTGATGATATGGGTACTGAATTGAATCCAAAGGGCATACCCAATTCTGGGGAAGCAAAGAATTTTAACCCAAAAACTTGCTTGGAAAACAGAAAAAGTAATGAGGCTATAGAAACTCCACAAGGTGACCTTGGAAGTTCTGGTGTGGGTTTGTCTTTGAAGAATTTAGAAGCGTTTGGTGACATAAAAGGAACTCGTGCTTTGGATGATGAGTCCATCGATGCTGCTGGAACTTGCAATGTAGCAAGTACTCCTGATCAAGCTGATACAGATATTGATGAAAGCAATCTGGGTGAACCATGGGTTCAAGGATTAATGGAGGGAGAGTACTCTGATCTGACTGTTGAGGAGCGGCTCAATGCACTTGTTGCTTTAATTGGTGTGGCAACTGAAGGAAACTCAATTCGTGTTGTGCTTGAGGTGTCATTTTCTTTTTCTTCTTTGATGAAAATCTGTAAAATATTTCTGCACTTTTAATTTGTCTTTAATCTGAATGAAGAGTGCTTTTCAGGAACGCTTAGAGGCTGCAAATGCTTTAAAGAAGCAAATGTGGGCAGAGGCTCAACTTGATAAACGACGAATGAAGGAAGAGTATGTGTTCAAAATGCATTATTCATCATATATGGGGAACAAAGTAGAACCTAATCTTACAATTTCTTCAGCTGAGAGTAGGAGAAGCCCATTTGTTACTGTCGATGAAAAAAATAATGTGACAACTGTGGACCTTAATGTCCAGCAAGAGCGGTCAAGTGATCCTAACAATGACCACCAGAATTACAATAACAGTATGCTGCCTGACGGAAACATGCAAATGCAAGATTACTCTGTTGGTCCAGATAATCTCATATATCAACAATCAGGATATGCTGCTGAGAAGTCCCGCTCACAATTAAAATCTTACATTGGTCACAAGGCAGAAGAAATGTATGTATATAGATCATTGCCTCTTGGTAAAGATCGCAGACGTAATCGATACTGGCGTTTTATCACGTCTGTGTCATGGAATGATCCTGGATGTGGCAGGATCTTTGTCGAGTTACGTGATGGTCGTTGGAGACTCATTGATTCTGAAGAGGTGGTATTCTCCAACTGATTTTTTTTTTGGCCCTTTCCCTATAGATGAGTCATCAACGTCATCTCTATATGTATCTCGCTTTGTTTAACCTTTGTTTCTTTACTTTGTTCAACTTCCATAGCATCTTTCTCCTTTACCTTAACTCTTTCAATCATAGAAACCCCATCAGATATTTTGTTTACAATGAGACATTTCCCATTTGACATATTTTTTAGAAGTTCTGTATTTATGCTCTATCATCTCTGTGTGTGTTTTGTATTCTTTTAATTAAATTTTTTTACTGCTGCGTGCAGGGATTTGATACTCTGTTGGCATCTTTAGATGTCCGAGGGGTTAGGGAATCCCATTTGCACTCAATGTTGCAAATAATTGAGATGTCATTTAAGGAAACTGTTAGGAGAAACATGCATCATACTAACACCGAGAGGCAAAATCAAGAGACTGTCAAAACAGAACCAGTTGAAATGGCTCCTTGCCCTGATCACAGCATGGGCACTGATAGTCCCAGCAGTACTGTGTGTGGTTCAGATTCTGATATGTCAGAGACATCAACATCTTTTTCAATTGGGCTTGGAAGGAATGAAATTGAGAGAAATGATGCCTTGAAGAGATATCATGATTATGAGAAGTGGATGTGGAAAGAATGTGTCAGTTCTTCAATTTTATGTGCCATGAAGTGTGGGAAGAAAAGGTGCAAGCAAGTGCTGGATGTATGTAATTACTGCCATGATATTTATTTTTATGAAGACAGCCGCTGTCCATCTTGCCATAGGGCCTTTGGTATTTATAAGAGAAACTTAAACTTTTCTGAACATGTGGCTCAATGTGAAGGGAAGCTGAAGACAGACCCTGCCTCTCCTTCCTATGTTTCAGTCTCTTCTCCTTTGAGAATCAGATTGCTCAAAGTGCTATTGGCTACAGTTGAGGTGCCTTCGATGTTTTCACTTGAATTATAATTTTGTCAATACTGTTTTACCTTTATGTTGTCTCTTTCTTTGCCTTATTGAATACAGCTTAGGGTGCTTGTTCTGTGGCTCATAGGTTTGTATTCCATCAGAAGCCCTTCAACCTGGTTGGACTGACAGCCGTAGAAAATCTTGGGGCATGAAGCTTTATTCATCATTATCTGCTGAAGACCTTATTCAGGTTTAAAAATTTTGGCTTTTGGCTTCTGTCTTCTAAATACCATTTTTGCTATTTTTTTTTGTTGAGAAATACCTTTGTGCTGATTAGAATTGCATAAATTTTCACCTCTTATGATTCAAAATTGGCCATTATCCCGTTTACACTTTTTATATCAGAAATAACAGTTAGTGGGTTTTTTTTCTCTGTTAACCTTCCATAGTTGTGTTTGTTATCTCAATAAATTGGCCAAAAAAAAAAAGAGGAAATCTCAGATGTACAGAGCTATGATTTTGTATGATTGCTTAACATGTCAGATTGAACTCATCTCCTGTTGATACTTCATGTTTTGGTTCTTTATTAGGAGGTATATTCTGCAGTGGACTTTATTTTGATAACTTCTTGAAAGTAGGGAACTAACTACAAATGAAGCAAATTGTTGAAGAAAATAAAATTATATTAAATCTCTCTTGAATTATAAACTAAGTACATAGACATACCTTTATATAGGCTGAAATAATAAAGCAGGAATCCTCATAAATTTAAGAATCCTTAACAACCTAGGAAAAAACTAATAATACTTAAATGAAAAATATACTTAATAAGACTAAACCTAGTAAAACTAAATAAGTCTAATTTTATTTCTAACACAAACCAAAAATCACCATATCGCCATAAAAATGGATCGTGGATCCTATCCAAATATGATGTGCAGTTCAGCTATAGTCCATGAAACTTTACTAAATCAAATACACAATTAAAATATATAACTCCCTTATAGATACAACAAAGTATGTGAAATGGAAGTTAAGGAACATAAGATAGTTCACCATGAATGATGAGGTTCCTTTGGAAGACTTCATCCATGTGACCATCTAGGTGACACTTTCTTGTGCTGCAAAAATAATTTTAAAAATACAACTCAAATGATATGAGAATCTGTACATTCTTTCTTTGCAAATCTCATGGTAAGAGGTCCCAATGCCAAGAATTGTATCTGAAGCATTTGCTGGTGAAATCTTGTTTATATTGGTCAATCTTTTGTTTGTCTTTTTCTTTTTCCTTTAAAGTTAATTTTACTCTTGTGCATACAGTTTCAGCGTAAAACACCTAATACACTAATGTGAGTGGTATCATCTATTTACTCTTGTTTGTTACATTTATCTAATAACCTTTTTAGTTTTACATCTGAAAGACTTGAAAATGTTGAAACACTTTTTTTTTTCTTCAGATGCTGACACAGCTGGAGAATGCTATAAAGAGGGACTTTTTGTCCTCAAACTTTGAAACAACTTTTGAATTGTTGAACTTGGCTAATCAATCTGCATGTAATGATACTTCCAGTCCAGAAATGGTATCCGTACTACCATGGGTGCCACAAACAACAGCTGCTGTAGCTTTAAGGCTCATGGATCTTGACAGGTCCATATCTTACCTGCTGCATCAGGAAGTGTGGTCTCAAAAAAATAAAACAGACCGGTACTTACTAGTGAGTATTCTCACATGGTGCATTTATTCACTGAGTGTGCAGATTGTTCTTTTGAATACAAAGGAATCTATTACATGCTTGATTTCTGAGAATCAGACTAGCTATGGCAAAGGATAGCCTTGGATTTCCTTGTAGTTAAGAGATGAAATGAGGGAGAGAGGTTATAACAACATTTTCTCATCGCATAGCATCTATTTTAAGGGTTAAGAAGGGTGGGCAGAGAACTTTAAAACATTGTTGCTTACTAATTATTTGATATTGATGCAATATTGTATCTCTGCTTATGTCAGAATTATTGATTGCTGGGTCAAAAAGATTCTTGGTTCAACAGTTCATGCAAGTATTGAAAGTTTGATGATGAGTTACTGTCTTGTGTCTAAATTCTTTTCTCCATGTCTTTCTGATACATCCAATGCTTTCCTATGCTGTGTGTGTTTAAGTGGTGAATATGAGGTGTCTTTTGGTACTAGAAGTTTTAAGCACTCACTTCAAAACCATGCACATATCATGAAGAAGAATTATGCTTTAGGCACATATGAGCGTTCCAAAATATATCATTTGTATGGCACTTCAATGCTGTATGCTATACATATTTTAAAGATTGGGGTAACATTTGTGGTTGGTGGTTGTCCTAAATTCATATGCCGCAATTAAATCATAATGGAAGTGTTTCTGACTTAATTCTTTCTGTCAAACTTTTTAGAAGCTTCCAGCCAAACATGCTGTTGTGAAGAAGAATACCAGAGATGAGGAATTGGCCAAAACTCGATACCATGTCAATTCTATTCGAGAAGCAAACTGGGTTGATGTGGGGATTGGACTTGCTGGCCCCAGCCATGGACGAGGGAACCGTGGAAGGGGCCGTGGCCGTAGTACCCGCTCTGGAAGATCTCAGAAAAGAGTTGCTGGTTCCAGATCTGAACTTGGTAAGAGAAGCACAAGCTCCAGTGGTGGGAGAGTAGGGCAGCTACCGGTATGGAAAGGGAAATCTCGTGGAGGAGGTGGGCGCAAGGGTGGTCGCCGCAGCGCTAGAAGTAGGCAGAAATCAGCAAAGAAGGTGGTTGGGGACAAAGATACTCCAAAGGAAAGCATATTTGAAAAATCAAGAAATTTTGCAGGTGATGAATGGAATGGAGATGAAATCACCAGATTGCAAATGCAGGATGCTGGAAACGCTAGCAGTTCAGGAAGGTCAGAATATGGAGATGAAAATGGTCAAGCAACTGGAGATGAATACACTGATATAATACTGGATGAGTATGGTGGCAGTTTTGACGGCAGGTCTAATGACTTGCTGGAAGGAAGTGAGGATAATGTAGATGCCGATGAAGAAGAAGAGGATGAGGAGGGACACGACGGTGCGGGAGATGAACAAGGTGATTTAGACGTTGAAGGATATATAGACGAGGACTCGGATGAAGAAGAGGAGGGAATCAGGAATGCAGATGGGAACCGGAACGGAGGCCCTAACGAAGGTACAGGGTCCTCATCCTCGGAATACAGTGACTAACCAGAGACAACTTAACATGAAGAGAGTTAGCTTTTTCTAAGTTAAATATTCTTTTCATTCGATGGTGCAGCGCTATCCCTGTAATCGAACTTTGCTTAATCTGTCAGTGGGATGGATAGATTGGGCGACTGACTGTTCATAGTAAATAACTCCACTGTACTAAAGTTATATAGATGAATGGCATAGTACGGTCACGCTTAATTGGCCGCCTGTAATCAATGGATTGAATCTCTGCACCACGTCATTATCTGTTTATAGATTGGGCTTAATATTTTAAATTTATATCCTAAATAACTTAATATTTATTAAGTGATAAATTGAGATGATAAATAATTTTGAAAACCGTTTACATTTCACTGAAAAAGTATCAACATATGTAACATTATTAATATTACTTGATGGTAGAATACATTTCACCCTACAATCTTAGACCCCGAATGGTATTTTTGTTTTTTCTGAGTGATTTTGTCATTAAGATGCCTTCAACCTAAATTCTGTGGCAAGCACGCATCGAATCAAAGATTTCCTTCATGTATGCTGATCAATTTAAAAGCACATAAAGACCTTGTCCGCTATTGTTAATCGATTTATAATTATATCTACATTTTCTCCCCTTAATCGGTGTGCATTAATGGAGCAAAAGGTAATCTTCTACACAATATAAATGTTACCAAAGACATTCGGTCCTTTCTTTTTATTTAAATCTTTTTTTTCAGTCCCAGGGTGGGGACTCCTATTTTCCCCAGCACCCGAACCACTTCTAAATAACACAATAATAATTTCTTTTTTCTTTACTTCCATGTTTTGTGAAAAATGATTACGTTACAACCAACACAACCCTCTTTATGTATTAAATTAACTGTCGGCAACCTTAAACAAGAACTATTAAAATTCTAAATCACAACGTACTGAATGAACCAGCCCCTTGATGATACATACTCATCTCACGAATGTGTATTCACAAAAGTGTGCTCTGTAGACTGTTTCTCCAGAGTAATTTTTGTCTACGTCTTATCTCAAGGACCAAGAAGTTTCCTAATTCCAGCTTTCTGTTCAGCAGTCAACCTTATCGGAAACTTAATGTTGAATTTTATTCTCAAGTTTCCTTTCTTTGAGGGGTCTTTCTGAAGTGGCATCCCTTCCCTTGGTACAACCTCCTCATACGTAGGATGAATCACACTATTGATTGGGATTGTTAGATTCCTGCCATCCAGGGTAGTGAGGTGCACTGTGTAACCTGTCAAGGCTTCCACCAGAGATATCTTTTGTGTGACAATCAAATCATTTCCATCTCGAGTGAACACACTGTGAGGCTTCTCGTCTATTATGAAGACAAGATCTGCAGGTACAACATTTGGCTGTTCATTACCTTTCTCAGGGAAGGTGATCTTTGTTCCCTTCTTCCATCCTGGCTTCACATCAATTGTTAGGATTTCTTCAACCTGCATGGACTTGCTGCACCCAACAAAAATAAGTTAAGCCTTCTATCAAGAGATAACAAAATGGCTTTGTCAAGGTTTCGAATGTTAACAGCACCATTAATACTATGACTCTCAAAAATTGCTGACTAATTACTTCATGTTTAAATTTTCAACATCATTCTCAGACTTATAAGTAGCCCACTGGAAAAAGATTGATCCATCTATCCAAACCAAGCACAAAGCGAAATGCAAAGCCTTTTTAACTTATTACCAGCAAAGCACAACTCTAGGAGGTCTAATGTATGCTCGCCACTACTTTCAAGTAATGAACTCTGAGTTTTGAGGAAAACAAACCTAATTTTTCTTTGTCTGACGAGTTAGATGTTATAGTTCTTAACTAGATCTAGATGTGAGAAAAGTGATAGCAAGATCATCAATCACTGGGCTCTGGGGAGTCTGTTATAGCTAGAATCATCACTAGTTTAAGTAAAAAATATTCAAGACCACAAATGATTAGGCAGTTTCTCAAAACAAGTATGAAAAGAAAAATCATCTCAAGACTGATGAAGCTAGTGCAGACTGAAAAGTTAGTGCCGGCAGATATCTACATTGAGGGGAAAAAAAAAGAGACCTAATAGTACAACCCAGAAAGGTAATGTTGAATTTTTTGCTTTGTAAGCACTCCAACACTACAGAGTTCTGATATTGTACTACACACTTAGATAAAGGAGAAACCACAAAATTCCTTCCCACAATCCAAATAATGTGTCAGACTTGTTAATTTATTCGAAATGATGAAGTATTAATCAAGATTGCAATCAGGATTCTTAAACAAATCATTTACAATCCAACAATAAAAAGGCAACTAGTAAAAGCCATTAAATTAGTACATAACTAAAAACCAGGCAACTAGTACAAGACTTAATTTAATGTAAAACCTAACAACTGAATAGAGAAATATACTTTCCAGCAGCTACTATATACTACAATGTACTATCCAACCATAAAAAGGCAAACCTTTTACACTAATGAGTTTAAGCATAAGATACCGTCAAAATAAATAAATGTCATTACTCAATAGCAACCGCAGCAGATAACTCAATGCTCAGTTTAATAAAAAAATAAATAAATAAGTCCAATATTCAAATCTACAAAAATAAAAGCAAACAACCAAGAGAACAACCATTACGCCTAACAATTTTTTTTTTGGAAAAAAAAGGAACCAATTATTATAGACACTTACCCACTTATATCAACAATCTCTCTGGAAATCTTCATCTTCTTAGTAGTCCCTCTATATAGCTCCTCAAGACTACAAGGCAACCTATTCTCAATCGGAGGCGCTTTTCTAGGCACACCACCACCCATTGATCCTCCTACTTCACCAAATGACCCAAATACATCATCACCAAATATCCCACTTGAGAATCTTGATCCTCTCATCCCTCCACCACCTCCCATGCCCCCAAATGGGCTTGAAAACCCGAAAAACTCTGCAAAAATGTCATCTGCACTTCGGGGATTGAACCTAAATGATGTAGGCCCTTCGCCCGTGGAGAAGTAGGTTGCTCCACCAGGACCGCCAGCATCTGGTGGTGGCATCTGACCCTTTAACCCCTCTTCACCATACTGATCGTACACTGCTCTTTTTTGAGGATCACTTAGAACCTACACATACAAAGAGTTTCAATCAATACGAACACATCCCATTTCAGTGACATATCAATTAACGAAAGTTAGTGGGGAATTTATGCAAAACAATTGAGAGGAGGAAAATACTAATGAGGGAAATTTATTCATTGTTAAATTGAGATTTTGGAAATTGTTTTACAACAAGAATATAAAAAGGAATATAGCTTCGCGATTTGTTGTGTTATTAATTTACAGTTCTTGTGAGTTTTTATTTTTCCAGAGCTTGGCTCCAAGTTGATAACGAATTTAAGATATCCAGATGATGATATTAGATCTTCTGATGATTAATGCTATCAAAAATGGAAACTGTGGACTAAAAGAACCGACAGTTAGACAATAGAAAAAACATATCCAATAAATCTAAGATCGGGTGTAATAATCGCAAAACATACTTGACTAATAATATTCAAAACTGGGCAGAAAATTAAAAATTTAAAAAAAAAATTGATTACCATTCATCTGAAGCAGGAAACAAGAATATACCTCATAGGCTTCAGAGATTTGCTTGAACTTAGCTTCAGCTTCCTTCTTGTTATTAGGATTCTTATCAGGATGCCATTTCATGGCAAGCTTCCTATAAGCCTTCTTCAAGTCTTCGTCTTTAGCATTTCTATCAACCTGCAATATCTTGTAATAATCAACTCCCATGTTATCTTGTTTCTCTTCTCTCTTTCTCTTCTTCACTTTCACGATTTCTTTTGCTCTTTCTTCCTTCTACGACTTCGAAGCTTATCTGCTAAAACTTTCAAATGGCTTCAACCTCTGTTGCAGACGATGCTGATGATGGATGATAAGTGGGCAAGTGGGGTGTGGCGCATTAAAATTCCGAAAATAGTGTTTTTTAGATGAATTCAGAATCCTGTCGAAGCTTCCAGAAATCACGTAGCAACGTAATTACGTCTTGTCAAAACATTACACCCCGTCTTTCAGGCATTTTCGTCACAGTCCTCCGTATTATCGCCTGATCGTATTTCGATGGGACCCATTTGTCGATCCATTGGTCTGTGACAATTAGGGATGCAACTAGCTGTTCCTCTAGATTTCTTTTTTTTTTTTAATTTATTTACTTGTGATTATTTAATAGAAATTAAAAAAATAAATTATTATGTTTTGTGTTACAAAGAATATTTATTTAGTCTTCTTAGACCGGGTCTATAAATACATTTGAAATTTATATTGAAACAGGGTTAAGTCACACCTAATATAATTTTATAGGTTGAGTTATGTCTTATATTATAAATTTCATGTCAATTTCAATGTAAATTCAGTATAACTTTATTTGAGAGGGAGGCAGGAAGTTGGCAAAATTGAATTTATTTGAGACAAATTGTTTATGGTTACACATGCCAATTAATATTAATATTAATATTTGATAGATTAACGAAAAAATAAAATATTTGCAAAACGTTTAATGGATAGGATACGTATGTCTAACACAATATTAAATATTGTCGTTCTTTTAATTGTAATAATACTTCCACTATATCAAATATTTTGAAATAATGTATTGTAATAATAGACGAATCACACACACACACACACACGTATATATATATAATTTAATTAATATTTCATTAAGGATTAAAAGCTTTAAAACATATTTTGTTACGTTGTCTCTGAAAACAAATCAAGAAGACCGGATTCCTGTTTCTACGAAAGGTAAAAGCGGAGTAGCTGGAAAAAGTTCATAAATAAATAATATTATATAAAATAAAAAAACTAAGTAAATTCTAACCAATGAAAAATTCCTTATTCTAAGCGAGAATTTTTATTTATTTTTTAAATGGAACCGAGCAAGAATTAAACCTATTGCAATAATTGCTAATGCCATTAATTTGGCACTTAACCAAATTGAAAAATCACTTGAAATTGCATAAGATAATTAAAATAGTATTAGAAAGATTTGAAGCCCAAAAAAGGAGGAATTCTTATTTCTAAAAGCTACGTTTTACAGGAAACCAGTGAATAAACCCAAACGGATTGGTCTCAAAAGTCAAAAGCACAAATTGTTTCAATAATAACTACGAAACAACCTAAATCTCATCTGAACCCCAACAGAAGCAAAAAAAAAAAAAAAAGAATTACAAGATTAAAAATAAACAAAGAAGAATTATTATCGTCGGTCAACAAGGTATCTGATCGGTGAACCATCTGAGTACTTTGATGGGAAGCTTCACCAGCGCCACCGCAAAATTTGCAAGTCCAGCGAAGCAAATGCAGCAGGGGCACAGGCAACTCAGCACACTCCTGCACCGTTCAACCACAACCGTTACCAGTCAACTCAACAAATTAAACCAACAATTACGTATTTCTATTGATAAAAAAGAAAAAGAAAAAGAAAAAATCAATATCCCCTTTTAAAATAAACTAATGAAAAGAAACTTACCCTATAACCCAGATCACAGCACCAACAAGAGATAAAACCAATGCGATCAAAGCAAAGGGAAGACCTATCAAGAAACCCAATGGCCTGCACTCTGTCATTTTTCTTTCTCTTGTTTATTTTGAACTGAAAGAGAGAGAGAAAGTGGAATGTTTCTATATGGAGTTTTTGATATTTCTACGTCGAGAATCAAAGCTATAGAAGAACAAGACGCGGTGTAAAACTACCCCGATCCACTACTTTTTCACATTGACGCAAGTACCCGTATGAAACCACCAAATTGGACGTGGTCACGAGGGATTTCGGTCGTCGTATTTCAGAAGTCAAAGGGTACTTTAGGTATTTCAGTAATAATTTAGAATCTTCTTCGCTTTTTCTTTAGTTTCCACCTTCCAGGAAGGAATGAGACTGACGGGCATTAGCAGCGTGTGAAGATGAGATAGATGATGACGACTCGACGTTTTTCACATTGTTGAATACTTGTTGTTAATGATATTATTGGGCCTTTAATGGGCTTATATTGGCTCAGTTTCGAGAAAACTCATCAAACTTTTAATGGCCTCATAAAAGAACTGATAACTCTGGTTAAAGCCCAACTGAGATGTAAACAGATCCTATGAATGGGCTTGAACTATCAGTATCGGTGTCCGTGAAAGCAGGAAGGAAAATGAACGAAACTTGAAATTCAAATCAAATGGAAATGGGTTATTTTTTTCTTCAACTTTTGCTTCAAGCCCAGCTGGTCCAGGGAGGACATTCTCTGCGCTGCGATAGTGATATTTTTCTCGTTTATGAAAGTTACGTGAACAAAATGGGAAAGGAATCAACCGCATTTGCATACTATCATTTCTCTTTATTAGTTTCAGTTTTTACATAGAATAAATATATATACACATTACATATACGCCATTCTTTTTATTCAGGAAATATATATATATATATATATATATATATATATATTGATTGCATGAAAGACAAAATGGTCTTCTCCAATCTACCCCACACATATCAATCGGCACTTTAATATTTAAAATATCATTTCACATACGTACTAGACAAAACTTATAATTCAGCAAGTTCTGCTGTATAGAGGATCGTGTAAAGTTTCTGTTAAAACAGTGTACAAGTTATTCAATACTATGTGAGTGGCCCATTCCATTATTTAAATTCGTCAAATTTACTGGCCTTTATTTACTGTGTTTATTTTTTTACTATATATACCTTGTGTTTGACGCTTGTTACCCAACCTAGCTGCTATTCAATAACAACCAAGTAACAAACATCGTCAGCCTCAAGCCTCCGAAATTTATTATTATAAATCGTTCTTGTCCTATAAATACATATATGCATATGCCCAGAAATATCGCTGTAATGATAAGTTCAGTACTATCGGTTCTTTATTTTAGTAAACTATAGCATAAAATCTGATACAATATGTTTTGGTCTTAACATTTTTAAATCATTTATTCTATGTAGCATATATGTGTGTGTATATATATATATATATATATATATATGTCTTCTCAAAACACAGCAGAATGACCAATATATATTATACTCCCCTATCGTTTGGTGCAATATCCCAACATCGTTTCATAATTTAGAAAATATCTCGTTATATTCATATATTAATTTAATTAGAAGTGAAATCTAATTTTTAAAGATAATTATTAAAACAACCTTACATATCTGACTTTGTGAAATATACGAGTCTTATTAGACAGGCAATGGACCCTGAATAACAAAACATAAAATTTATTAGTTGAACAAAATAAATTATAAAATCATATAATTAACCTCTAAAATTAATCCTAAATCTAAATTAACCCCCGAAAAATAAATAAATCAGGTGCAAAGCTTCTCTCTCTCTCTCTCTTCTCTTTGCAAAATTCTTCTTCCTCCTTGGTAATCTCTATCAACGCCGAAACAATAGCTTGTCAATATTACATGATACAATATCTCCTTCTTCGTCTATCTCCATCTCTCTTTTTTAATCTAGTAAGCCTCTTTCTCTTCAAAACTGAGCCACTACCATTGCTAGCGCCTTTGTCGCTACTAATGTTGATATGTTAGTTGGATCACAGATTATTGAAGATGGTATTGTATTCCAAAGTATTGACAGTTTCCTCGACGATGAAAATCAACAATTTTAGTATTACAGTGAGTGATTGGTTTTGCATAACTTTTTTTTTATAAATTAAGAATATTCAGTTTTGTCTAAAAGTTGTGATTTGTGGGTAGCAAAATTTATCTTTTTATTTTTGGTTTTATAAGATGTTTATGGGAAAGATAAAAAAATTCTAAAATTTTCTTTTCGCTTATTTTCTTATTATTTTATTTTATAACTGTAATGTTGTGCTAAAAAATTATTCAAATAGTACTGTTGCATGGGGATATTCCTTTATTTTAGGTTTCTTAAACATAGAGATGTTTTTTTTGAATTTATTAAAAAACAATTTTACCTTTCAAAAAATTATTCTTTTATTAACTTAAATTACGAATAAAAGTAACAGAATATTTTAAACTATAAGAGGGTGTTAGGGTATTACACCAAATATAGAAGGACTATCGTTCACTAGCTCTCCCGTACAGACATATATATATATATATATATATATATATATATATATATATCTAGTACAGCATTAATTAACTTATGCATGTTATGAGATTTCATGGAGACAAGGCAGAGAGTAAAATTAATTGATTTGAAAGCTGTAAATTAAATGACTTGCGGTAGTCCTTCACCCAACAAATTAATTAAGGAAGTACACTATTAATGTAGAGGCTTTTCTTACAGGTTCTTCTGATTTTCCATTTTCTTCTGAACTGTTGTGATTGCATGCATGCAGCTAGCACACCAACGGAAACTAATGTCGGAACTGCACAATTCTACCGTCTACACCCACCAACCACTTCCAGAAGAGGGAGCCAAATTAATGTTGGAGGTGGTCCTATTGGTTCACGATCAATTTGCTATTTATGTCTGAATCATATATATTTTGCCCCAACTCTTACTTTAACCATGATGTATAAGTCCATGGAAAGTAAAACCGTGTCTGCAACAGCTCACATCAGTATATATAACTTCTTCGAAAATAACTCGTTGATATCAATTAATTAAAGGGAATTTAGTTGAACTTCGAAAAGCAAATTGGTTATAGATATATCACAGGTTAAATAATTTCAGAAGAGCAAACCAAAACGGGATGAATTATTGAAGGAGCTGGTGGGTCTGAGACAGTGCTAAGATTTTGGATTGTATAGAAGACGGACAAGGGGGACCAGTTTTTCTGAAAATGACAAATTGATAGAGAAAGTCAGATTCCCGTTTACAACAAAATCACCAGCAACTACAATTATTGCCAATTTTCAGGACCCACGATACACAATGGGCAACATGTTCATTCATATATATCCTGCAACACTATCAATATTATAAAGACATCTGTGTCCTTTTTTATAACGTACTAACAAAACTGCATCAAATTGTTGACATGTTAATTTCTTCATGGTCCCTTATTCCGTTTACGTCGCCCAAATATGTGTTTGCTGTTTGAATGGTTAATTAGGGCTCAGGAACAATAAATAGCTCCTGTGCTGGCCATTTTAGGAATGGTTGAAGACAATTTAATTAGCTCCGTGAAATTAATAAAGAGAAAAGGGAGCACTTCTAATAATAATAATGATACCAAACAAGTCCTTATTAAATATTATCTGGACCAGACGTCGACCGTGAATGTAAAGATTGACGACAACATGTAGAAGAAAAAGGAAGATGATGAAGTACTAGTCATGGTAGCTGCTGAAGACAAACTGGGTAGAAGAAATATCTTTAAAATGTGGATAGTGATAATTAATTATTGTTTGGGAAGATAGTCCCGAGCCCACGAGATTAATGAGTTTCGTCCTAATTGGCCCATTCCTAGTTATTTTTAATGCATTTTAGTCTAATTAGTTTAAGAGGAATATTTTGTCAGATATGACAGCGAAATAGTTTATTCAGTAAGACAATTATTTGACAGAATTCTTACAAAAAGAAAAATTTAAAATTGACAATTTTAATTTGATAGATTTCTCTAGATTCTGTTCGAGTTCTGTTAGAGTTCCGAATATTATTAAGAATAAAAAATTAGTACTCTTATATATATGTCACATTCTCTTTATAGAAAGGGATTCACAATACTCACAATTTATAAATTTATAGAGTAAGAAAGATTCAATATTTATTGTATGATATGCTAATTTCAATATTAACAATTATATAAAAGGATATATTGTAGGTTCAATGTATACATAAATATATATATATAGAGAGAGAGAGAGAGAATTTTTAACTTTCTAATAACACAAAGTTAAAATATTATTAAATAATCAAATTTCTGTTGTCTAATATATATATATATTGTTCTTGTGGTTGTTAAGGTTGTCATGAAACCCTTTTATTTATTTTCATGACTTTCAAAGAGAATCGTATATTTATCTAATAAATGAATTTCTTATGATATTAATAAAATGGCTAGCTAGTTGTTGGCATCAGTCACAGATATATAATAACATTAATTAGTGATGATACTAGATAACATATTTTTTTTGTAAATCAATCTTTTTATCGGTATTGTTATATAACAATGACATGTAAGATATACGTTTATTAATTTGTGACTAATAAAGATTTTTATATAGACAACAATATTATATTAATAAATATCTCACTTTTTTTATTAGATTTATTACATACATTGTGTTTTTAAAGATATGTCTAAAACTATTGTAATTTGATAGTGTTATATAAGGTTGAAATTGTTGAACTTCGTTAACTTTTGTCATATAAATGAAATTGAACACTTAAACACAGAGACATATGCTCTCGTCGAGACTTCAATGATTGAGAATATATACGATCTTTTCTTTTTCTTTTTTTTTTAGTTTCTACTTTAAAATTAATGGGACATAAAAATATATATTTTACATAATTAAAGATAACCCTTCAATTAATTAAAAGGCTTAATTTTATGACAATGATTATATATCTTGGTACCTACGTATAGGAGCATATAATTTAAAGTTTTGTTTGTTTGTTAGTGTTATTTTTTTTTATTTGGTGAATTGATGGGTTCAAGGCTCTACAATTGGTTGTTGAAGGGCTGAATCAATTTGAAACTTGATAGTCAGTTAGTTTTATCAGTAAATGAACTAATTAGGACATCATGATTATGACCCGCAATCCAGCAGGAGTAGTACTAGTGGCCCAGTTGTTTCCCTCAACTGGAGGAAATCAGACTTTCAAGGTACCACTTCTGTTGTGTCTCAATTTTATCAATAATTAAATTAACTCCAGTTGATGGAAATATAATAATGTAAACTCTTAATTAAGTACAAAATTTATTTTATTAATTGTCAAATAATAATAAGAAGAATAAGATTGTGAATAAGATTTTTCAAAGAAAAATTAGTTATATTAATAATTTATTGCAAAATGAAATAAAATATATTAGAAGAAAGGCAACCATGCATATTCACATGTTAATCAGTATTTAATTAAGTAAATCAGGTCACTTGGGTTGGGGGGCCGAAACACAACCATAGATGAAATAGACTAATAAAGAGATTAAGAAAATTGATTAATGCGTCCAATAAATCATCTTAATTTTATAAATAATTCTTAAATATTAACCAATTATCTCTAGAACACTTACTGTGACGCGGCCGTCGGTTAATCATCATCATCAAAATTCTCCACCTTGATTTTTTGGAGTCAAAATTTGCTTATTAAATTACGCCTAAATAAATTTTTATTTTTTATAATTATTAACAATAATATGCAGTTTGCTCGAAGAAGATTAGCAAGAATCAAGAGAACTGCAATAATATGGAAGAAGTTAAGAGTCCTTTATTGTATGATATAATTAATCAAAATACTAAGTGATGTGATTTATGAGTAGGAGTGGCTAGAAATGATGTGAGCCAGGCACAAAAATGGGGTGATTAAAGAGAAAAAGAGTGATTAATAATGAATTAATGCACAAAGCACGAGATGGGAGGAAGACTTTAGTCTTTAGGTGACCGTGAAAGTGATATGACTTAAATTTAAACCGACAAGCACTGCCGGACCCGTATGCGACCCACCTGTCCCTCCCTCTAACTCTTCATTTTCACATCCACACCGTTTTAAATTAGTGTTAGGGTTAGGGTTTTCTATTATGTACAGAAGAACTAAAAAATTAATTGTTTAATTATTGCTCTCATATGAGTTGAGAACCCAAACCCAGTCGCCATTTCATGTTATTTAATTTAATTTAACTTCGTCTTATGATATTGATGATCCTCTTTTACTATGAAACCACTCATTAATTGTGATATTTAAAATAATATTATATATATTAAATTATATCTCAAAATAACAAAGTAATACTTAATTTGATAGTTCATTGAGTAATTAATATATTTTGTAATTTTTAAAATTATTTGTAACATTATATTATTTCACTATTTATTAATTATTTATAGTAGGACTAAAATAAATAAATAAGAATACAATCCAAGACATGTAACATTGACGGTGACATTAATTCATTATGATTGATTCGTTTAATTGAGAGATAAAAGGAAACGCTAACCTAAACACGTACTTAGAGAGAAGACAGTAAATTAATAGTTGTTCAATTAATAATTGCGTATGTAATTTAAAATTGAATATAACATTAGAATTTCTAAAGATAATATTACTCATATAATTAATAATGATAAATATATAGTTTACTAGATAAGGTGAGCGATACCCAACCATTAATTTTTGGAATGATTCGATTAGCTTAGTTTTGGAACAATAACAGCCAGCCACAAGTCACGACATTGACCCACTGTTAGTGGCAATTTAAAATTTTATCCATTTTTAATTTTCTTGTATTTTTGGACTTCGTTTATACACGAGTTCGAGTTGAATATATACAGACATTTAATTAGCAATATTATATATAGCATGCTGTGAGCTGCTGAACCGCAGAGATTTTTCTTCTTCTTCTTTCTTCTATTTTGTTCCCCCTAAATCATCCAATGAAATTTTAACTTACTAATATCCTCTCTTTGATGACAAAGACAAAAATAATAATAAATTTAAAAATTTTAATTTATTAAAAGCTACATTAATTGAGAGAATTTGTCTTAAATAGAGCAAAATTTGTCCAAATTAAATGCAAAATTTTATACTCTGCTCTTAATAGATTATCTGTCTAAACTAGGTGGAAAATTTTATGGGTGGCACCATCTCAAATCTAAGTAGATTGCTCAAATTAGATGAGTGTATGCTTTATGGATAAAACTATTTTAACTTTCAATTCAATAGATTATACATGTATCTCTAGTATTAAAAGAGAATTTTAACTAAAGAAAAAACTTTAACAAGATCTTTCTATTTAAAGGTATAATTTGGTCGAGCTATACCATCGTGAAATCATAATTTATGACAAAATTAATTAACTTTTTCTTACAGTAAACTTTAACTATTTATAATAAATTGGTCATTTTCCGTCCTGCTAGCCTCTATATCATCCAATTAATTCTTTCCAAATTTTCAGGTTTTAAATTTACCAAATCCTCAGAAAATAACTGTAGAAAAATAAGCCACTCAGATCACAACATGGGTGCCATTCAATTGAAGAATGAAGATTTGAGTTTCACACTCTACAAAGTGTGAGACTCTTCCACTTCTTCTGTAATAAAGAGCCATTATCTTTTAAGAATACGAGCGTCACTTTCAATAAATTTCTGATGTATTAATATTATGCTATCGTGAGACATCAATGTAATAAGTAATATTCATAAAAAAAAAAAAAAAGGTAAAACATATGTGTGTATGTAGGAAGGGCGCAGGGCCACCATTTTCTTTTTTTGGAATATCAGGGCCACCATTTTTAAAAGAACTAAAGATGACCAAAAAATTTAATTGACTTTTAAAAGTATGCATGGGTTTATCACAGGAACATAATGATATTATATCATCTGTCATTTGAGAAAATCCAAAGGTCAATTGGGTTACCCACATGAACATTTTCTTTTCTTTTATATATACTGTACTACAGATGTGCATGAGCCACTGCTGATAAATATATAACACACACACACACACACATATATATATATTCAATCCAATTCTAACCCTACTCATCATTGAATTTATTCCCTCTCCAATTGCCTTATTCCTTCCCTCTAAAACCTCATAGAAATTATTAAATAAAAGCTCAAAAGCCCTTTTCAGATTTTTAAAACCTTCAAAAAAAGGTCATCCACAAACATATACAAAAATAAATGGGAAAAATATTTCTCTGTGTCTAGATAGCGTACCCACCCAAACAAACAAAAACATAAAAACAAACAAAAACCAGAGATCTGTAGACAAGTTGTGGTTGAAATCCAGTTTCTCCACACTCCACTCCACTTAAATTTGCAAACAAACAAAACTACAGCAAAGCCGTTAACACCAGTTGTCTGCTCTCTTCATCTCCGTTCAATATCGCCGGAAAAAGAAAAAAAGAATCCTACTTCTGCTAACACTTTGATCTACACTTAGACTGTTTTTCATGCAATAATATTGTATTACGTAAGTACTGCACCATATAGCATATCTATCTATCTATACAGCGTGCAAGTTCGAAGCTTCAAGCTTCAAGATTTTTCCCCACACAGCTTCGACTTTTTGAATTAATGCTAGCTGTGTCAACTTTGAGGAACACAAACAAAGATGAGAACCAAGGACAGATGGTGGAGAGTTTTACCATCGACACACAAGAGTTTCCCGACTTCTCCGATACAAATCTGCTTGACAGCATCGATTTCGATGATCTTTTTGTGGGCATCAACGATGGTGATGTGTTACCGGATTTGGAGATGGACCCCGAAATCCTTGCAGATTTCTCCGTCAGCGGTGGTGAGGAATCGGAGATAAACACTTCCGTATCGGTTGAAAATAAAGTTGGGGATAATTTGAAAAAGGAAGAGGAAGACAAGGCTTCTGGTTCTAGCTCAGGTTCAGGTTCAGGTTTAGGTTCGAGTAAAGGAGATGAGATTGTAAGCAAGAGAGAAGAACCTGCAGGCTTGAAAACCTCGACCGGTAGAGATGGCGACAAGGGAAGAAAATCATCGGCACAGACGAAGAATAACAATAACCAAGGGAAGCGAAAAGTGAAGGTAATGATATTGAGCTCGTTATAATGATCTTTTAGTGCTACTTTTCATCTTGCTTATGGACATAATTATATATATATGAATTATCTCTCTCTCTCTCAATTATAGTCATTCACAAACTTTTTGGTTGTGCAAAGAGATCACGAGAGTCCTGGGATCCGTTTGTGAATTGCCTGTAACAACGGCACGAAGGGTCAAATCAAAATTTTAAGAGAGAGCGAGAGATCAGAATGAAATTTGAAAACAGTTTTGTTTTCAATGGGATAATGAAGAAGATAATTTCTTGAACTGTGTGTAGGTGGATTGGACGCCCGAACTGCACCGGAGATTTGTGCAAGCGGTAGAGCAGCTGGGTGTGGATAAGGCAGTGCCTTCGAGGATTTTAGAACTCATGGGAATTGATTGTCTCACTCGCCATAATATCGCCAGCCACCTGCAAGTACAATCTCCTAACTTCTTTTCTGGCTTAAATATTCCTTTGAACAGCTCCAACTTTATATTCGGGTTCTGCTACTAGCTAATTCTAGCCTTCTCTTGATTCTTCTTTGTTAATTTTTTTTTATAAAACAGTTTTTCTTTATTTTTTCTTTTAAAAAGAAAATCTTTTTAGGCTCTGAGTTAATTTTTTTCCTTTATTTTTCATGCAACTCCATTTTTAAAAGATCGAAGCTGGGAATTAGCTGTTCAAAACATGTGCATATTTGAACCAAAAAATTTAATTCAGCCCTTAGAATTATTGTTTTGGAAGCAAACATGTTGACTTAAGTAATTACAAATGTGATATCTTCCATTCTTCGTATTCTTCCCTTTTCCAACAAATTTATAATTTCAAAATTTTTTCTCTAATGCTATATGGCTTGATTAATTTTTTCTGACTTCTGTAAGTGCTGAAGAAGCAAACTTGTGGATTTTATACAGAAATATAGATCGCATCGGAAACATTTGCTGGCTAGAGAAGCTGAGGCGGCAAGCTGGAGTCAGAGGCGACAAATATATGGAGCTGCAACCGGCGGTGGAGGGAAGAGAGACATGAACCCTTGGGTTGCACCCACCATAGGTTTCCCTCCCATGACACCCATGCATCCTCACTTCAGACCTTTACATGTATGGGGCCATCCCACCATGGACCAATCCCTAATGCACATGTGGCCTAAACATGTAGCCCATTCACCAGCGCCGCCAACAGGACCAGTGCCGCCTTCGTGGGCTCAACCACGTCCTCCGCATTCGCCGCCAGACCCTTCATATTGGCACCCTCAACACCAACAACGGGTGAGCTAGAAAAATAATATGTCAAAAAGAAAAGGAAAATTAAAAAACAATAAGATCTTTCTGAATTTACTCATCTTTAGTTCCCTCAATGAAATAGCATATTCCTTTGTTATTGTAGGTTCCAAATGGATTAACTCCAGGGACGCCTTGCTTTCCGCAACCACTGGCAACGACGGTAACTATTCGGTCCTTACTTTTTTGGAGGCTTTTATGGTGTCTGTGACTTGTTTTTGGAACCATCTATAAAGCTGTCATATTGTATAGGCATAGCTCATTATCTCTCCCTATATAATATATGTAATGTAGCTAAAGACACTTTTTGAATAATTTTTCAAACTGATTTATTTTAAATTAATGCATGCAGCGGTTTCCAGCACCACCGGTCCCCGGCATCCCGCCCCATCATGCCATGTACAAAGTAGAACCACCCGGCATCGGCGTTCCCACTCCGCAATCAGGCCCCCATCCTCTCATCGACTTCCATCCGGTGAGAAGCTCTCTCTCTCTACACTTCCTTTTATTTTTCGATCCCTCTTCTAACGTGATTTCATTCCTTTTAATTGTTTTCACTTCCTAAATATTTTAAATGTATGTTCATCAATTAACAGTTATAACTGAAATTTTTTCGTTTAAGGAATTATTAGAAGTACTCTAAATGGACCAACTAGCGAATTGGTAGCTATTATTTTGCTTAATTAATTTACTGCAATAATTAAGTACTTGTTTAGCTTGTTAATTTACTGAAGTAGGAGAAACGTCTGGAATTTATTTTTGCATGCAGTCATATTATATTAAATGGATTTTCTTAGATGAATTAGAAAGTTTCTTTCAAGTTAATTTTGTTTGATTGCTTTTTCACATAGATATAGTGACCAACGAAAACATCGTATTAAAATGGTATCTGTGGGTTGAATATATAACAGTCGAAAGAGAGCATAGATGCAGCTATTGGAGATGTTTTATCAAAGCCATGGTTGCCTCTTCCTCTTGGTCTGAAACCTCCATCTCTCGATGGTGTGATGGTGGAATTGCAGCGACAAGGAGTCCAAAAAATACCACCCACTTGTGCTTGAGCTATAGCCTTTGGAACAATATCCTCGGAAGAAGAAGATGCTTTTTCAAGACCCAAAATTCGACGACATTTCCTGCAGTTGATGATGTACATTAAACATCTAATCTGCCTGCGTGCAAGTTCTAATTTCCTTCTTATTTTCTTCTATAATGTGTAGCTATTCAGTACTAATTACTAGTACTGCATGCTTCCTTGTTGATCTTTTTTTCTAGCAAGCTTACCCGATATATGTGCCACAATAACGCGAATAATTTTTGTAACAGCCTTATGAATTATATGAGATAATATAATAACTTTAGGACCTCTCTCCATGCATGCACTTCCTTGCTTTAAATAATTTATATATAAGGGGCACTCTTTTGTTAACTTTTCCGGTCTTGTATGAAGGAAGACTTCTCTATTAATTTTTTTTTCTTCTTATCAATAGTTGCTATTGACTAATGCGACCAATTTCGTATTTGTTGATTAGTTAGAGGATATTTATAGTGATGACATACATGCGAAATATGATGGTAATATAATAGCATAACTTCTTGATTAAAAGAGAAGTGATAAAACTAATGAGAAATATTCTTGTTATATATATATATATATATATATATATATATATATATATATATGATGGGCAAACATAAATTTCTTAAATTTCGAAATGAAAATGGGCATGATATGAAGGCTCGTTTTCTTGTATAAATAGGCAATACAGAAATATAGTAAACAACAAATAATTTATTATTTTATGTGAACTGGCATGTCATGAAAATTCAGAACTCAGAAAACAAAAGTATAAACAAAATTCAAAACTCAATCAGAAAACAAAAACATAACCCCTACAAATTTTGATAAGCAAATTATACGTATGGCATAAATCGATTATTTACTGTTATATATAATATTGTGTATATATATGTCCATTTCAATTGTTAGGCCAGTTCTTCCCGGAGGAGAAATTTGAGGAACAGTACAGTTCATTATATATTATAAAATAGCTGTATATACATAAATAAACATTGGCAACTTTCTCTAACGCTCGAGAAGAGCACCTCCCGTCGATACTTAGTTTTGTTTCAAAGATAATACACATAGTGTTCCATTTACAGCAAGGCATGATTTAATTTGCTCTATAGCCATGTGCTGCATGTTATTTCAGATCAGGCAACAAGCTAAGACGACTCACGAGATATTCTTCCGGGTTAAGCAAAAATGTATATTTTACTGAATCATGAATCAAGCTTCTACATTTTCTGTTTATTCACGTGTCAAATGCATCAATAATTAAACACTCTTATCAATTCGAACCGCACTCGTTATGATAATGATGACGATTGATGATGTGCAATCTAATCAGTTTACGTTCCTACGCCTACTCCTACCGGATCCCTAGGTCTAATTGTGTTGGCAGCATTAATACTTTGGATACGGATGTATAAATTCTTCAGAATCATTTTGGATTTTTTTTTACCTGCAATTGAAGAGCATATTAAAAGGAACAAAGTAATAAAATGAATTGAAAATGTAACTATTGATTTACATCATATTTTTTATTATTATTATATATTATCATAGATCTTTACGTGTCAAATTCTATATATGATACAAAAACCTATAACAGTACTCCTTGAAAACATTAAACACACAAAACATAATTTTCTCTTACTAATGTTTATACGGGAATGTGAAGCTCAAGGGATTGGCTTTGACGCGCTGGAAAAGCGGGTGGAGGAATTCAAAGATTGAAAATTATGGAGAAAAATATTAGAAAATAGAAATGGACGTGAAAGTCCCCGTCGGAGTGAGCATGGAGACGAAGAGAGTGTGCGACGAATTCTCATGCGGCCACGTATGGACCACAGTGAGCGACACGTTTGGAGTCAACCAGTAAGAGCAGGCCCACGTCCAAGTAGAGTCAATAATATCATATAAGTTATAACACGAATCACGAGGACTTTTGGAAGCCAAAGATTTTCGAAAATTTGTAGCCACAAGAATGCCGTACGTGAAGCGAAAGGCTGGCTCACTTGTACATGGAAGCACCGTAAAATCCAACGTTTGAGGTCATCGTAGCATGACGTGGCTGACCCATCCGTTTTCCACCAACGTGATCGATATGACCTTTGACATTGACACTGTAACTATATAATATACCACTATTCTTGTTACAAAAATCTACTATTTGTATCAATATCCAAAATTCATCCACTTCAAATCTGTTTCATTCTCGGGAAAATCATGCATGCGATGCTAGTTTTCTATATGAATTTCTTGGTGGATTCGGTTTGTGTGGCAAGTTTTTGTTTGTGTTAAAAACATTTAAAAACTAAATTGATGTATTTCAATGCAGTAAATGCAATTAAGTTTTTTCTTCTTTTAATGTTAAAAAGTTTAATTTACATCATAAAGCATACATTAACACACAGAATTACATCCCGTCTTCTTAATTTTGTAGGAAGACATTTAACTGTCTTAGTGTTGTGAGAGCAAATTTTCTTAATACGAGAGCATACCCCTCTTTGTTATAACATATTTTGTAGCTAAACCATTATGAAAGGAAACTCTATAATGGGCTTGCTCTAACTAGTCTTAAGAGACTCTTGACCCATATAGGTGGAAGATTATCGCGTACTACGGGCTAACCCTTGATGTATTAATTGGGCTTCTTAGACCCAAGTGATGGCACGGGGCCCGTTTTCATGTCTGCAAACGTGGATGACGCTCACCCTCGCATCCTTAATAAAAGTTTTGGGTCTGCAAAAATGTGTGATACCTTCATGTTTGGGCCTGCAGAAAAACGTCTTAAGACTTGCATCCCAGTCTGGGCGCAGCTCAAAAGGACAGAAATCACAGTGTAAAAGTTTAATGCGGCAACCCTACAATCTTGGAAGTTTGACAACCCGGGCCGACAATCATGATGTATTTCTGTCCCACGTTCTTCCTCTCTGCGGTTTTCAACGCCAATTTTATGATATTTTCTCCGGAAAGGAAAGGACTTCCAATCTAAAGTCAATTGGTTCACCAACCCAAACACATAACGTTTGTTTGTTCCGATCATCACGCAGACCCCAAATTCCTTCAACATTACTTAAAAAGAAATCAACAATTGCAGAATCAAGCATGCCCCTTTAATTAACCATCATATATATAAGAACTCATAAAACACACTTTTCCTTTTTAGCATGGGACCATTAGAAGCTCAGGCTCCATGAATCATGATCATGGTGGATGTCATGTCCATTTACTCACTTTTTAAAAAGCTTCTATACATTTGTTTGATGATAGGAAATTATGAATATGTTTACAATTCAAGTTTTGTAATTGTTCATCAGGCATTTGCTTTAAAACGAAATCATCAACTGATAAATATAATTGGGTTTGTGGTTGGTCAGTATATATTAACTGATATGTCTTGATGATTCATTTTCTGCTACATTAAAGACGCGAAAGGGGACTGCAAGCGTGGTCCAAGAACAAAAAACGATAACTTGTGGGCTGTCTTAGTTGCTTAAGCAAGTCCAAATTATCATAAATGATATAAAAGCTAGACCCATGTTAATTAGGTAAAGGGTTAAGCGACAAATCATTTCATGTTAAATGTCTGCCTTAGAAAAGATTGAGGCTGTTTTCTTTATCTTGACATACTTATTTTGCAGTAACTTCTAGCCATTGATAATGCTGCAGGTTGCTTGTGTTTCTTCACTGTTATACAGCTAGACAAAGCTGGGGTTTTCGCGTATCAAAATTTTCTCTTGAAATAAGATATGCTTCTACCTCTTTAATTCTTTTGGTGAAAACATTCAAAAATTTCCTCATGGGCCAGGGTTTTGAGGAAAGTAAAAGAATTCGATTCTGCATAAAGCCTAATTAACTGGTATTAAAGGTCATTTGGTGAAGTGAGCAAAGGGCGCAATAATGGTGTGTGGCCTCTCACTCCTCTTTAGTTTACCTTTCTTTCTGGTAGATGCTTAACTAACTCAACTGCTATGGAGTCCCAATTTTAATTGCACATTGCCCATTTTGAAAGCAAAAGAGATGTCTCTGACCCTGTTTTAGTAGGTTATAAATTAAAAAAATGATAACCCCTTTTTGACCCGAAAGTTCTAAGCTTGTTTTTATACTAGAGGAATATTATTTATTAGGCGCCTTACTTGTTAGACATTGTAATGGAAAGCACATGCAGCATGCAGCAAAGTCATTATTTCTACCCCACACCTTTCCTTTCCTTAATCCTCGCCATAATTGCCCACCCTTAAAAGACAGAAAGAATGCAAGAGATGATCTCTATATAACAACAACTCGAGGACAAAAAATTGCAGCACCAATACACACCATCCTCTTCTTGTTTGATTGATTTTCCTCATGGCTTTCTTGGTAAAATCCCTCTCTTTTTTCTTCCTCATTTTGATCATCTCTTCTCTCCAAATTCAAGCTAGAGAGAGCAAGTTCTTTAACAAGTTCACCCACATTACTACTAATGAAAAGGTCATTCCTGAGTCCCAAATTTCTCAGGCACCTACATCTGCTCCAGAACTAGCACCAATGCCTGCTGAGGCAGTGCCAACGATAGCAGCAGAGCCAACAACTGCACCTGCAGTGGCACCAATAGAGCCACCTGCGTCGTTTTATGCTGAGAGTGAGAATGGCTATGGTCTTTATGGTCATGGTTCTGGCCAGTTCCCTCCTGCGAAGGAGACTGTTCCTAGCACAACTAGTGAAAATGATCTCTTCAATGAAAGATTGAGTGCTGAAAGCTACAAGACAGGCTATCAGAACGGTAACTACAAGAGCACTGTCTACAACAACAACAATGGCTACAACAGCAACTACAATACCAATGGCTATGTGACTGAGAAGCAAGGTATGAGTGACACGAGATTTATGCAGAACTACCAAAATAGCTACTACAGCAACGAGTATACCAATGGCAACAAGTACAGCAAGAATGAGTATACCAATGGCAACAACTACAAGAACGTCTATCCCAGCAATTACAACAACGTTTATACAAGCTATACAGGCTACACTGGCAACAACAACAATGGCTACACCAGCAACTACAATACAAATAGCTATGAGACTGAGAAGAAAGGGATAAGCGACACAAGATTTTTGGAGAATGGTAAGTATTACTATGATGTGAAGAATGAGAATAATTATTTCCCAAATGGGTTTGAATCAGAGAGGGGAACTCCCACAAATGAAGGTTACTATGGAAATACCCAGGACGTAAATGAGTTCAACACCATGGAAGACTTTGAGGATGAGCAGGAGTACAAAGAGAGCCCGGAGAAATATGTGCCTTGAATGAATGAATATTAGTCAATAGTCGATATTGTAAAAGGAAAAAGAAAACGAAAGTGGAAGAGATACGGATGTTACAAGACACAATTAAATTATGTGATTTTTTTTTCTTAGTTTCGTTTGTATTTGCACATCTTTTTATGCTCTGCAAATCGAAAAGGATTACTCTTTGGTCTTTGTCCGAAAGCTTATTTGTTGCCTAGCAATTGAATGCACCAAATTGGCAGTAATTTCCAGTCTAGGAAGATCGGTCAAGTTAAAAAATCAGCAATCTAGCTTCTTTTAAAATTGAACCAAAGTGCTTCAAAAAAAAAAAAATTGAATCGAAGTAGTCCATATGACTTCAAGTACAAAATTGCTACTAATGCTGATCTTCAATGAAGTGAACAATGTAATAGAATTGGAAATTAAACTCAAAACAATTCTTAATTATTCAAAATATTATAAAAGTTACGCCTCTCAAACACCTTGTGTATGCTCACACGAAGACATAAAACGAGGGACACCGGCATTTTATAATTAATGTACCATTAATACACTAAATCATTTTTTTCCCATTTACTTAAAATTAATTAAGCCACCCTTTTATAATAACTTTCAGTAGTTAAATAATCATCTCAAATATATTGTTTAAAATTGAAACTGAATCACATTATATATGATATATCTACACTAGAATTTAGCTAATTTTATTAAATTTTCAATATTTTTTTTTCTGAAACTAATTTTAAATTTTTTTCACCATTTCAATTAATTCAGCTAAATCCAATAAATCCATCTTGATTTTATTTTCATCCTTTCGAACTTAATAAGTTTGATTGGATTTCAATTTTTATTAGGGACCAAAATTCTATAAAGTACTAATGAAGGCGAAATAAATAATACCGAGTAATTATATTAAAAAAATACAGAGTAATTAAATTTGGTTCAATCCAATTTTCTTAACCTGGGCCCTGGGCCCATATAACAATACAGAGAAATTTGGGTTAACCCAATTTTCTCCACCTGGGCCGTGGACCCATATCAGATTTTGGGTTTTCTTGATGAAGGGGTTAACATTCTTAAGCTCGGAAAAATACCCCCAGATACTGAACACTTTTCTTAAGCAGTTCTCAACTGAGAGAACGGAGAGAGAACTAGCTAGCACCTTGCTTGTGCTAGAGGGAATTGAAATCGGCCTCACTCGTAATAAATAAACCTTTATTTTCATCGACCGTGAAACAAATTTCTACTTCTGTCCAATTCCGATTCGACGGCCCTATTCCTGCATCCAAACACTACTATTACACCAATCTAGGGTTTTTTCGTTTCGAATTTTTGTTCCACATTAGGGTTTAGTTTGTTCTCCACTAAGCATGGCTCCGGATCCAAACAGCGCCAGTGGCAGCGGGACCAGAGACGAGACTTCGGCCAAGCTTCCGGCTAAGGATCCCAAAAAGAAGGAAGATAAGAAGGATGAGGATCTGGCGAGTTTTTTTTTTTTTTTGTGTTTTACTCTTTGTTTCGTTATTGATAAGTAAAAGAAAGCTCGTTGTGTTATCTTTATTTTATGTTTATTTGCTGAGAGGACGGAGAGCAAAACAATTTATCTATATTGATGTTTTGGTTTGCTTATCATCTTCTTTTAATTTAGTCAACGAGTTGTGTATTAGAATTAAGGATTGTTTACGAATTTAATTATGAATAGCGTGTTTTATTGTGTTGGTTATGTCAAAAGAAAAGAAATGAGAAATTTATTCTATACTACGTGAATGGATGATGAGAAATGCTTATTTCTTATGCCGTTTTAATGTTGTGATAATACAAAACTCACTTTGATGTATTGGAGGAGAAATTTTTTGGTAATGATATGGATTAATTGTCTGTGCAGTCGGAAGAGGATTTAGCACTGAAGCAGCAATTAGAGTTGTATGTGGAAAGGGTTCAGGATCCTGATCCTGGATTGCAGAAGGTTGCTCTTGAGAGTATGAGGTAATTCCTGAGTTCATAAATGTTATTGGCCTAGTAAGCACGTATGAACTTCCAAGCTTAATATAAAGGTTGTTAAGTCGGGAACCTCATTTGAAGTTTGATGTCGTCCTTTTATTCTCTTGACCCTTTACTACCACTTATCTAGGTTTTAACTTCAGTTTATCAGATTACAAGATCTCTTCGTCTTCTTTGCATTTTAAATGATTGTGTTTCAAATATTAGCTGTTGCTGCTTATTTTTCTCATAAATGACATCACTGTGGTTGGCTTCCGGTTGAATTTTGAGTGGCAATTTTTCTGAATCAAGTGTCAATATTATAATGTGTTTTGACACTGCATAAACATTTTCTTATAGGCAGGAAATTCGGACCTCAACAAGCTCCATGACTTCGGTTCCAAAGCCGTTAAAGTTTCTTCGACCTCATTATGGAACTCTAAAAGCATATTATGAAACAATGGCAGATTCAGATCTGAAGGTACAATCTGTCCAGATGAACTGAATGTTTTTGTTTATAACTAAATGTGTTATAGTCTATGTGACTTATTTTGTCTTAAATGCAGAAATACCTGGCAGATATACTTTCGGTTTTGGCTCTGACCATGTCAGCTGAGGGAGAGCGGGTATGGCTTGTTAATTTAAAACTTTATGATAATATTTTAGCTTCTAGAATTGGTTAATTGTGTTTGGGGCATGCATAAAACTGCATTTTCACTATGGTCTCCTAGTTTGGTGGTATTAAACTAGGTGTTTAGGATATGTTTGGTATTGTTTTACAATTGTTGTTTTCATAAAACAAATTGAAAATGAAAATGGTGCTTTTGATTTGATGTTCTTACAGTTCATGATTTTCTTTGGGAACTTTCTTAAAACTTTATTATGAAAATGAGCATTGTAAAATGCGTTTAGTAGAAATATTTTGAGGAATTGAATTTTAATAATTACATTTGCTGAATGTTATGTAGCAACTGATTTTATAATCACATGAATTAATAATTTCATTTACTGAATATTATGTAGTAATTGATTTTATAATTACATGCATTAATTTGATTAATCTTAATTGTTCCAAGAAGAAAAATTAAATTTAATCATTTTATTTTTTAACTTATAAAAATATCTTAATTTATATTGTTAAATACCCCAAATAAAAAAAATTAATGTCTCATTCTTAATATTTTTAACTAAATTGAATATTATATAAATACAACATCAAAAGACCAAATAATTGATGATTATTAAATAATCTATGGAAAGAGAGTTATAGAGTATGGGAGTTATTTTTGAAACATGAGAAAATCAAAACACTGCTTTATACTTTATAATTAAAAAGTAGAATCGCGTGTTATCTGTTCTTTGAATTCAGTTTTTATAGAACACCAGCCGAACCTGTTTTTGTTTGTTTTTGAAAATGAAAACGAAATTGGGTTTGCAAAACAGTACTGGATGCACCTGTATATTCTGTATTGATCTTCATGCACATCATTGGAGTGGGATTTTTACTTGTATGTGATTGCGTATCTTTTTCTGTAATTTTTGCTTGTGGATATCTCCTCTTCCTACAGGATTATACAATATATTTGTCTCATTTTGACAACCATTTCAGGAGAGCTTGAAGTACAGACTGTTGGGTTCTGAAGGTGATATTGGTTCATGGGGTCATGAATACGTCAGGTGAGTTATCATCTGATTTGAGATTCAGCATTGATTGTTGTTCTTGAGTAGCATGTTGGTATCAGTGCTTGATTAGTCATATATTATCGAACTTTAATAATGTTTATAATATGATTTATGTTCTGAATGATGATTGTCATGAGGAGGGTGTTACGTTGAATGTGTTCCCACATGAGAATTGTGTTTCGAGAGTTTTCAGATGGTGATTTTGTTATTGGACAGTAGTGGAATAGTTCTATGATGAGGGTAAGTAGTTTTACTTGGTGGTGACTTTAAGTTTGAAGCACAACCAGGATATCAGGTATCACAAGCTCTATAGTGCATGAATTGTAGGAGTTATTTAGTGGATTCTCAGGTTTCATATACATTCAGTTCTGATTTCTGTAATGTCAAATGATCTTTTGCAAGCACAGTTTCTTAAGAAGAAAACAGCTATCCTGAGTTCGAGTAATAATAGGGGGCAAGGGTTGGTGTTTCCTGGGTTAGGTTTCTTACCTCCATCCAAACCTTTGCAGAAAAAGAAGAAAGAAGAAAGCGTAGAATTATCTGTTGCGAGACCTTTAATTTATCACCCTTAAGAGGCACACATCTATTTTCTGTTGTAGCTAACTATGCTGTGATACAAGATGTATTGGGTATTTTCCAACAGCATGCTGTATCCTTAATGTGATCAGAGGATCCATAAGTGACACATATGTATTTTATTCCCCCAAAGGACATAAGAATTTGGCTTATTGTTGCAAAGATTCGTGAATTCTTTCTTTGTTCTGTTTGTTTGGATTAGGAACTTGGCTGGAGAAATTGCACAAGAATATGCAAAGAGACAGGTTATAACTCTTAATTCTTTTTTGGTATATTGTTTAGTCTTTTGATAATGCAGCTCAAGCATCTGAATTCTTGGTTTCAATTTCTTTAACTTCTGAAATCGTGTTATGATATCCAGTCAGCATGATATCTTGTTTTTACGTTCATTACATCTCATAATTCAAGTAATTGTCTTTTAATGTTTAATCAGTTGTACAGATAAACTCCCCTTTTGTTTTTGTTTTTAAATATTTCTTATTGCAGGTATGCCTGCTATAATAGATTATTCGATCAAGAATTTTGTTCTTAATGATTCTGCCACTTAGTTTGTGGTAACTTATATTAAATTCTCATTAGAATTTTATCTGTCTTTTACCCTATGTGCTATCAGAGTGACGAGGGCCCAATTGATGATTTAATGGAACTTGTTCAAGAAATTGTTGCCTTTCACATGAAGGTAACTTCTAGTTCCAGTTTTTGTTGTGTCTCCTTGGTCTAACATTGATGAAGCAGAAGTTCAATTTTTTTTCTTTTTGGGGAGAATCAATGGAAGCCAAGTTACAGAATATGAAAACCAAATTACAAATGGAGGTGTAAGCGACATCTATTTGGCAGTTTTAGTTCATTGTTTCTAATTTTCTTATATTGCACTGCAGCACAATGCTGAACCTGAAGCTGTTGATCTGTTGATGGAGGTACCGTGCTAGATATTATTTATAAATTCCTCTTTTTAAGTATTTTGTTTAATTATTTATGATATGAACTCAGAACATGTGGTGTTTTATTGACATCAGGTTGAAGACCTTGATCTGTTGATTGAGCATGTGGATGCGACAAATTTCAAGAGGACTTGTCTGTATCTCACCAGTGCAGCAAAGTAAGGTTCTTTATGTATAAATTCTTAACATATCATCGCCTATAAAGGACATAAAAATCAATTTCTGAAAGTTATCTGAAATGCTTTCTCTCTTTAGGGATTTAGTGGTTATTCTTATTTTTAAGTTCTTGCTATGAATATTCTATATTATATAGGTGATGATCTCGATCGTAGACCTTGAATGTGTAAAATTGTGATCCAATCAAATTTAACAAGATCTCATAATTATCATGTCTTCCTGATAAATGGTTACCTGATATCGTGTTTATATTATTTTTTTTTTTGCTCTCTTTCTCCCACGCTCGCAAAGATCTCTGATGTTGACATTTCATGTTCCAATGTATTGCAGATACCTACCTGGACCAGATGACATGTTAGTTCTTGATATTGCATATATGATCTATCTTAAATTCGAGGAATTTCCGAATGCACTGCAGATTGCACTGTTTCTCGATAACTTGCAGGTTTGCACTTTATGAATTTGGACAAACTTATTTTTCTGAAATAAACTTTTTTTTTGTTTGAACTATTTGAACTTTGAGAAAATCTTTTTGTTTAGTGATTGAGATTTCTGCATTCATATTTGCATGACGAATTTGGATTAGATGTGCGGTCTTTATAATATTTTTTGGGATTTTGTATATGCCTTGGCAGTATGTGAAGCAGATCTTTACATCTTGCGATGATCTGTTGCGGAAGAAGCAGTTTTGTTACATCCTTGCTCGACATGTAAGTCTTATAATCTTGCACACACCCACTGGCACTTCATTGCCATTGTATTCCGACCCCACCCCACCCCCCTTCCTCCCCAATTTCCCTTGGAATGTGGTAGGTTCTTGTAGTTCTGTTTACTTTTGGTATGGAATAGATTGCTGAGTTCTAAAGTTCATTTGGTTAAGGAAAAGTGGGTGAGGTAGTGGCAATTTAATTTTTCCTTGGTTAAATATATGGGTTTTGGTTAGTTAATAATACGAATTTAGGCTAGGAAGTTGACTGTAAAGTTCTCATTTTCTCGCTGTCACCTTCTTCACTCAGGGTATCATGTTGGAGCTTGATGATGAAATGGTTCCTGATGATGACGACAGATATGCACTGCAGGATATCGTCAACAATGTGAAATTAAGTGAAGGTTATCTTACCCTTGCTCGTGATATAGAGGTCATGGAGCCGAAATCTCCTGAAGATATTTACAAGGTTTGATAAGTTGGATATGATATGATTTTTCTTTTGTACCAGAAGTTATGACCAAAAAGTTGTCAAAACTAATTTGTGTCTCTACTGAGAGTAAACCAGAAAATTTCTCATGTGATTTACTGCATGGAAAGGTTTTTTCCTTTACAAAACGTTCCACTTCAGATGCTTTGGTTGTTAGCTATGTTTATTTCTCACTGGTTGGTATAAAACTCATTATCTGCATATGCTAACTGGTTAGTGTTTTCTTCTATAATTAAATAAATGGCTGGGTTCTGGTGCATACAGGAAACCTGTAGGCTACCTGAGTTATATCTGATATGCGCTGTTTGTGATTAAGATTGATGTGTTACTTTTTAATGATTTTCTTGACAATTTAATGATTTACTTGCTTGGATTTTGCCAGGCCCACTTGCTAGATGGCCGAGCTAGTGCTGGTGCAAGTGTTGATTCAGCCAGGCAGAACTTGGCTGCTACATTTGTGAATGCATTTGTTAATGCAGGTTTTGGACAGGTAATATTTATCTAGTTTATTAATGGAAAATAATGTAAGGAAATGGGTTTTATTGATATCTGTTGTTATTTTCTGTGACAGGATAAGCTAATGACAGTTCTATCAGATGCATCAAGTGGTGGTTCTTCAGGGAACTGGCTTTTTAAGAATAAAGAACATGGGAAGATGAGTGCGGCAGCAAGTCTGGTATGCAGACCTTCTAGTACCCTGTTTATCTGTTATGATTCAACTTCTAACTAAGATTCTCATTGACTTTCCTTGTTCTAGGGTATGATTTTACTATGGGATGTTGATGCTGGGCTTGCTCAAATTGATAAGTATTTCCATAGCAGTGACAATCATGTAATTGCTGGTGCACTACTAGGAGTTGGGATTGTCAATTGTGGAATTAGGAATGATTGTGATCCTGTGAGTGGACTCCTTTTTGCCCTTTTGTTTTAATCTTCTTTGCTGTGGTGCACAGGTGAAATGTGAATTGTTTATCTTACTCAATTTCTTGCCTCAGGCATTGGCACTGCTAAGTGATTACGTCAGCAGAGAAGATCCATCTATCCGTATTGGTGCTATAATGGGCCTGGGAATTGCATATGCTGGTACTCAGAATGAACAAGTGTGTGATCAGGTATGATATCTTTCCTTCTGTTTCTAATTAAGTATGATGGGCTGTGGCAGCCGTGTTCTTCATGCTGAACATGGACTACCCCTTTTACAGTGCTCGACTCAATGATGATGGGTTCTGTTGTCAGGGTGGTCCAACACATTGGTCCATTATTGAAATTTAATTATTTAAATTTCGTGGAGCTTTGCCAACACTCTAGTTTGATGCGTGATATATTTTATTCCACCTACTAACTTACCTACAATTATTTGACCAATATGTAGTAACAGTGCAGTTGTTTGATATGTGCTGTATTTACTTCCAGAAAGCTAACTCATCTACTGTAATTTGACAGCTACGACATAAGTTAACCACCATACTTAATGATGCAAAAGCCCCCCTTGATGTGATTGCTTTCACTGCTATCTCATTGGGTTTGATATATGTGGGTTCCTGCAACGAAGAGGTCGCACAGGCAATTATATTTGCTTTGATGGACCGCAGTGAGTCAGAACTGGGAGAGCCTCTCACTCGACTTATACCTCTTGGTCTTGGTCTTCTTTACCTTGGAAAGCAGGTAAAGTACTGGTGATGGTTTGCTTTTGTGGAATCCATTACATTTTTCTACTCTTTCCTGAATCTCTTATGCTTTCTTTACACTATTGTGTACTACTGTGTTTGCCTTTCTTCTTTTTGGGTGGTATTCTGGATGCCTTTTGGCATTCATTTTGTCCAAAGATACTGTCCACTGAGAACATGGGACCCTCAATTTCCCTAAATCTACTGACTGTTTTTTGCAATTCTTTACTGGCATCCAACAGGAAAGTGTGGAGGCCACAGCAGAAGTCTCCAAGACATTTAATGAGAAGATCAGGAAATATTGTGATATGACACTGCTTTCTTGTGCATATGCTGGAACTGGGAATGTCCTCAAGGTTTTTATCAATGCCATTTACTCTTAACTTTGAGGTGTCTGTTACAATGAGTCCCTAACCACCTCCTCCTTGCAGGTTCAAAACCTTCTGGGTCATTGCTCACAGCATCTTGAGAAGGGCGAAACCCACCAGGGACCTGCTGTGCTTGGAATTGCTATGGTAGCTATGGCGGAAGAATTGGGTCTTGAGATGGCAATTCGATCATTAGAGCACCTTTTGCAATATGGAGAGCAGAATATTCGCCGTGCAGTCCCACTGGCACTTGGTCTCCTTTGTATATCAAACCCAAAGGTATTAAATTTCATTAGGTCTAGGTGAGCTACCTGGGTTGAGTCAGTTGATTGTAGTATAATGCTCTAGTACACTCTAGTCTCTGCCTAGAAATGCAATTTGAAAAGTATGAACAGACTACACAATAATTATTTGGAATTCATGCATTGGTTTGGGTAAGGAGTCCCTGTAGCACATGCAATCACTCAATTTTTGAGAGGAGCTCTCAAAAAGAAGACAAAGAACTAAAATGTTCCTTTGGATTTCATGGTAATTGCCTATTTTGCTTGGAATATGCATTCCTGAAATGCAAGGATATCATAGAACTATGGATTGAGATATTTGAATACAATTTAATTTCAAATTTTGAATTTGTTGCAGAGGAGTTGAAGTGAGAGTTCTATAGCGTGTTGATTTTCTCCTTCTACATCTTTAGCTTGCTCACTGATTTGTTTGTTGGGTGTTTCTGTCAGGTTAATGTTATGGACACGTTGAGCAGACTAAGCCATGATACTGATTCTGAAGTAGCAATGGTAGGATGTTACAATTATTTTACATATCAAACTGTTTAGTTATTTCATCTGCTAAAATATTGGTGCTTAATTAATTGTTTAATGTGTCAGGCTGCAGTTATATCCTTAGGATTGATAGGGGCGGGCACTAATAATGCTCGAATAGCTGGCATGCTCCGCAATCTCTCAAGCTACTACTACAAAGATGCCAACCTTCTTTTTTGTGTAATCTTTTAATTATTTTGTGTGGCTTTCAGTTCTCTTATTTTCCATGGGGATCTATTTGGATATTGATCACTGTATACCCTTGCAGGTGCGAATTGCTCAAGGTCTTGTACATTTGGGAAAGGGCCTTTTAACCCTAAACCCATACCATTCTGATCGCTTTTTGCTATCACCGTAAGTTTATCTTCTTTCTGATAAAATGCATGCACTGAAATAATAACCATCAACTGAATGTGCAGTTAAAGTGCAACTGAGGAGTACTCCCTGCCTTTGTTTTTGTATACTTAACAAATAAAACTGAGTATTTTCCTTTACATAACAGGACTGCCCTAGCTGGTATAGTTACCACACTGTTTGCATGTCTTGATATGAAAGCAATCATTGTGGGGAAATATCACTATGTTCTGTACTTCCTTGTTCTGGCAATGCAGGTTAGTCTGTGCATAACAGTCTTCAGCCTGTTTCTTGCTTCCATGTTAGTCTTGTTGAAGTTCTCATTTTGGCTTCTTTTCATTGTTACAGCCAAGAATGTTAATGACTGTGGACGAGGATCTCAAACCTCTGTCCATACCTGTTCGGGTGGGTCAGGCTGTAGATGTTGTCGGCCAGGCAGGCCGACCAAAGACCATTACTGGTTTTCAGACTCACTCAACCCCGGTTCTTCTGGCTGCTGGTGATAGAGCGGAGTTGGCTACTGAGAAGTCAGTTTTTTCCCTTCATACTTGTTTAACCTTTCCAATAGTTTGCTTCATTCTAACTGTTGGCTTTTATGCAGGTATATCCCCCTTTCACCAATTCTTGAAGGCTTTGTTATCTTGAAAGAGAATCCAGACTACAGAGAGGATCACTAGTTTATCACGCAAGCGGGAGTGGAGCTCTCATGAACAAGTGTCCGTCATCATCCTAGCTTTCATGGGTTTCAAGTTCAAAGAAGATTGACTTTGAGACTTGGTGGCAAAATTCGGGTTCATCTTGGATTCAGGCGAGAATTTGAGATTAACTCAATTTGTTTTCGAGTTGCGGCCAACAAGAGCGGATGGGTGGATTAAAAATTACTTTTAGATAATGTTTAGAGCAAAGTATTACTGGACGGTTGTTCTACATGCTTTCTGAGTTATTTTTTTGGTATGCCTTTGGAGAAAATATTACAACTAAATTAATTTTCAACGAGTGTAAATTGGATATGTTCACTTTTTTCCTCTGCATTTTAATAGAAAGTAGCGAGAGCCTTCTTAGGTTACCTTCAGTGTTTTGCCACTTAGTTTTTAGTGCCATATTCAATGAAACATAAAAAAGATTATTCATTTTGGACGTCTATAAATTTTCAATTTTCTCCGGTCTGGGGTATAAATTTTCAATTTCTACGCGGAAAGGTTGTTTGGCGTTGATACCTTGATAAATTAATACATATTTTTTTTTTAG